>LKUV01000004.1:600000-961378 GCA_001414455.1 Hymenoscyphus fructigenus | reverse complement strand
AAAGGTAAAGAGGGGTCGGATCCTGTGAGCTTAAGTATGTGAGTGGCAAGCCACTCACATGAGCCCAAGCACGTGGATCAACTGAGCTGTCGTAGAAGGTGCTATTCACCAAGAATATGTAACGACACTGGGCCTACTTTAAAAGTAGCTAGAAAGCAGTAAAGACAGTAAGGGGTAAAGAAAGGAAGCGCCTATTCCATCCAACTAATCATCTCCCTCGTTTCCTATTCAATTCCACGTTCAACCCATTCAGTGACCTTGATATCAAGTTTGTTTGTATCAATCAGATTACGCAGAGCAGGGCAAGCCTTGGATTTTGTCATAGCGTCCGCTGGGTTAGTATTGCCATCAATCCACTTGATTTCGCTGATCTCGCGCTGCTCATACGCTTGTCGTAGGCTCATTACATCTATCATAAGACGCTTCTCCTTGGTAGTCCCAAGTTTGACTAGGCACTCATAAAGTGACTTTGAGTCAGTGCAAACTATGAGGGGTATTTTGAGACCAAGGATGGCTTCCAGGGTTGCCTTGACAGATGTAGCCATGTCGAATCCAGCACTCATTGCGTACAATTCAGAGGCCAAAACGCTTTGTGTAACCCTCTTGCACTTAACAGAGGACCAGTGCAAAATGTTGGCGTTCCCTGGCTTATCTGCTAGTACAAGAACATAGCCAATTTGGGAAGTGAAGTCCTCGTTATTAGCAAAGGAGGAGTCAGTGAATATGACTAGTCTGAGGGTATTCTTGTCCAGCTTAATAAATTGGAGGCCTCTGGTGGGGTTGTCAATTTGCTATTGGATTCGCTTATTGAGGAGTGTGATGTCCTGGCTTTGAGGGTTAAGCTTCTGGGCAGCGAAGAAGAGGTCAAAAGCAGCTTCTGGTTGTGAGACTGTCGCCAGGTAGGCCCCACGTGCTCGTTGGGCTATGTACTGGTCCCTGATTGAGGCACTCTGGCGAACGTTGCCCCGGGAGCTTACTAGGTCCATTGGTAAAGTGCTCACTGGCTTTAAGTTCTTGGTATAGCCTTCCTGGGTCAAGAGTATTGAGCTGTTTGGTTGGAGGGTGACTTTGCCGCCATTGAACTTAAGTGGGTGCTCGCTAGTAAGTTGCTCCCTGGGTTTCGAAATAAATTCAGCTTTCTTTAATTCCTTCTCTTCAGCTGTAGCAAACCCTGGGTTTGCTAGTATTAAAGTGTCGTCAGTCTGAAGGCTGACAATTCCAAATTAGTCTAGCGTGCTGATAGAGAGTAGGCAGGGGTTGTATGTAGATTGAGCCATACATAGCTTCTCGAGGTAGTGATTGTGGTAGGTGCTAAACTAGTGGTTTCCAGCTTCAGGTACACTGTAGAGTGGTTTTATAACTTTGAGGTAGATACTACTCCACTGGGGGACTCCTTGTGGTAGGCGTACATAAAAATCCCGGTTCAGCTTTGTGGTTGACGGGGTATATGCCTGAGTAATGTCTCTTAGGTAGACATTTAACTCTAGGCATATTGTAGCTATAGCAAGTATAATTCGCTGGCTTACTCGTTGAATTGTGGGTGATTAAGTCAGGACTTGAGATTTATTTTCATCGTTGTATACTTAGATAACAAGTCTTGATTTCTCATATGCCTTATTTGTGCCTTTGTTTTTGATGCTGTCCACGAACCTTGAATTAAATATTCTAGCGTCTCCTAGTAGGTCACATAGCAGGATATATTCAAAGACTTCACGTCTAATTAATCCGTTGACTTCTTGTTGCTGGGAGTGCTTAAATTAACTAAAAGCAGAGGCAGTGGAAGTAGCGTCTTTAGCGAAATAGACGTCGATATTCAAGGTACTTGGTTGCTTTCGTAGTCTCCCTGGGCCACGCTTTAGAGGCTGGCTATGAGGTTGTTCTTGTAGCTGCCTTTGATTTTGAGTCTTTGATGGCCTGTCTAGGCCACGCCTTGGCTAAATGACTTTAGGTGACGCAGGTGGCTGAAATTCCTCATAGTCTTCAGGTTTTTCATAGTCCTCAGGTTCCTGGGTAGCTGGTGGCGTCTAGAAGTCTGGGTCTGTAAGGTAGGGTTTTACTGCTGTGGAGCGGAATTTTGTGGGTCTGCTTAGGAGTTTAATAATATACTCCTCATTTTCCATTCCTACAAGCGTAAAGGGGCCAGTCTACTTCCCAGGTTCGCGCCACACAAGTACATCTGAATTAAGGGGCAGGTCTTTAAGTAGGCTATTGGTGGGGCCATTGCGCTGATTAAGGGCATCGTTGATTTAGCGTTTTGCTTGGAGTTTACACAGCTCCTCCATGGCCTTCTTGAGTGTGCCTAAGCGCTGGCTAATAGAGGGTGAGGGAGTGTTAAGTTCACTTATGTGTAGATAAGCGCCAAATACAAGTAGGGTGGGCACAAGGCTGTCAGGTCCTACTGTATCGTTAATTGCCTTAAAAGCCATTTAGAGGGCTGTGTCTTTAGCAAGGTCAGGGAGCTCCTCAGTTATAATTGAGTATGCTCTCCTAAGTAGACCATGGTAGCACTCAACTATCCCAATGGAGTTGTAGGCCTCTACAGGTACAACTTTAGTATAAATTCCCATGGAACCTATATATTGCTTGAATTCCTTGCTCACGAAGTTCTTGCCAGCATCATGAGTAATTAAATCTAGGGGTCCTAGGTAGGTGTTGACCCAGCACTCTTAGAGTTTTTCCCATGTATGCTTAGCTGAGATCTGGTGTAGCCACTTGCCTGCTTGGAAGCGGGTACACTTATCTACCACATGCAATAGAGGCTGGCTGTTAATATACATGATGTCAACATATATATTATAATTAAATTCAACATCATCATAGAGTGTAAACCAGAAGCGGCCAGGGGATTTTCTATGCTTTTGGCAGTAGTGGCAGTACTTATTTAGGTGCTTGAGTACATCTGAATTAACGTCGTGGCCGGCATGCTCCAGTAGGAGCTGGAGGCGGTTAATAGATGGGTGTCCAAAGCGCCTGTGGAGTCAGCGAATTTCAGTCTCTGTAAGCTGGCTTGGGGACTCCTGTAGAAAGGAGCCTAATGACTCTCCCTAAAGCAGGAAGGGGTGCCCAAAGCAACATATAACTGACACTTCGCCTTGTGGGGAAATAAGTGTGTTTTTCAGGTTATTGAAGTAGACGCCTAGTTTGTCCATGTCTGCCAAGCAAAGCAGAAAGGGGGTGTCTGTCTGGAGTACGTGGAATTTAATTAGGCTAATAGGCGAATTAACGCATATTGAGCCTAAGGAGGCCACTACCCCAATTCCAAACTTGATAGTTACTTTGCCCTTTGAGGCTGTAGTAATAGGAGTATTCTAAATTGAGTTATACGCTAGGTACTGGTCATAGCCTACAGTTGATTTCAGGGCTGCTCCTGTATTAATCATGATACCAAAGAAGTAGCTAGAGTTATAGCGTTTAACTCCAGTAGCTATTAGAGCCTCGGTTTCTTCTTCAGTAGTAGTAGGTTGTGAGCCAGTAAGGGCATGAAAGCAGGCTGTCTTAGAGAGCTTGGTTGTAATATTTGTAGCATTTGTTGTTGTAATTTCGCTAAGTAAAGTTAGGAAATTTTCACTCTCGCTCTCACTCTCTTTAAGCTCAGGAGTCGAAAATTCTTGATCTTTGTCATCAAGTACAGTGGCTTGAAAGGCTTTGTTGTGATTATGTTCTTCTCCTTTACACTCTAGGACATATTGCCTAAAGGACTTTTCAAAGGTAGGCTCATTGAATTCACCTCTGAGGTTACTCTAATATCTTGCCCTAAAGCAATCCCTGGCTTGGTTGCGCTCACGCTCAGAGTGGTTTGTTGACCAGCAGCCCTGCTTCTTGCAAACAAAGCATTGCATTCGACTGTTGTTTCTACAGTAACCACGTCTCTGGCTAGTACATAAGTTGCTACGTGTAGATTGAAACCTACGATCTGTTATATAGGTTGCTGCTAGGTTGACAGTAGTAGTACTGTAGGCGTGCTCATAAGCAGTAATTAAGGTTTTGAGAGCACTAATAGTAGCTGACAGCAGAGAAGGTGACGGTGGGGCAGAGCATGCAATCTAGCATTCAGGGGCGTCCTCACAAGCGAGTACAAGCTTGTTTGAGAAGAAGGAGTCGGTTTAGAGATCCTGGGTAAGTCTATGACAGAGTACTTGAAGTCTAGCTACCAGGAGTTGAAAAGATTAAGTAGTTGTCTTGTCTGGGTTCTGGGATTTAACAAGGTTAAGACTTAGGTTGTTCCATTCCATGAGTGTGGCCTACTTATAGCTTGCGTCCTCAAAATGTTCCTGAATAGCACGGCAGAGGTCTTGAAAAGGCAGGTTGGCAGTAGCAAGAGTAGTGTAATAAAAATCCAAAGCCAAGCCCTTGAGCATAATAGGCAGGGCTTTTGCGTAGGCTGCATCAGGTACGTCACACCTAATGCAAACATTAGAGAGAATAGTGATTTTGAGTCCAAAATTATCGCCAGTGCCTCTATATCTCATGTCGTCTGTATAGGTTTTTGCCACGTTCGTCAATTCTCGTCCATACCCTGGCTTTGCTTGTAATTGGGTATGAGGTGGCTGCCACGGTTGTGCAGGAGGTACAAGGGGTACTGGGGGCGTAGGTGGTACAGAAGGTGCAGGGGGTACAGTGCTGCCACTGGTTGCCTGGGCAGCTAGGGCTTGTTAGGACAGAGAGGGATTTATCCCTGTCTGGGATTGCTGGAACTGGTATGAGGTAGGGAAGTTTGTACGTTGATTTGGCTGAGGGGCAGGGTTTGAAGGGTTTGTGTTTTGTTGAGTGTTTTGAGGCGTCTGAGGGAAGCTTTGAGAGGTGCTTTGAGCAATGGCCTGGGGAGTGCTTTGAGAATTGCCTTGAGGAGTACCTTGAGGTTGAGCTTCTTGAGGTTGAGCAGGTTGAAAAGAATCCCTGTATTAAAAGGAGGGGTCGTACATCGTCTCGTGTCGTCGATTAAACCTTGTTGAATTTGTGTCTCCATTCTTTATAATAGCTAATATTTCTGTGTCTGTCCATTCAACTGGGTCAACCTCCTTGAGTGTGTTGACAAGTGCTGTAGCTATATGTGCTTTCTTGCTGTCTATCTCAATCCATACACCTCGACAACAAAGTGTCTTGTGTAGCTTAGTGACTTGGGATCTGTTGGCTGTTGTAAAGTGATCTTCATCCTAGCCTTCAAAGTCTTCTTGAAAAGTAGCCCAAAGTACTTCATCGTTGTCTTCTATCTGGTCGTATTTGTCGATATGCTCAGCAACAAACTTCATAAGGTCATCCTTACTAAGCTCTCTTGGTGGCTCTATTAGTTCAGCTATGTTGTGACTAAGCAAGGTCAGGTAGAGGTTTGAGAGTGGGGTGTGGGGGTGTAGAAAGCCTTGGATTCCGGCTCTTCCAAGGTTTGAGGGTATTCGCGAAGTCGAAGTAAGGGGTAAATTCACTGAATATCGTAAGGGCGTAGTAAGGGTGAGAATGAGAGTATGAGGGTACTGACAGCGATCGGGTCGCAAGTGTTCAGTCTTTGCAATTCCAGCACTTCTAGAACTCGATCCGAGAAGGTGCTCTATACATACTTGTTGCAGTAGTAAAGTATGAATCCACAGTCCAAGAGAGGGACTTTACTCTTCAAGTTATGATACCACTACACTACATTAACACATACCACGATCCGAGAAGGGGCAGAGGTAGTTAACAAGTATATCTAATCTGTGCGTGCTCACTAATCAGTGTTAGTATGACTTGGTAGTCATAAAGTGTGATGCAATAAGTGGTTGTATTCCTATATCTTTATTACATGAAGAGTAAAGGTAAAGAGGGGTCGGATCCTGTGAGCTTAAGTATGTGAGTGGCAAGCCACTCACATGAGCCCAAGCACGTGGATCAACTGAGCTGTTGTAGAAGGTGCTATTCACCAAGAATATGTAACGACAGTTGGTGACATTGATCGAAGGGTCTAAATGTACAGTCAGTATGTAGCATACCATTTCTTTCTCAACTAGTTACTCACCAATTCTATGCTTTTCGTTATTGGTTTTGATATCAAATTGGTAATCCACCTTGCTTTGATCAAAGATATGGAAACTCCATTGAGCATCGTCCTGAACCTTGCTTCGACATCTAACGCTCTTAACGATCCTTGGAGGTCGGAATCCCCATGCTGAAGCGCTGTTATTGAGCTTCACAGGCTTGATATCAAGACTGGGATCTGCATCCAAAAGGTTCGTTTGGTTTCTGTCAAAGGTTTCCCAATCACAGTTTCCGTCCAGGTTGTAACTCGCGTAAATGTTGTCCTGAACTGGCTTGTTGTATGGAGCTAGAATCGAGGAGGGTCAGCGAGAGGTATTAAGTGGAGATGAAATGGTAACTTACAATTTTTCAAGTCGAACTCATGGGTGATGTCATCTGCTCTGGTGTGTTCTATCCTCAGCGCGGTTTCGTTGCTGTCCTTGAAGCCAATCGTAATGAGTGGGTCATTTGATGCTCTTTTGGTTGGAACAGCATACGTAAGGGCGAAGCAAATAGCCATCAGCAAAAGCGTAAAAGTGTACATTATTCCCAGTCGCGTTTTCTGGGTTTGGCGATAAAAGAATGTAAGAAGTGAAGAGAAATCTAATGCTCCAGTCGTTTTATCGTAAAGTTTAGTATCGAGAGTTGAATGTGAAGGTTCTGGCAAGGAAAGAGCAGAGGTAGGCCCTCTAATATATACCTTTGCTGGGCAAAGAACCAACACCTGTCCATTGTATGGTTATGTTGGACTCTCTTTGAATGAAGCCCCGCCATGAAATTCTCTGGCAACAGGCGGACAAGCAAAAATGACTAACTGCTTTGTTTTTAGATGAGCAAAGTACAATCAAGACTTGGCGTGCTAATATAAGAAATAAACAAGTATCACTGACGAATAATATACAAGTGAAATAAAAGCTACCAACAGGACCAACAACACCCAACATAAATCTTGACCAAAAATAATTCCCGCACCAACCTCACTTAATATTGCAACAACTTAACAAAGAAACCCATCAATGCAGCTCACAGAAGAACCAAAATCAAAATCATTGTTTGAGCTTAAATTGCCCAGCCTGCACTTCACCCAAATGAGTTGAATTTTAATGGTTTTCTACTCTCGTACGATGATGATGGTGGTGGTTCTTCACTTTTTGCACCCTCTCCAAGGATCTTTGGTCAATGGCTACGTTATACCAGCTTGAGACTAGTTACAAGATGCTCCTACTTTATTTGCGCTTCAATGGTCCTTCAATAGATACCCCTTTTCTGTGAAGGCTTCCCACGAATTCAATCCGGTTCTTTGAAATCATTCTTATCCTGTTGACTGGTACCTAATTATTATATTTCATCCAAGCCAACGATATTTATGAAACACATAATCTCTTTGTCCAAACAACAGTCCCCAATATAGACCATTCAGAAACGAGTAATTGGAGCGAGCAAAAAGAGGCGTTGCTATGAATACGACAAAGTATAGAAATACTAAAAATATTAATACTCTGCGCTCATATAAAGTCCCTTCCATTTCCGTTCTCAGACATCCTGCATATAAATCCTCTGATAAACTTCTATAAACAAGCACACCACCCACCTCCAACATTTCAATAGCACGGACAAAACAACAATGCGATACTCAACTGCCAGAAGTGTATGCATATCCCTCCTCCTCACACTCACCCAAGCCGAAAACCTAGCCATAAAAACTAATTTCCACGAAGTCGACAAAAACCATATTTCCGACTCAAAATATCTAAATATCTATGAGCCTATAGAACCTATAAAGCGTGCGTATTTCCTCCTCCCGGTCCAGTTCTCCCTCTCGTACCTCTTCTCTTTCTCTCTTCCTCTGAATATGCCCTTCTTACCCCCAACGTACTAACCCCATCTTCTTAACACCTCTAAACACAACCCTCCAAACCAAGCTCGTATCCTCAACCTAAAACATTTCCCACTGCACCTTCCAACTCTCCGGTGGTGTAATAGTCATTCACCAACGAGTCGAACCGGGAAAAGACGTATGGGGATTCTCAGGCGGTCCCAAGATATTCGAAAATGTGGATTGTCACTTAGGATATAGTCTCACTGATCCTAAAAAGGTGGTTTTGAAACTTTAGGAGGCTGGGACGAGAGACGTGAATGTAGACGAGAATGGGGATAAAAAGATTGACGAGGGAAATGGACATCGATATGATATTTGGCTGGATGGCAAGAGTTGGGTTATTGGTGAGTTATTTTTTTCTTTTCCTTCCTGGAACTGTTTGGATTGTGGGAAAGCTAATTTGGAGTAGACGATAATTTAAATGTAAGAATAATTTGGTCGGCTTTCACTGATGGGTTTAATATTACAAAGTCTTGTACGATTAATGGGGGGCAGAAGCCTTGGACCGAGAGGGGAGATATACAGGGGTTGAGTTGGTGAGTGCGATGAGAGTTTTTGAGGTTACTTGTGTGGGGTGATCTAGTAGTAAATTGGATTAGCTGGGTGTTTGGGAGTTGGGGTAGTTTGTGTTTGTGTTAGTTTATGGAGTTACTCTGGTATGTATTGCTCAACAGTTATAGAATTAACTAATTTATCAAATACCTAGTCAATATATGGGACTTTGCCTTAATTCGTCTCATCCGCCAAATGATGCAAATAAAACCGTTCCTAGGCCCCCTCGTCGCTTCCTTTTTCAACATGCTAATTAGCTCCATGAGATCACGCTTGGTAACTCTTCTGACTTGCTCCGTCACGACTACTCTGTTCTACCTCGTATGCAAATTTCCTAATATAGTTAGCTTGAAGTGCTGTAGTATATCGCCTCCGTAATATCTGCTTCGACATACTCTCTCTTCCGCTTCCTATTTGCCCGCAGTCTTGTTAGCAAATGAGAAATATCGGGTCAGGGTCGGAGTCTGGGTCTGGGTCTACCTCTATAAGAAAAGATAAATTTAATAAGAAACAAGGAGATTCCATCCCCGTAGCACAATAACCTTCTCAAACTATATAGCAGTAATATCAAAAGCTTTAAGAACAGTAAAGCCCTTGCGACGAGAGAATTGGCCAATACTCACTTCAAAAGATGACTGTGCATTGGCTTGTATGCATATGACTGGAACCATCCAATAAAATCCTGTTTAAAAGAAAGGAATCGCAACACCATTAACCCAAAAGCATCTCATTTTAAACAAAAAACCAGCTTCCTGGGAGGAAACAGGAATAAAAAGAAATTCAAATAACTCAATTGGATACATCAGCCCTCATATGTCCATATATACCTCATGTTCGAATTCATGTGTAGTGGAGGCAACCAGCCTCAAGTATAATATAGTTCCCCAAGCACCAAACACACCCCTCCTCCTCCTAAGCCCCTTCAAAGCCTCCCCTTCCCCGCTTTTTGTCGAGAGGCGGTTGGGGTTTTGCATGGGGAAAGGGAAACTGGAGTGACTGTACACTATGTTGGAGAGTTGTTGGAACGACAAAGGAGAGTTGGGGTTTATAGGCCTCTTTGGGTTTGGACAACATGCTAAGAATAACTCCAAGGAATAGACTTGATAATCAAGGGATGCCATTGCCGGGAAAAAATGATTTTCAAGTTAACATATCGCAATATAAAAATTGAAAAAACAAGTAAACTATCTCCCAAAATGAATTCATGTGCCACCCAGTGATGTAACCATGAACAAGGACTGAAAGAATGGACAAGCACCGTTGTAAAAAGGACTTGACTTGAAGTAGAAGCCCACTTGGGTGCCCTCAACTACTCCACATGACAACCTATCCAGACCCAATGAACAGATGCATCTCGACTATTGACATGAAGTATGAATTTATGTGTAGTCACCTCGAATACAGCATAACCCCATCAAGCACCAAAACTCCAGTCCCTATAGCTCAAAGTTTCAACTCCTTCCCGGCAGCCCTAGCAGCCCTCTCCCCATCAACAAGCACACACCACCCCTCACTCCCATCCCCCCCATCCCCCCCAACACCAGCCTTAAACTCGCTCTTCGCATAGCTTAAAATCTCATCATCAAAAGTCCCCGGCTGCAACCACACAGCCTGGATCCCCAGTTTCTTCGCCTCTTCCAGTACTTTCTTTGTAACCTTCGGGGGTGTGATGATGGAGACACCCGTTTCGCTGGGATTGGGGAGGGCAGAGAGATTAGGGAGGGTTGGGTAGGAGGAGTCTAGGGCTTTGATTTCGGAGGAGGAGGGGTTGATGGGTGTTACAGGGAGACCTTCGCGGAGGTACCAGGCGAATACTGGGGGTGTTAGTGAGAGATATGGGGGGGGGAGGGGAGGAGGGGAGGAGGGGAGGAAGGTACTTTTGTGACCGAATTTGGTGGGGTCGGAGGAGGCTCCTACTACGGCGAAGTGGGAGGACGTGAAGAAGGTTTTTGCGGAGTCTGTGGCCATTTTTGCTGTAAGTTTTGCTGTGAGCATGGAGGGGTTGGGTTAGTTATTTATGTACGAGTATGTCTTTTGTGACTTGGGGATTGCAGGTTATGGCGGGGAAGTGCGTGATGGTGATTTGGAATTCTGAGGAGTTGATGACCTTCCCCAAGAGCATCGCGTCATTAGGGGACGCCCCTGCCTGGGGAAGTGACCGAGGTATCTTCGACTTCCGACATCGCAAATCCAAAATTTGGTTTCATGAGCGACCATAGAACTATTTCCTGCTGACACTATTCTTCCGAGAGACGGAATTCTGGATCCTGTTCTTGGGTTTAAGAGAAGGGACTTCCTTCCAATTGCTCTACCATTATTTTGACTACAACTAACGGGCAGAGACAACTGACCAATTCACAACAAGGAAGCAATCGCCACCACGACCCTCTTCCAAATACCTACACATATCTCCCCTCAATCCAAGTACCAATTAGGAAACTGCCATTCTAGCCCTGCCATTCGACACTCACGACCAAAATGGCAACATTCGCGTACCTCTCCCCTCTTCCCCTCCATTCCCACCCCTCTAACAGTTGATCACAGCAAAGCAGGCTTCAACGCCATAACCTACGCCGCCTTCCGTCCAACCTACCCCCCAAAACTCTTCCAAACAGTCCTCTCCTACCACCTTGGTCCCTCCTCCCACCTCCTAGACCTAGGCTGCGGCCACGGCCTCATATCCCGCGAACTCTCCCCCTCCTTCAAAACCGTCATCGCCACGGATCCATCCCCCTCTATGATCACACAAGCAAAAGCCTCCACCCCTTCCACCCTATCAAACATTTCTTTTCGCGAAGCTTCAGCCGAGGATTTAAGTTTTATCGAGGATGGGAGTCTAGATATGGTCGTTGCGGGACAGGCGGCGCATTGGTTTGATTATAACAGGGTATGGGGTGAGTTGTATAGGAAATTGAGGAAAGGGGGGACGGTGGCGTTTTGGGGGTATAAGGATAATTATTTCGTGGATTATCCGAAAGCTACTGAGGTTTTGGATGAATACTGCTACGGAGAGAAAACGATGGGGCCTTTTTGGGAACAACCTGGACGGAATATTTTGAGGGATAAATACCATGCCATCGTTCCACCCGCAAAGGAATTTGGGGATGTAGAGAGGATTGAGTATGAACCGCAAACGAAGGGGAGAGGGAGTGGAGAGGGGGAGTTGTTGATGGAGAGACGGGGGACGCTGGGGCAGATGGAGGGGTATACGAGGACTTTTAGTGCGTTTCATAATTGGAGGGCTGCGCATCCTGAGGAGAAGGTTAGGAAGGATGGTGGAGAGGGAGATATTGTTGATGAGATGTTTGAGAGGATGTTGGAGGTTGAGCCGGAGTGGAGGGGGAAGGGGGAGAACTGGAGGGAGGTTGAGGTTGAGAATGAATGGGGGAGTGTTATTCTTCTTGCGAGGAAGAAGTGAGATTTGTAAGATAGTGATAGAGGACGTATATAAACACTCTTCTCGGTCACATGAGACAGCGGAGTTTTAATGGATGGGTTTGTGATTTTGCGAGTAGTATTTATTTGTGTAATCAAAAGCCGAAGAAAAGGAGGGATAGACGTGACTAAATCACTTGAAAATCATCAAGAAAAATTCCTTTGAATTTCTCGAGTTTTCCTGGTAAAATAGAGCACCTATTGGTGATGGAAGCAATGAAGCTTCCAAAGGTTGGATTATTCATGGACGTCAATGCGGTTATTATGGCACAACTTGTTGAATAAAAGATAGCTTAAGAACTTTCCCAATTGAAACAAGACTAATAGCTGATTCGTTCTTCTACTGCCCTATCTGAGTGAAGCGATTAGAGAAGGACGAACTGGCTATTAATATGAGAATAAGACAAAGACTGACACGCTTCTACAAATTGGACACTTTGGGTTGCTGAGAGTCTAAGTCGCAAGCATTTTGTATGTAGCAAAGGCTGTAATAGAGGATTTAAGAAAATCAAGAAACAAACCTTTTAGTTCTCCTCGAATCATATTTTTTTTTATTACAATTAAAAGCAAAATTGGTTTTTGAGAGTAATACCTTCCTTCCCTTTTACCTACAAATGAATGTTTTGATGATTTTATTACCATTCGTAGGTCACCTACCTACAGCCCAAAATTCCACTCACGAAAAAGTTGCCAAGGGTAGCCCTACCATGGTTGAAAGTACCCCTCAAACTATTTTCGAAGAGTAGTCTACTTTTTAATCTTTCCTAGGATCTTTATCTCACCTCGACACTCCAGCCTTCGATGCTTGAGAAGGTTGCTGCCCCTCCAATCTCGTTTCGTTTCATACATCAATTTCTGGAAAGGGGAATGTAATATTTGTGCTCGGAATAGAAAAAGACCTTAATAAAAATAACAGAATATACACAGACTAATAAATAATTTGATTCTTCCAACTCAAAACGAAATAATTGTCGCGCTCAATGAGTCGTTGGCCCACCCGAACGGTTGCCATGGGCGCTGAAAGTGCCCATGCATAAGGGACACGGACCGTACTCCACCACTTCCCCTTCTTTGCAGACGGTCCCTAAAATAAATAAATCCATCAACCTCTCTCAACACCATCCTCACAAATCCCCAACATCCAATTCTACCTCGTCCGTACAAATTAATCATGGTACGTTCCTCTCCCATTCACTTGGTATTTCCATTTCCATTCGGGCCGTACACGCCACAGGGTCAACAGATTCGGAGCGAGGTTCGCGCCACAAACAAAAGGGTTGCGAGGAAGCTGCGAGCCAGCGTGTTGTTGGTGCTTGTTGTTTACCCACCGTGAGCGAGAAGCACTGCACTGCACCTGCCTTTTTCCTGCCATTTCTGCTGCTGCTGCACCTGCATCGCATCCCTTTTGGGCTCCTCTATTTACACATTACACCTTGCCATTGCAACGTACCTGTGTATCCCTCCAAACTCATCCATTCACAAACAACCACATTGAGCAATACTACTTTTTCTTGGTTACCTCCCCTTGCAAGAGAAACAGAACTTCGGAGCAGCATCAGCTTTGTTCTTTACCACCCACCTACCTCCTTTTTCCCTTTACCTTTTGGCAGCATTTACGGCTCATAAACACACATCATGGCTTCATCGACTAATCCTCCTTACGATGCGCAGGCCTCTACAAATTACAAGGAAGCATTTGCTTTATTCGATAAGCGGGGAAATCAACGTGTGGCACTCGATAGCTTGGGAGACTTACTGCGAGCATGTGGGCAAAACCCAACTTTGTCCGAGATTCGGGATTTGGAGAAGAATGTTGGATCCGATTGTATGCCTCTCTTTCCACAGCTTTCGATTGTATATTCCGCAGAGTCCGGGAATACAGATGCTGACTATGCTACCCGTAGTCGATTTCGAGACCTTCTCCAAGATCCTCAACAGGCCTGGTGGTTTCCGCGAACCCGGCGAGCCAGAAGAATACTGCCGCGGCTTCCAAGTTTTCGACAAGGACATGACGGGCTTCATCGGTGTTGGACAATTAAGATATATTTTGACGAATTTGGGAGAGAAGATGAGTGATGAGGAGGTCGATGAGCTGTTGAAGGCTGTTGACACTAGTTCGGGGGAGATCAACTACACTGGTATGTTTACACCAGGACATCCGAAAGATGGAGGGATTGTGAGACCCGAAATTGGATAGAACAGAGGCATATTTGGACACCTGGCTAACATGTGAATAAAGAACTCGTACGAACAATCCTCGCAAACTAAACACCTAAACTCTCGAAATCGGCAAAAGTGGTCGGAGCAGAACATACTTGGTGGTATGGCATTTCTACATTACATTCATGGCATGGATAGGGGCTCACATTCAGGGCTGGGGACGGCGTTTTACGTTGTATGAAATATTGATTGGGTTCTTCTAAGAATGCTTTAGGGGAACTTGGCGTGAAATATCATGATGAATTGTTTTTCTTCTTTTCCTATTAGTACTGTGTACGAGATTAAGTACATAGCTTATGGAAAATCAGTAATTTTCATTTTTTGACGCATCTTCTAAAGTTTTGGGGTATCTCTTTTTTTGCCGTGACGCCTTGTGTCCTTGGTCTATTCAAGTCCATATTGAGGGTCTTCTTTATCCTCAACATCAACCCTCACTCCACTCAAATTGTTCTTTTGGGTATCTTTCGCTCAACCACAAGCTCCTCATTCAAAAACAGCAACTCCATTCTTCCCAATCTCAACATCCTCTTCCCCTATCTTCCTCCCCTTCATCATAACATCCGTACTCATCAAACCCCCATTAAGCACATAAAGTACCTTCCCCTTATACTCTTGTCCTTCCACTTCCTTCCCCTTCTCACCATCAATATCCATCTCCTCTCCTCCGCCTCCAATACTCGCACTTACAATTTCGTAAGCAACTACCACCCTACACCTCGAACAACGGTATAAATTCCGCTTTTCGAAGCCATCTTCTCGGCGTATTAAGGTTGGCTTTTGGTCGTGGGTTAGGCCCAGGAGGATGGTGTAGCCTTCTGGTGGGAGGTTGTTTTCGGTTTCGGGGGAGAGTGAGGGTTGTAAGGAGGGAGGGTAAGAGGGAAGAGGTAGGGTTATTGCTGCGTCGAGACCGGAGGAGGTTGTGGAACGGCGGGGGAGAGATGAGAGGGTGTGGGTTGTTGCTAGGAGGAGGGTTGTGCATATGCAGTGGTATGTTTGGATGGGGGGTTGGGCGGTCATATTTTGACTTGGTGGTGAGGTGGGTGAGGAGGGGTTGTTTTTGTTGACTTGATTTGGTGTTGATGAGGGGGAGTCTAGTCGGTATTTGCGCTGGCCAGAGCGCCGGGATTGAAGGTGGAAGGGACGAGAATTGGAATTGAGGGTTTACAGGTAGATTGGGGTGTTGTGCTACCTGACTAGAGCTGTTGTTGTAAGATGATGGCATGCTGAGCGCGTGGCCATGCATTTTTCGTGGTGTCGTACCTGAACTTCGGAATTTCGACCCCGGATTTTCGGGTGAAGATCCCTGAAATTCAGCACCGTTCCGACAGCGAGGGTCCGGGTGACGAGGCCAGACTGCGCTGCTACAGCATTCACTCCCCCAATGCCTCACTGACAACAAGTGAAACAGGAAGCAACACCAACCTGCACCTGCATACTTCCACCCGAACACAGACACCCTTCTCTTTCCTTCCCTTCACTCACTATATATATATATATCACGGGGCGGTAACCACTCGCCCAACCCCGCAACCTGGCTAAACTCCCCTTCCCAAAACGGATCGCTCTCCTAGCAATCCTCCTCTTCCTCTCCATCTCTGCCATTCTGGCTTCCACCCGTCTAGGTCCGCGACTGACCTCCCTCTTCCACCAAGTCCGCCCCTACATCTACACCCCCCAACCCTCCTCCCTACGACCCATCATCACCTCCGGAATGGCGCCCAAAATCTACCAGAAGCCCCCTCAGGCACCCCCGCTCTTCACGGCGACAGCGACGAGTTTGGTCAAGGATGCGAAGAGTATCTGTGATCGCACACGATCCTTGCTTGATAAGATTGTAGCCGATGTTACGGAGGAATCTGCGACTTTTGAGAATGTGGTGCTGCCGATTGCGGTGGATGAGAATCAATCTGCGTTGCAGAGTCGGGTTATTGGCTTTTATCAGGCGGTTTCGGCGGATCAGGAGTTGAGGGATGCGAGTAGTAAGGCGGAGG
The DNA here is from genome assembly GCA_001414455.1 of Hymenoscyphus fructigenus. Lineage (NCBI taxonomy): Eukaryota > Fungi > Ascomycota > Leotiomycetes > Helotiales > Helotiaceae > Hymenoscyphus > Hymenoscyphus fructigenus. Next base: position 945,316 of record LKUV01000004.1, on the reverse strand, counting down.
AGATTATGGATGAGTTTAATATCGAGGCTAGTATGCGGGAGGATATCTACAAGTTGGTTGAGGCTGCGTACCAGAAGGGGGAGGAACTTGATCCTGAGAGTAAGAGGTTGTTGGAGCGAGAACGAAAGAGTTTCTTGAGGAATGGTTTGGGGATTCCGAAGGGGGAGAAGAGAGATCGGTTTAAGGAGATTAAGAAGAGGTTGGCTATGATTCAGGTTCAGTTCTCGAAGAACTTGAATGAGGAGAATGGAGGCATTTGGTTTACGAATGAGGAGCTTGAGGGGGTTCCAGAGGATGTTCTTTCGGGGTTGCAGAAGGGCGAGGGAGAGAATGAGGGGAAGTTGAAATTGAGTTTCAAGTACCCGGATTTGTTTCCTACTCTTAAGTTTGCTGTCAATGCAGAGACGAGAAAGAAGGTGTTTATTGAGAATGAGAATAAGGTATGTCTGCTCTTTTACGTACAGGATAGATTGGTACTGACATTCATCATAGTGCAACGACAACGCACCGATTTTCAAGGAGGCCATCGTTCTTCGGGATGAAGCTGCCAGACTCCTCGGATACAAGGACCATGCTTCATTCAAATTAGAAGATAAAATGGCCAAGACCCCCGAAACTGTCAATGAGTTTTTGGACGACTTGAGAGTCCAATTGGCACCTGGTGGAAAGAAGGAAATCGAACATTTGATGGAGATCAAGACAGAAGATCTAAAGACAAGAGGAATCGAGGCAAGCAACGATGGGAACTACTACCTGTGGGATTCTCGATTTTATGGCCGAATTATGGTTGAAAAGGAGTTCTCTGTTGATGAGCAAAAGATTGCAGAGTATTATCCTCTTCAACATACCATTGATGGTATGCTTAGTATTTTTGAGGAGTTGTTTGGATTTGTCTTTATCGAGGTTTCGGGGGAGGATCGAGCTAAGATTTCAGGTATGTATCCTCAATCAGCTGGCTATCTTTTTTGCTAATGAGCCATAGAATCCGGCAAGGGCCCTGAGATTGTTTGGCATGAGGATGTCAAGATCTACAGTGTTTGGGATGACGAGGGAGAAGGAAGTGGCTTCGTTGGCTACCTTTACCTTGATCTCCATCCTCGTCCAGGAAAGTATGGTCACGCTGCCAACTTCTCCCTTCAACCTGGTTTCCTTTTCGCAAATGGTACTCGTCGATACCCCGCCACAGCGTTGGTTTGCAACTTCTCCAAACCTACGAAGGATAAACCATCGCTCCTCAAGCATGACGAAGTAGTCACCCTCTTCCACGAACTGGGCCACGGTATCCACGATTTAGCTGGCCGAACGAAATACTCTCGTTTCCACGGTACATCCGTTGTTCGGGATTTCGTCGAAGCACCCAGTCAAATGCTCGAGAACTGGTGCTGGACTGCCTCCCAACTCAAGAGTTTGAGCCAACATTATGTTACTAAGGAGCAAATCCCCGATGATCTGATTGAGAAGCAAATCAGCACCAAGCACGTCAACGACGCCCTCTTCAACCTCCGCCAACTCCACTTCGGCATCTACGACATGACCATCCATACCCCCTCCTCCCACGCTGAAGCTCAAGCCTTCAAGCTTTCCGAATTATACAACGATCTCCGCGTGCAAATCTCGGGGATTAAAGGCCCGGAAGCTTTGGGGTTGAAGAGTGATTGGGGGAATGGAGAGGCGACTTTTGGGCATTTGATTGGGGGGTATGATGCGGGGTATTATGGGTATTTGAGTAGTCAGGTTTATAGCACGGATATGTTTTACAGCGTTTTTAAGAGCGATCCTATGAATGGGGTTGAGGGGCGGCGGTATAGACATATGGTTCTTGAGAAGGGGGGCAGTCAGGAGGAGATGAAGACTCTGGAGGATTTCCTTGGGCGGAAGCCGAGCACGGAGGCGTTTTATCGAGAGTTGGGGTTGAAGGCTAAATAGGGTAGGAGGGGTTAGAGGAGAGTTGAGATGGGGGGTTTGCTTGACTACATCGATGGGGTGGTTGGTCTGAGATTATGCATACAGCGCGATAGAGCTAGACGTGGGTAGAACTAGCTAGATGGCAATGAAGCGAGCATTATCAATGAAATGTGTCACATACCTGGAGATGGGGGTTGAATGTGGCTGGGGGTTGGGAATGTGAGTATATAGTGGGGGTTCGCAAATATTCGCCCGCCCTCTTTTTTACATCTAAAAGTACTAAAACATACTGATTATTTTATTAAAATTCTAAGGGATTCCTCTTTAGATTTAAGATATCTATACTTTGTATTCTTACATTTCTTTCTATTTTAATTACTTAAAGTTTTATTTAGAGTAGAGTGGGGAGTATATTAAAAACACTAGAATTCAGCTAAATCTAGGTGTGATCTGGTGTTTTTCCGACTCTACCTATCTTTCACTTAATATAACCTAAAAACTAGTGGTTATTTAAATTTTTCTATCTTAGAAGACTACTAGTTAACTCCTCGAAATATTCTAGTTCTCAGATTTTGCACAGTGTTTGTATATAAATTTAAACATATAAAGAGGCTTGCTCTAGGTGACTTTTGGTGTGAAAATAGGGGCGGGCGAATATTTGCGAACCCCCCCCCCCCCCCCCCCCCCCCACGTATTTTAAGATCGCGAGTGCGAATTTTTCCTTACTGTGTAGAAAGTTGTTGTGTTTGAGAGCTCAGTAGAGTGGGATTTGCTTCACGGAAAGGAGGGGGCTGGTATGTATATTGCTTGAATTTGGTTGGAACTTTCCCTTTTCTGGGGATGGAAGGGTGATGGAGGGTGTACCTATGGAATTCTTGCACTGACTGTCTTTAACTTATGGAGGGTCATTTCATGGGAGTGTTTTAGTTGAACTCTCCTGTCCAGTGTTATATAGTCACCTGTGAACTGTGCGGCCGGTTTTTCCCTCAAATTACTTTACTCTAAAATTTCAATTATATATATAGTATACGTTGTACTTAAGTACCTGGATGGTGGTGGATTACTGGTGGGTTACTGGCGAGTAAGCGGTGGCTTACTCCTGAGGAGGAAGTGGCGAGTAATTTGTGGCTTACTTATGAGTAACTCGGAGCTTGCTCGAGACTTGATTGACAGGTTACTTATGAGTAAGTCGCATCCCGCTTACAGATTAGCTGTGAATTACTGAGTTGACGAAGATCCCAACCCCTCACAGACCTCACCTCCCCTTCCTCATCAAAGGCATAAACTCAACTCTCTGTCAATCCAAAAGTACATACCTCCACGCCAACCTCAAAACCCCTACATTGCATCGCTCACCGCTTAGCCGCTTTCCAAAATTTTCCCACCTCTCGTCTAGAAACTTTACAAATCGTGAAATACATTCAGAACGGACATTTTACGTATCATCAAGATCCATTTTCTACACCTCCTAATACTGGGAGTTATGCTGCGGAACAATGTGTTGAGAGAGGTGAGATGGTGACGAGCTTTTTTATGTATTTGAAGGCTGATGATTTGGTGGGGGGTGAGACGGAGTTTTTGAATTTGAAAAGGAGGGATTTTATGGATGGGGAGGAAGGGAGGAGGGGAGGAGGATGGGAGGTGTTGTGAGTGGTTTGATTGTGGGAGTGAGAGTGTGAAATGGAAACCTATCGTGGGTAATGCGATTTTTTTTGGAGAATATTGATGGGGAGGGTGCGCATGCAGGGTTATTGGTGAAGGAGGGGGAGAAGGTTGGGATGAATGTTTGGACTAGGGAGAGGGGGCCGGGGGGTTTTGTGGTAGCTGGTTACTGGAGGGGTTGGGAGCTCGCTTGAATTTTTCATCTATGCTAACTAAATAAGGTCAACCGATCCATTGTCACTGTAAAGGTAAAAAAAAAAAAAGATGGAAGATAGGCTAATGATGCCTTCAATTTAATGATTTTCTTTGCATTTGTAGATGATAATCTTAAAATTTCATGAAAGCAATCAATTATTCCTGCTGAGAGGTAATTAAAAAAAAATTGAAACCAGGGCAGGCAGGTGAGCCTCTCAGTCCTCTCTTGAGGTTTTGGTGCTTACCCGCGTTATTCACTTTTTGATTTAAAGTAGTATTGTTCTTCAATGTGATTTCATTCTTTAATTTAAGTGCTAATGGATTCTTTTGCTGACATTTTAGAAGTCAGAATCAGAGTCAGAATCACAGTCAAAGTGGCCGGAACCACAACTGTATTTGATAGCCACCTCCGGCCCCTGGGTGGCTGTTCCAAGCTTCTATTTTTCCAATGCGTAACAATGACACCAACACTTAATATGCAGCTCCTCTAGACTGGGTAGGTGCGCCGTAATAATAGGAGTATCGCGAAACTCTGAATCTTGACTGTTGTTTTGTCTTAGAATAAGTTCAAAGGATCTAGGACAGAGTACTATGGAGCAATGCGCCTGAATTTTAACTAATTTCTTAGCCACTATGTCTGTATTTTCATCAAAGAGCGCACGAAATAGTCGATGTAGCGAAAACTCCTTAGGATCTGGGAAACCGTCCTCTAGATTGTGGAAAAATTCGAAAGCATGGTAAGAGGAAATGAACAATGTGTCTCGCGTAGGATCAATATAGATTCTTTGAGGCATGGCTCAGGCAATTTAGACGAAAAGGGGACGAATCGATTCTTCATGAATGTCCAAGATTCTCGGTTAATCTCGAAAAGAGTACGGTGGTTTTTCTGCAGCGGGGCAGGGCAAACATCAATAAATGCACGCCCTTCGAAACTCATGTTAGCATGTTGAGCTATAGTGTGCCAACTCAATTCAACCCTTATTTTGCGACGAGGAGTATCTTCGTAAGCGGCTGCCCAAATCAGTAATCGAACCTTGGGCGGCAAATCGATGAAACTAGTAGGGGTTGGTGTTGTTAGACATGATGTAAAGAAACGATTGCTGTATATTTCTCGCAAGGTGGTGTTGAATATTGAGCGACGCGTTGAAGAAGGAAAATAAGTGAGGAAAACACAGTAAATTTAAATTACATCATATACTTTTGTTCTGTTCTGTTTTTCTCTGAAACGCTGATAATAGGGTATAGAAATACATGAAACGGGCGAAGAAAGAATAAGTGGAACGGGAAGCGATTTGAGCACATATATAGCTCAGCGGATATCAAGCTTGCTTAGGTTTCAAGTATCCTGAACAAGGCCGAGGAATAGTGTTTCATAGAGGTCAACAAATAGGGTTTAGGAATTAATAATGAAAGCCTTCAACACGATGTTTTGTTTTATAATAGTGACTTGATAAGGTTAGTAGTTCACATAAATAGTACGATTTTCATGTCGATAGCAGTAATTGCAAGATGGAAACTAAAGCTTCGTGGTAAGATAAGCTTGTGCGATGTTGTCTTTCGTGATTTTCGTGTACACGTGTGGAATTTTCTTTGTGCTTTGTGGAATTGTTCTTAAAGTGATTTGTTGTTTGAATTTTGGGTTTAACAAAGGGAATACGGGTTAATAAAGGATCCCGTGAAGGGAATGTAAGCTAACCAATGACTTTGATTTAATTTCTGTATCAAAGTACTTGTATCTAGACATTCTAAGAGGAACCAGGTCCGTCATCAGAGCCAATATCAGAGCCAGAGTCAAAGTCGAGTTCAGAATCAGAATCAAGCCAGTCTTCATCCTCAGAATCATTGTCAGAAGCTGAGTCGAAGTCAGGACCAGAGCCGGAAGTGCCCTCTACAGCCAAACCACAACAGTACTTGGTTGTAATTGCAAGTTTCTGGTTGGCTTGTACTGTATGAACGCATGCTACTTCTCCTCCCATGCAGTGGCAGTCGCAAGTGATATGCAACTTTTCCAAACTGGGGAGGTGAGCCTTGACATTAGTAACTTCCTTGGACTCTTCTGAATCTGAATCGTTACGTCTCCATGGAAAAAGCCCGAAGAAGCGGTTTACGTTACAATCAACCTCAAGCTTAGTCAATTTCCGAGCCACCATCTCTGCTTTCTCAGCAAAGAGAAGACGAAATAATGCGCCAATTGTCGGAGACTCAGGTTCTTGGCGATTATCAGGTAGATTTCCGAGAACCTCATCGAGATCAAGGTCCGATGAAATGCACAGTTTGTCTCTTGCAAGATCAATCTCAATCTCCCATGGTGGCGGATGTGGGTTCCCAGGCTGATCATCTGGCTCAGGCAAATCAGATGAAAAGGGTCGGACGAACCGACTTCTCATGAAGTCTCGGGATTCTTGATTGACCTGAAAGAGAGAATCACGGAAGCGGTTTCGATCTCTCCCGTAAACTGCAATGTGACACCATGACCCCCAGTCATTGTTGAACTCAACATCAACGACACGACGAGGAGTAGTCTCGTAGGAAGCTTGCCAAATCTTGAGACTCAGCTCGACTGGCAAGTGAGAGAATAGTGTGAAGCTAGCGTTGCTAGACATAATGTAAATAAAGTGCGAGGTAGGAATGATAGATAAGTGACGTGAAAGTGAAAAGGAAGTCGGGAAATTACCCTAGATTTAACTTTCATTCATCCTTTTGTTCAAACCCTTGTTTGTCGGGTTTCTGAGGGCGAAAAATAGAGTATAAACAATCCACAGAACAATCAAAGAGCAAATGGGCAAGAACAGTATATTGTTTAATACCCCTTTCTTCATGGCATGTTCTTGTTGGTCGTCGTTCAGTATCAATTCATATTGAGTGCGTAAACTTGCGCCAATTATGGAGCGGGTAACTAACGTTGGCCAGTTATTCATTGATAAGCTTGAAGATTAGAGAAGGTGGTTATTCGAGATACCACAGAGAGTTACTTGGCCCAAGCTCGCTTAGCTTCCAAGATTGCACCGGAGTCGTGGACTTAGCAAAAGATTAAGCGACTGTACAGAGGGCTATGGAAGAACGGGTCTTTTGGCTCAGCTTGTGCAACTTCGGAAGTGATGGAATACTGCATTTTCATGAGTATTTCCCGTAAGAAATGTTCTTAGAATGTCTCAACTCCTCCACAACAACACTCCGATCATTTACCGACTCAAGCCGACTCCCCAAAATCGAACTGTCTACTTCCATGAATAGCCAAGTCTTGGAAGCCTTTGGACTGACGCAAAAGTTTTGATATCTGAAGGATGCATTCCATCAGTTCCTCCGATATGGAAACATTGCAACACAGTGAGAGTTTGATCGGCAAAGAAATAACGTGATCAACGGGTGAGCGGCGCACACGGGTGAGTGGCGCACCCCACCAACAAAACACGCCTACCTACACCAAATAAACAATGCAGCATCAACAACACGCCAGTTTGGCTTCAAAAGAAGCTAAAATACAGCTTGCAAGTCACGCTATCAATCAAGGCTAATTTCATAGTAATCGAGCCACAGCAAAGACATATGACGCAGTTAAGAGCACACTGCGTCGCCGACGCGCTAGGATTCCTTCAAGATGCGATTGTACACCCAAGTCAAGGCTTCTATCAGATCTTGAGGAATCCGTGATAGTTAAGCGTATCTTAGACCTATCTTTGCGTAGATACTCTCTTAGTCTTTGTGTTGTGGGAGATATGACAAATAATATCCTTGCTAGGCGTAGTGGCTGTATAGTTGGTATTAACTGGCCAAGTACATTTGTTAAACGTTAACCAGCACTTAAAACACGTTTCAATCACAAGTACAACTACTAGACAGCTAAGATGGAAGATCCAACAATTATCGAGGACTAGTTTAAGCTTGTATATAATACTAATGCTAAGTACAGGATTATAGACAACAATATATACAACTTTAACAAGACTGGCTTCCAGATAGGTATCATCTCGTACTACATTGTTGTTATAGGCTCAGAGAAGCATACACTAAAGCAGCTCACTAACGCCTATTGTAAATGTAGTTGATCAGTTCCTAAAAGAGGTATATCATATAGCTACTCAGTTTGAACTACTCAAGGCAGAAAATATAGCCCTTTGTACAGCAAATGAGCTTGCAACACAACGAAAACAACGAAAGAAAAAGCGAATTTAGAAGCAAGGTACTCTAACTGTTGGTATGACTTAGTAGTCATAAAGTGTGATGTAATAAGTGGTTGTATTCCTATATCTTTATTGCATGAAGAGTAAAGGTAAAGAGGGGTCGGATCCTGTGAGCTTAAGTATGTGAGTGGCAAGCCACTCACATGAGCCCAAGCACGTGGATCAACTGAGCTGTCGTAGAAGGTGCTATTCACCAAGAATATGTAACGACACTGGGCCTACTTTAAAAGTAGCTAGAAAGCAGTAAAGACAGTAAGGGGTAAAGAAAGGAAGCGCCTATTCCATCTAACTAATCATCTCCCTCGTTTTCTATTCAATTCCACGTTCAACCCATTCAGTGACCTTGATATCAAGTTTGTTTGTATTAATCAGATTACACAGAGCAGAGCAAGCCTTGGATTTTGTCATAGCGTCTGCTAGGTTAGTATTGCTATCAATCCACTTGATTTCGCTGATCTCGCGCTGCTCATACGCTTGTTGTAGGCTCATTACATCTATCATAAGACACTTCTCCTTAGTAGTCCCAAGTTTGACTAGGCACTTATAAAGTGACTTTGAGTTAGTGTAAACTATGAGGGGTATTTTGAGACCAAGGATAGCTTCCAGGGTTGCCTTGACAGATGTAGCTATGTTAAATCCAGCGCTCATTGCGTACAATTCAGAGGCCAAAACGCTTTGTGTAACCCTCTTACACTTAACAGAGGACTAGTGCAAAATGTTGACGTTCCCTGGCTTATCTGCTAGTACAAGAACATAGTCAATTTAGGAAGTAAAGTCCTCGTTATTAGCAAAGGAGGAGTCAGTGAATATGACTAGTCTGAGGGTATTCTTGTCTAGCTTAATAAATTAGAGGCCTCTGGTAGGGTTGTCAATTTGCCATTGGATTTGCTTATTGAGGAGTGTAATATCCTGGCTTTGAGGGTTAAGCTTCTAGGCAGCGAAGGAGAGGTCAAAAGCAGCTTCTAGTTATGAGACTGTCGCCAGGTAGGCCCCACGTGCTCGTTGGGCTATATACTGGTCCCTGATTGAGGCACTCTGGCGAACGTTGCCCCGGGAGCTTACTAGGTCTATTAGTGAAGTGCTCACTGGCTTTAAGTTCTTGGTATAGCCTTCCTGGGTCAAGAGTATTGAGCTGTTTGGTTGGAGGGTGACTTTGCCGCCATTGAACTTAAGTGGGTACTCGCTAGTAAGTTGCTCCCTGGGTTTTGAAATAAATTCAGCTTTCTTAATTCCTTCTCTTCAGCTGTAGTAAACCCTGGGTTTGCTAGTATTAAAGTGTCGTCGGTCTAAAGGCCGACAATTCTAAATTAGTCTAGTGTGCTAATAGAGAGTAGGCAGGGGTTGTATGTAGATTAAGCTATATATAGCTTCTCGAGGTAGTGATTGTAGTAGGTGCTGAACTAGTGGTTTCCAGCTTTAGGTACACTGTAGAGTAGTTTTATGACTTTGAGGTAGATACTACTCCACTAGGGGACTCCTTGTAGTGAGCGTACATAAAAATCCTGGTTTAGCTTTGTAGTTGACTAGGTATATGCCTAAGTAATGTCTCTTAGGTAGACATTTAACTCTAGGCATATTGCAGCTATAGCAAGTATAATTCACTAGCTTACTCGTTGAATTGTAGGTGATTGAGTCAGGACTTAAGATTTATTTTTATTATTGTATACTTAGATAACAAGTCTTGATTTCTTATATACCTTATTTGTGCCCTTGTTTTTGATGCTGTCTACAAACCTTGAATTAAATATTCTAGCGTCTCCTAGTAGGTCACATGGCAGGATATATTTAAAGACTTCACGTCTAATTAATCTGTTGACTTCTTGTTGCTGGGAGTGCTTAAATTAACTAAAAGCAGAGGCAGTGGAAGTGGCGTCTTTAGTGAAATAGACGTTGATATTCAAGGTACTTAGTTGCTTTCATGGTCTCCCTAGGCCACGCTTTAGAGGCTGGCTATGGGGTTGTTCTTGTAGCTACCTTTGATTTTGAGTCTTTAATGGCCTGTCTGAGCCACGCCTTAGCTGAATGACTTTAGGTGACACAGGTAGCTGAAATTCCTTATAGTCTTCAGGTTTTTCATGGTTCTCAGGTTCCTGGGTAGCTAGTGGCGTCTGGAAGTCTAGGTCTGTAAGGTAGGGTTTTACTGCTGTAGAGCGGAATTTTGTGGGTCTGCTTGGGAGTTTAATAATACACTCCTCATTTTCCATTCCTACAAGCGTAAAGGGGCTAGTCTACTTCCTAGGTTTACGCTACACAAGTACATCTGAATTAAGGGGCAGATCTTTGAGTAGGCTATTAATAGGGCTATTACACTAATTAAGGGCATCGTTGATTTAGCGTTTTGCTTAGAGTTTACACAGCTCCTCTATGGCCTTCTTGAGTGTGCCTAAGCGCTGGCTAATAGAGGGTGAGGGAGTGTTAAGTTCACTTATGTGTAGATAAGCGCCAAATACAAGTAGGGTGGGCACAAGGCTGTCAGGTCCTACTGTATCGTTGATTGCCTTAAAAGCTATTTAGAGAGCTGTGTCTTTAGCAAGGTTAGAGAGCTTCTTAGTTATAATTGAGTATGCTCTCCTAAGTGGACCGTAGTGTAACGAAACTCACTTCTGTACCGAAAGTAACAAAGGTAACTTAAGTCTCAAAGGTTGTTATATAGATAAGAGGTCTAGATGCGCCAGGTGTTTACTCAAAGGTAAACTCGTTACTTGAACTCAAGATGTCAAAACAAGATGTATTGAAAACTAAAGTAAAGGTGAGTTAAGCATAAAGCTCCTATCTAATAGCAGACGTGCTAGTTATATATAGAACCTTTATTTCTCGTAGGTAGACTAGAGCGCTAGTTGCTCCAGTTGACTCAGTTGCTTAGGTAGCTCGTTGCTCTAGGCGACCTAATCTGTTACGTGATCTTATGCTGAATGAAATCCTTGGATCGGCTAGCTACTCTAGCTAATCCTCCTAACCTATATCTACTCAATAGTATCTTGTCCTGTTAGAACACTGTCTGGACTTACTCATCACATGCTGACACGTGATTCGTGACACTATCCCCTTCTTAGCCTAGCGTGTCCCTACGCTTAAGTACAACCTAAGAAATATCGTCAGAAGGCCAGCGGCCTTCTCTTGTTTTCATTATGCCACCTCCTGACAGTAAGAAACACATCGAACGTCAGTCCCTTAGTTTCTATATTGAACGACACAGTGACGAAATAGCTCTCTGTACCTGATGTAAAAAATCCCTTGACTTAGCTAGCAAACCTCGCTGATGTGTTGTGATACAAGGCAACTAATATTCTCACTGTTCTGCTTGTGCTAGGCAAGGAAAATCTTGCAACTATCATAAACACAACTAAATGCCTTTGATTTCGGACTAGGCTTCCATTGAGAAGCAGAAGGCTCTGTTAGATTCCTAGGAGGAAGAGGCTATAGCTAAAATCCTCTGTTTGCGACAGCAAAAACATCTTCTCCTTGACAGGGAAAAGAGAATGATAGCAGCTAGTCTTAACTCACTCAACGAGTTAGATGCTGCTAAAGAATTAGAGAGAAAAGAAAAGGAGGAACAGGAAACGAAAGATAGAAGAGAGGAAGAGGCTGCCAAGCTAGCTACTCTTCCTACTCCTGATTCCTCTGACCCTGCCCTTGACCTAGGTCTTGACCTAGCCTTCTTTGTGTCTTTTCCAGCTGACTACAAGATATAGGCAACCCTGGGTTTTAGTAGTAGAACTCCTAAAGTTCCTCCAAGCACTAGTTGAGATTTCCCTTTAGTTCCCAAGTGTTCTCTGAATGTAGGTAATCTAACTACTTAATCAGGTACTTGACCTATCCTCTAACAACCTTATAGTCAAGAATCCTCTTGACTTTATATTCTGCGTTAGAGTTAACAGGTTAGATCTCTGTGAGTAGGGCTAGTAGTACTCCTAGTAGTGCTAGTTCAAGCAAGGATATATAGAATACTAGATAGATATTCATAGTCTTTAGTAGCGTGAGTTTGTAATTCAAAGGTCCTTTGACGTGTTTGATTCTAAATGGTCTAAGCTTTTTGTGGTCTAGTTTACTGCTTAGTCTTTTAGTGTTAATGTTTTTTCTAACTAAATAGACTTTATTCTTCTCTTTTAACGTTGGCTCCTGAATATGTCATTTGTTGTAGTAGTGTATGTTACATTCTGCTATAAACTGAAGTTGCTCTATAAGCTTCTTGTGTAATTCCCTGAGTTTATAGTCTTTTAGTTCTACTTTGTTATTATTGACTGTACTCTGTAATAAGTCTTGATACACAACTAATTTATACCTGTAGTTAGTGTAGAATAGTATAACAAGCGTAGTTTCTGTTGTTAAACTATTGTAGGCAAACTATACTAGTAGTAGGAGTTTAACCTAGTTATCTTGTTTATAGTTTACATAATATCTCAAGTATGCTTTAATAACTTAATTCATTTGTTTAGTACCTCTATTTGTCTGAGAGTAGAAAGCTGTTAATAGCTTTCTTTTTGTACTTAGACACTCTGTAAGAGCTGTCCAGAATTTCAATGTAAAGAGTTTATCTCTGTCAGAGATTATCTCTTCTAGTAGACTATGTAGAGTAACTACTTCCCTTAGGAATACATAGGCTAAATGTTCTGCTATACTTGCTTCTATGTATAGTACAAGTACTATATACTTTGTGAGTTGTTTAACAATAACTAGAATTGAGTTATATATAACTCCTGTCATTAGGTCTTTGGATTTTAGTAGCTTGACTATAAAATCTTATAATATAGATCTCTAAGGTATCTGTAGTATTAGAGTAGTACCTATCTGTTTATAAGATACATAGTAGAAAGCCTTGTTTCTAGTACAGGTATTATACTCTACTATTACTTCCTTGACTACTGCTAATAGGCGATTAATATAGTAGTGTTACTTAACTCGCTAGAGGGTTTGTTAAACTCCCTGATAACTGTGAGGTAGATAGTAGACAATAAGTTAATTTGAATCTTTTCAATTTAGTATAGAACTAATCTCTGCCTCTTCTTAGAGGTGCAGGAGAAGTCTCGCTTTATAGAAGCTCCTAAGCTCTAATATTACGTTAACTCTGTTAACTCTATAAACTCTATCTACTAGAACTGCTTAATTCCTGATTGATTTATAATAGTAGATGAAGACTTCCTTAGATTAGATGAAAAGTCACATAACCTCATGACCTTGTGACCTCTATATATCACAACTATCCCCTCTTCTAAGAATCTTGTCCTTAAGATTAATTTTGCCTGTTTTTTGTAAAAACGTCGCAAAGGTGTAATTCAGCAGGTATTGCAGAAGAGCATGTAAGTAGACATTATTACTGTTTGCTGTAGCAAACAAAATTACTCTACAGCTATTAGCAGGCGATTTGTTGATTTCGCGAAAGCGCAGACAACAATTGTAACTAAGAGAGTTAATTAGTCCTTTTCTCTTGTAGCAGTTATATTAAGGCACTGTTTAGTGTCCTTGTATATACAATACTAGGGTGTTCTGAACAGTTTTGTTACAAGGGAATAAATTATATAAAAACCTTATACAGATACTTTCAAGGTATCAAAGAGGAGCTAGAGGTTGATGGGAAACTATAGCACGCTATATATAAAATGTAGGAAGATTACAGCATCTTTTAGGATATATATAGAGACCTGTCCTTCTCTTTTACAAGACCTTCTCTTTTCTATACCCTAAAATTCCTTATTATGTCTTATTCTGTTTACAACACTTCTAAGTATAAAGCTAATCTCGCTAAGTCCTTTCCTGTTGTTGGTCAGTGTTTGAAATGCTTTAAGTACCTTCTTATTGATTTCTTTGTCTTGTGTACAGTTGCTCTAGGGAAAAAGAATTGTAACTAATACATTAAAGGCTCTAAATTGTGTGAGCTAGTAAGCTTCTTTACTTTTAGAATTTCATAAGTAATTATCTAATATTCTAGATTCTATAATTACTTTTAGAGGTATGCTAGGCCTAGGAAGACACTGTTAATATCTTCAAGAAATATCTTAAAGATTATCTAAATTAATACTATATTTAAGATAAGGATGATATATCTCCTTGTAGTAATTAGAATTTCAATAAGTAGAAGAATACTTAGAGGCTCTAGAACTCTTCTAACTACATCAAAGAGTTAGATGTAGAGGAAGCCTAGGATAGAGTTCTAGAGGTGTATTACTTTTGTATAATCAGAGGGTCCTTGCTAATAACAAGAAAGAAGTACAAAGACGTCTACACTAAAGGTGTTAGACTTATTGCTAATATCTTTACAGAGATAAGTAGGCAGTTGACTAGTAGTGCTTTAGCTGTAGACAATATAATACTTATTGTAGTTCGTGAATTAACTACAGAAGTTTAAGCCTGTTAAGAGGTCTTTATAGCAGTAGTAAGTTCTTAGAAGTTCTGGAATTCTACACTAACTAGTTATAGCACAATGTTATTTCTAATAAGAATAAGCAGATCTTGTCAAAAGTGTTGTAGTTCTTTATAAGAGCTTGACAGTCTTGGAAGTTAGCATTTTTGCTTTTTAAAGATATAGAGTTATGAGTTAGAGAGAGAGTGTATAACTATAGTAAAGCTACATGAATGAACTGTTTTTTTGTGCCTTATTTTCCTTGTAAACTTTAGTATTTTAATTCTTAGTAAACCTAGTAAACTACATAGGAGAAAAATCCAAGAAAGAGTATCTTAACTAAAGTCACAGACCTTGTGTGATCTACTAGGTCTTCTCTTCTCCTTTAAAGAGTGCTCTCTTTGTTGTAAGGTGTTTAAGCTTTTTAATATCTTAGCAGGTAGTTAAGAGAAGGGTTAAAGTAAAAGACTATAATTCTTGTTATATAATTAAAGAAGTTCCTTAGCATTTACAAGGTTAGGATAAGCAGGTAACCAGGTATTGTGATCATCTAGCTAGGATTTCCATTTAATTAAATACTTGAGTTTCTTGCCTTAGCCTTCTTGTCTGTGATTAACAATAGCCTTAACTTTCTATTCTTGTTTCTTATCGTCCTCTGCTAATTCTAGGAGTTCTCTAGGGGCATAGAGGTAAGGTTTCTGACCCTTCTTAGTTAAGTATTCTTTAAGGAGGGAAACATAAAACATTAGGTGTAACTGTTTATATATACTAGGTAAGTCTAGCTTGTACACAGACGTGCTAATACATTCTAGGATCTTAAAAGGTCTAATAAATTTTAGCTCAAGCTTTCCTACTTTAAGTCTAAGATTTTTTGTTAATAGTATAACTTAATCTTCTTTAAAGAAGTATCTATCTAATTAGTGTTTATTAAAATAAGACTCCTAATTGTTTTATATATAATGCTAGAGATTATAAAGTTTATTCTACTCTTTATAAAGAATCTCTAGTCTCCTGCAAGCAGCTAGTACCTTCTCTTTAATCCTGTCCTTAGGATTCCATAGAAGTTAGAGTTAGTAACTATAATATACTTTAAAAGGTATGTCTTACAAGACCTAATATTTAGAGTTATTATATATAAATTCAGCGAAAGTTAACTTTTTAAACTAGTTAGCTTTTCGCCAGCTGTAATATACTCTAAGGTAGTGTTTAAGAGCCTGGTTCTACTACTCTATCTAACTATCTGTTTACAGATAGAATACAGTACTTAACCTTTGCTTACACACTATGTGAAAGCAGAAAGTAGACTAAAAATTACTTGTAAACACAGTTCTACAATCTAAAACAATTCTATTAGAGGTGCCAAAGAGTAAGAAAACATTGTTCTACATTAAACTAGCAAGCTCTGGAGAGTCGACTATCTTGTGACAAGTAATATACTTTACTATTTTGAAGTACTAGTCTACAACTACAAGAATTATATTAAAATCAGGACCTCCTGCCAGGTTTTTACACAGGGGCAGGCCTGTGACAAAATTCATAGAGATCTTACCCCAGGGTCTTTTTAGCTGTAGTAAACTACTTAACAGACTATATAGTATATACCTCTTAGCCTTAACTCTCTAGCAAATATTACATTCTCTACAATAGAGACAGACATTAGTTTCTATGTTTTCTCAATACTAGAATCTTTTTAAAAGCTCTAGAGTCTTGTTAACTCTGTAGTGTTCTACTAAAGAGTTGTTATAATAAAGGTTTATAACTTAAGCTTGTAAGGCAGAGTTATTAGACACTACAACTCTTGAATAGAACTAGAGAAGGTTCTTATTATATGTCTAAATTAGTTCTCTACTTACGTCTTGTTTGCTAAGCCTCTTTTTCAGAATGTCTCTACATTCTAAATCATTTCTCTAAGTTATCTTAACAATATTAAGGAGTGGCTCAGAAAGAGAGGCTAGTGCTGTAGCTCTTTTAGTAGCTGTATATATCTATGAACGTGGAATTAAATGTTTATAACTATCTAATTTAAAAACTCAAGGAACAACTGAGTTCTTGATTCTATTAAGTAATTAAGACATAGATATTCTTATTACCCTAGCTACAGTAGTAGAACCTTTAAGGTAGTACTCTATACCTTGCTTCTCTTTCGAGGAATCCTCAAGGAGGCCTTTATACACGCCTTGAGGTAAAAGCTCTTGTGCTATAGTAGATATAGCAAACATTAAGGGTTGTGTTTTAAGAGAGAACTTTCCTAGAGCTAGAAAAGAACCTAGAATTACAGTTGTAAAAGCTTTCTTTAGTTTATTCTAAAAGATTAGAAGCTAAGTTACATTAGCAGGACTATTCTTATAGTCTAGCCTTCTGCTAGGTCCGTTAGCAGGATTTGAGGTGCCTTTATAATATATGATCTAAAAATTATATATTACAAGATACATTGCCTAGTGAGCCTAATAGCTTTCTAAGTACTTTGTTTTCATAAAGTACTAGAGGTTATTATAGTTAGTTATAACCTTGATTGTAAACCTAGCACCTTTAAGATAATGTCTCTAATACTTGAAGGCTATAACAATTACAAGAAGTTCTCTATTATAGGTACTGTAGTTTTGTTTAGCGCTAGTAAGTTTCTAGGACTAAAACGCTACAAGATGCTAATGTTGTTTTATACTATTAGTAGTATCTGCTTATTGTGAAATAGTTCTAGTAATAGTAAATTTAGATGTATTAGTTTCTATATAAATCTGCTTAGAAGAGTTGAAATAGATTAGAACAGGTGTTGTTGTAAATGTAGTTTTTAAAAGTTAAAAACTTTCTTTAGCTGCCTCTGTCTAATTAAAGGAGCTAGTTTTATAGCTCTGTTCTATACCTTTTAAGAGATCTGTTAGGCCTAAGGTTATAAAAGAGTAATAATAAATAAACTAATAATAAAAATTTACAAACCTAAGAAAAACTTAGACTACATAGAACAAAGTAGGCTAGAGCTATTCCACAATAGTATAGATCTGTTTAGGATCTACTTTTATACTATTTGTTCTAACAATAAAGCTAAGAAACTTGACTTCCTTGACGTCAAACTTGTATTTGCTAAGTTTACAAAACAAATCACTATTACATAGCCTAGTAAGGACCTAGCAAACGTGATTATAGTAGTCTTCTTTCTTTTGTAAGTAAATAAGGATGTTATCTAAATAAATAACTACGAAATCATCTAGGAGGCTACTAAGAGTAGTATTAATATATACTTAAAATGTTACTAGTACATTTGCTAGACTAAAAGGCATCACAAGATACTTAAAATACTTATAACAGGTCCTAAATGCTGTCTTCTATTTATAGCCTTTATAAATTCTAATGTAATAATAAGTATCTTTTAGATCTAGTTTTGTAAAGATAACTACTTTACTTAACTAGTCAAGAGACTTATTAATAAGAGGAAGAGAGTAACAATTTTTGATTGTGACTTTGTTAAGACTATGATAATTAACACAAAGCTACAGGCCTCTATCTTTTTTTAGAACAAAAAGAATAGGCGCCTCTGCGAGACTTGTACTAGGCCTAATCTAGTGTTTTTGGAGAGCATCTTGTAGATACAAGCATAAAGCTTTAAGTTAGGTCTCTGATAAATTATACAAGAGCCTATAAGGAACAGTACTCTCTGTATTAATAGCATACTTAACACCTCCAAGGCTAGGAAGTTCTAAAGCTTTATTAGAGTCAAAGACATCTAAAAAGTCTATTCTCTTTTCCTGTAGGTATTCAGGTACTTCCAAGGATCCTTTCTAGACAGTATTAGCATAATATACTAGACTATTTACTAAGGAATTGTCTACATTACTCTATAAGTATATAGAGACTTAATACCTCTCGCAAACACATAAAGTCTATTGTCTAAGACAATTGCATTCTCCTTTCTTTATAAACAAGACCTGAGCCTAAGTGTCTAGGTCCTTGTTTAACTCCTCTTTAAACTCCTTTAAGGTGAGAATTTCTATGTTGTCTGGCTACGCCAGAGTGTAAGTCTATTGTTTTACTCGTAGAAGCAGAGGTTAAAAGATTGTGTTTCTCTACGATTGTTAGTAACAAGCACCTGTAGATTATAGGCTTAGAGTACTTTGAATCTACTCTTATAAAATGTAACAAACTCTTGATTACATTTCGCTGAGGCCACGAAACTCTTCTTTTAGGCCTAGTTATTGTTAAGGAAGTTATAATCAGAGCCTATATCTCTAAGGCTAGTATATGTTACTAAGACACCTGTTTTAGACTGATTCAGAGTCACTTGTATTAATATATAACTTAATATATCTTCTTTACTTAGGCTATAATCCTCGACGTTTAGGACTTAGCTCTCTCTTTTCTTGACTTCTTTGAAGACTTTGTTTTAGAACGTTCCTCTTACTAAATAGTGTTAACTATTCTCTAGAGGTTTCTTGATTCGTCTAGGGTTTTTGCTTTTTCTGGATTCTTTTGTGTCTATTTAGAGTACTTCTAACACTTACAGCTTCCTGAAACATGTCTAGATTAGCTGCAAGTATAACAGGTAACGTTAGAGTTAGAGTTGTTACACTAGCTATTGTTAGTTCTTAATAGTCTTGAAATACTACTGGAATTACTCTTTTCATTTTTTTAGAAACAGCTTTTTGACTAACAACAATCCTTAGAACTAGATAAACTATTGTTCTTTAGATAGAGGTCTTTTAAACTAGAAGTGTCTTTTGATTCTTCTACCTTAGTTTTGCTTCTATTTAGATAGGTAGAATGTTCTGCTTTCTAAGCCTTTTTAAGCTATTCCTACATAGAACTTGCTTTATTTCCAGAAAGGATTACAAAAAGCGTCTAGTAGGTTTTATAATTAGTAAGTATAGTATTAAGTGTTTTAATACAGTTACTCTCAGGTTGTTTCTTCTAGTCTAATTCTAGAATAACTATTCTGTTGTAAAGTTCTAGAACTGTTTCCTAGTCTACTTGTTTAAGGTTGTGAAGTCCTTTAAAGGCTTCTTGAGAGCGTGTTTAAGGCGCTAGAATTATGTTAGCTAGATAAGCCTTGAAACTGTTCTAGTGAATTTTATATACTAGTAGATCCTTCTTTATTATAGCTTCCTAGGTTTTATAAGGTTTGTCTCAAAGAGTAGTTGTAGCAGTGTTTACTCTAGAGGAGTGTCTGTTGTATGTTTAGAGTTAAGACCTAAAAACTACCTTCTACAATAACATAAATATTTGATGCTCTTTGAGAGACTTTCTATAATATACTTCTAGTGTTTAGACCTTGAGAAGTTTCTCTTAGTCTAATTTATACTTGAGGACGTTTTAGAGAGGTTTAGGTTAAATAATATCTTTATCTATCTCTAGATTCATTGAGTTCTCAACCTAAGGTATTAGTGTTAATTCACAGATAGATGACGTTGTTGTAGTAGTAGTAAATCAGAGATTATCTTATATAAGGCTTTTCTCCTGTTCTAACTAAAGAATACATTAATTAATTTAGTTAACCTTCTCTTACTGTCTTCGAAGAGCTTCGACCTCTATACAAAGGAGGTTTTCTTGAGTCTAAGAAGCGTTGAGTTCTACTCTGCTTAGGTCTAGTTTAATTGCATAGAGGTTATTAATAAGAGTTGCTAAAAGGTCTCTGTAAGAGTCCTGTGATAGTCCGCTGATAGAGTTAGAAGAGCTTCCTCTATTGTCAGGTATAACTTGTTCAGGAGTAGTCTAAGTAACATCTTTGTTAGGTAGTCTTCTAAGTCTTAGAGGCATCTTGCTTATTGTACTACCTCTCTATTAAGTATAGAGAGATTAGCTTGTGAGGTAGATAGTAGGCAATAAGTTAATTTGAATCTTTTTAATTTAGTATAGAACTAATCTCTACTTCTCCTTAGAGGTACAGGAGAAGTCTCGCTTTATAGAAGCTTCTAAGCTCTAATATTACGTTAACTCTGTTAACTCTATAAACTCTATCTACTAGAACTACTTAATTCCTGATTGATTTATAATAGTAGATAAAGACTTCCTTAGATTAGATGAAAAGTCACATAACCTCATAACCTCGTGACCTCTATATATTACAATAACTATATACTAGAGCTGTATAGTACTCTTTGACAAATTCTTTAGCGTAGGATTTAGAGACATGTAACCTTCTGTTAGTATACTGTTCTTTGTTATTTTGTTCTTACTTAGCTAGAGCTAGCTGCTCTAATTCCTGGGCTTTCTAGATTTTCTTTATCTAAGGGTTATTAGTTTCTATTACTACTATCTCATGTATAGCTAGTACTAGGTCTCTATTTTCTAGAGTCTTTAAGATTGTAATCTTTTTATACTCTTTATTTCCTTTATAACTAGGTTAACAGCTTAAAGTGTCTACTTGTGGATTATTAGTTTCTTTGACATAACGAATTAATATATTAAATCTAGCAAGGGTTTGTAACTACCTTGCAAGGCATCTGTTACTAAGTTCTTTTATTGTTGTAAATGTCTTAAGGTTCTTATAATTAGTAAGAATTAATACCTAGTGCTTTACACTCTGTAGGTAGATTCTCTAATGTTCTAAAGCCAAGACTATAGCGAGAAGCTCTTTCTTATAGATGCTATAGTTTTGCTAAGCTGAATCTAGTGTTTTAGAGAAGTATGTCACAGGTATAAGTTTTCTCTTGTTATTTAGTTAAAGATATATAGTAGTAACTACTGTATTAGAAGTATCTGTCTCTATAGTACTTAGTTTGTTAGCGTTATAGTTTCTAAGAATTAGTTTCTTAGTAAACCTCTTCTTTATTACTTAGAATACTGCTTTAATAACCTTATCCTACACAAAAGAAACATTCTTTTTTGTAAGGTTTGTTATAGGTTTCGAGATCCTAGCATAGTCTCTAATAAATTATTAACAGAAGTTAGTAAATCCTTAGAAAGATTAGACGTCCTTAACATTCTCTAGTGACTTCTACTCTAGAATTGCTTTAACTTTCTTAGGGTCTACTTCTATTTGTCTAGGAGTAATAGTATACCCTAGAAAGATAGTATAAGTTACTTTAAACTTATATTTCAAAAGTTTAAGGCAAGAGTCTACTGTTGTAAGTTGTTGTAGGACTTCCTTAACATATCTCTTATAGTTCTCTAATCTTTCTGAAAACACAAGAATATTGTCTAGGTAACAGATAATAGTTGTTTCTAGAAGATTCTCTAATATTTTATTATTTTGTCTCTAATAAGTAGCAGGTGTGTTAGTTAGTCTAAACAGCATCACTATATACTCGTAGAGTACTAATAGTAAGACAAAGGCTGTCTTCTATTTGTCTCCTTGCTTAATCTGTATTAAGCTAAAGGCATTTCGCTAGTTAAGTTTAGTAAATATCTTAGCCTTTTCTAACTTGTCCTGTAAGTACTAACCTTCTAGTAATAAGTAAGTGTTCTTAACTATTGCCTTGTTAACATCTCTGTAGTTAACATAAACTCTTTTATTTAGATTATTCTTCTTGAATGTAATAAGTATATTAGAAGTAGCTAGTGAGTCTGATTTTCAGATATGTTCTTTCTAAATTCCTTCTTGTATATACTTCTCGAGAAGCTGTAAGTTCCTCTAGTTATAAGGTTAAAGCTTCTACTTCTTAAGGTTATAACTCCCTTTTAATTTAATCTTATAATCCTATAGTTAATGTTTAGAGAGAGCACACATGTCCTCTAGGTTATTAAACAACTCTGTAAATTCCTTATACTATATAGGTATTATGTTATTAGTAGTCTAGCTAACCTGTAGAGGACCCTAGGCTAGGTGTTCTAGCACTTTAGAAGAGGTAGTACTAACCTTCTTTTAGCCTTATAGTCACAACTATATACAGTTACATTAACTAAAAGTAATACTACATTTCTTCTAGTTAATGTCTAGATTATGTTCTTGAATCTAGAGTATACTAAGTATTACTTTCTTGTTCCTTATCTCAACGATATTGAATTATATATCTAAACAGTGTTTGTTAATAGTAGTCTTTGTAGAGATAGTTTACTAGTTAATAACTCTGTTTTAGTAAGTAATATTAGTCTTGTTAACAATACTTAAGACATAGAGTAAAGTTTTCTTAACTAGAATGTTAAGTCTCTTATAGGCTTTCAGGGATATAAAATTACTTGTTACTCTAGAATTAATTATAACCTGTAATTTCTTTCCTCTAATAGTTGTAGTTATATAAAACTAACTTTCTCCTAAAGTAGTATGTAATTCTAGTCTAATATAGTAAATGTCAAACATTCTGTTCTTAGTATTATTAAGCTAGGCTATAGTATTCTAAGCCTATAGAAAGAATATAACCTTTTCTTGGTCTATATATACTACTTTACATATCTGTTGATATTCTACTCTAGTCTAATAGTCTGGCAGTGTTCCTGTAAACTATTTGTTTAATATTTAGTTAGATGTTAGTTGTAGTTAGTGATATATCTATTCTGCTATAGAGGGACCTAGAGTCTAAGTAGCCTAAAGTTTCTCTTCTACTAGGTAGTAGAATTCTATAGGTAGTAGTGTCTTGTCACAGTCTATAGTGTAATTATATTCTTTCTCTTTCTTAGAGATATGTCTAGAACCTTTATGTCTAAAGTAGATATAACCTGCCTAATTATTATCGATAATGTACTGTTAGAGAGAAATAGAATTATGTTCTATAGTAGTATATAGAGACTAAAAGTCTAGCCTTTCGCTCTTTATATCTACCTAACAATTCTCTCTCTCATAGGTTCTAATAAAGACCTATGTATCTCTAACCTAAGGTTCTCTACTCTAATTATTTCTGCTAGTCGATTTCGATAACTTAGAGAACTCTTTCTCTAAAGTACTAGCTAGTAATTTATAAGTAGCCTGCAATAGTAACTTATGTTTGCTCTCTAAGCAAGTGTTATAGTATTGTTCAAGGATAGAGTCATTCTCTTCTTTAACCTAAGTTCTATACCTACGTACTTCTAATTCTTTATTAGAGAGCTCTTGTGTTTCTAGCAATGCTATCTCTCTTTGGAAGGTAGCATTAACCTGCTTTCTCTTGTTAGCTTACTTCTTCGAGCTACATTCGTTTGCTCTATAGCCTGACTAGCTACATAAGTAGTATAAATTCTACTTGTGTTAGTAGTTCTGTTCTTCTTGAGAAAGTTTCTTTCCCTTGAAAGGTTTCTTCTAGGTAGTGTTTACTTTACTATTATTCTGTTAGCTATTACACTTGCTCTTACTCCTGTTCTTATCTTAACTTCTACTCTCTTAAACGAATTTCCTGAATTCCCACAGACAGTTATCTAATTAGATAACGCTGCTAATTATGCTGCTAATGTTAGTGAAAACTATATTTTGTTTTACTATTTCTTCTTAGAGGTGTACCTTTAATCCCCTACAGAAGAGTTCTATAAGAGCAAGGGCGTTCTATCTAGACTTGTTTCTATATTGTTGGAAATTATTAGTGTAACTAATAGCTAATTCTGTCTGTTTCAGGTCTAAAAGCTTTTGTATAGCTGTTTGGATTATGTCAAAATCTTTAAATACCTTTCTAATTACTACTTTAAACTCTCTAAAGGATTTAAACATTATTTAGGTATCTCTTATTGATCTATCGTTGTCTTTATGCGCAAAGAAGTCCTCGAGGTAGGGTTAGGCCTAGTCTAATGTAGCTTCTCTTAGATAGAAGATTACAAAGATTAATTATAAGTTGTAGTTATTAGTGAACTTGTCTGTGTTAAAGTTAAAGTAGATGTCTATCTAGAGGAGAAATAACTTAAGTTTGTTTCTCTTTCTATAGTATATATCTGAGAGCTTAACTTAGATAGTCTTAAGTACTTTAACCTTAAACAGTTCAGGTATATTAGGTATGCTAGCGTTGTTGTAGTTAAGGTCTACTAGTACTAGTTTGTTGTCTAGTAGTAGTATAGTAGAGGTGGCCTAGGGTTGAGTTCTCTTAGCACTACTAGAGAGGGTCGACAAGTTAGTTCAGCTAGTATTAGGACTAGCTGTAGTTAGCTTTAGTAGAGTTAAAGCTATAGCGACTAAACTTCTAAGTAGATGCTTAAAGTATAACAAAACTTACTTCTGTACTAAAAGTAACAAAGGTAACTTAAGTCTCGAAGGTTGTTATATAGATAAGAGGTCTAGATATACTAGGTGTTTACTTAAAGGTAATGTGAGGTGGATGGTAGGCAATAAGTCAATTTGAATCTTTTCAATTCAGTACAGAACTAATCTCTGCCCCTCCTTAGAGGTGCAGGAGAAGTCTCGCTTTATAGAAGCTCCTAAGCCCTAATATTACGTCAACTCTGTTAACTCCGTAAACTCCATCCACTAGAACTGCTCAATTCCTGATTGATTTATAATAGCAGATGAAGACTTCCTTAGATCAGATGAAAAGTCACATGACCTCATGACCTCGTGACCTCCACATATCACAGGTAAACTCGTTACTTAAACTCAAGATGTTAAAACAAGATATATTAAAAACTAAAGTAAAGATGAGTTAAGTATAAAGCTTCTATCTAATAGTAGACGTGCTAGTTATATATAGAACCTTTATTTCTCGTAGGTAGACTAGAGCGCTAGTTGCTCTAGTTGACCCAGTTGCTTAGGTAGCTCGTCGCTCTAGGCAACCTAATCTGTCACGTGATCTTATGCTAAATGAAATCCTTGGATCGGCTAGCTACTCTAGCTAATCCTCCTAACCTATATCTACTCAATAGTATCTTGTTCTGTTAGAACGCTGTCTAGACTTACTCATCACGTGCTGACACGTGATTCGTGACACATAGTAGTGCTTAACTATCCCAATAGAGTTATAGGCCTCTACAGGTACAACTTTAGTATAAATTCCTATAGAACCTGTATATTACTTGAATTCCTTGCTTATAAAGTTCTTGCTAGTATTATAAGTAATTAAATCTAGGGGTCCTAGGTAGGTGTTGACCTAGCACTCTTGGAGTTTTTTCTATGTGTGCTTAGCTGAGATCTGGTGTAGCTACTTGCCTGCTTAGAAGCAGGTACACTTATCTACTACATGTAATAGAGGCTGGCTGTTAATATATATAATGTCAATATATATATTATAATTAAATTCAACATTATTATAGAGTGTAAACTAAAAGCAGCTAGGAGATTTTCTATGCTTTTAGCAGTAGTAGCAGTACTTATTTAGATGCTTAAGTACATCTGAATTAACGTTGTAGCCGGCACGCTCTAGTAGAAGCTAGAGGCAGTTAATAGATAGGTGTCTAAAGTACCTGTAGAGTTAGTGAATTTCAGTCTCTGTAAGCTGGCTTAGGGACTCCTGTAGAAAGGAGCCTAATAACTCTCTCTAAAGCAGGAAGAGGTGCCTAAAGCAACATATAACTAACACTTTGCCTTGTAGAGAAATAAGTGTGTTTTTCAGGTTATTAAAGTAGATGCCTAGTTTGTCTATGTCTGCCAAGCAAAGCAGAAAGAGAGTGTCTGTCTAGAGTACGTGGAATTTAATTAGGCTAATAGGTGAATTAATATATATTGAGTCTAAGAAGGCTGCTACTCTAATTCTAAACTTAACAGTTACTTTGCCCTTTGAGGCTATAGTAATAGAAGTGTTTTAAATTAAGTTATATACTAGGTACTAGTTATAGCCTATAGTTGATTTCAGAGCTACTTCTATATTAATTATAATACTAAAGAAGTAGCTAGAGTTATAGCGTTTAACTCTAGTAGCTATTAGAGCCTTGGTTTCTTCTTTAGTAGTAGTAGGTTATAAGCTAGTAAGAGCATAAAAGCAGGCTGTCTCAGAGAGCTTAGTTGTGATATTTGTAGTATTTGTTGTTGTAATTTCGCTAAGTAAAGTTAGAAAATTTTCACTCTTGCTCTTACTCTCTTTAAGCTCAGGAGTCGAAAATTCTTGATTTTTGTCATCAAGTACAGTAGCTTGAAAGGCTTTGTTGTAATTATATTCTTCTCCTTTATACTCTAGAACATATTGCCTAAAGGACTTTTTAAAGGTAGGCTTATTGAATTCACCTCTAAGGTTACTCTAATATCTTGCTCTAAAGTAATCCCTGGCTTGGTTGTACTTACGCTTAGAGTAGTTTGTTAACTAGCAGCTCTGCTTCTTGTAAACAAAGCATTGTATTTGACTGTTGTTTCTACAGTAACTACGTCTCTAGCTAGTACGTAGGTTGCTATATATAGATTGAAACCTATAATCTGTTATATAGGTTGCTGCTAGGTTAACAGTAGTAGTACTGTGGGCGTGCTTATAAGTAGTAATTAAGGTTTTGAGAGTACTAATAGTAGCTGACAGCAGAGAAGGTAATAGTAGAGTAGAGTATGTAATCTAGCATTCAGGGGCGTCCTTACAAGCGAGTACAAGCTTGTTTAAGAAGAAGGAGTTAGTTTAGAGATCCTAGGTAAGTCTATGACAGAGTACTTAAAGTC
This sequence comes from Hymenoscyphus fructigenus, assembly GCA_001414455.1. Classification (NCBI taxonomy): domain Eukaryota; kingdom Fungi; phylum Ascomycota; class Leotiomycetes; order Helotiales; family Helotiaceae; genus Hymenoscyphus; species Hymenoscyphus fructigenus. The sequence goes on along the minus strand of LKUV01000004.1, from coordinate 918,645 downwards.
TAGCTACTAGAAGTTAAAAAGATTAAGTAGTTGTCTTATCTAGGTTCTGAGATTTAACAAGGTTAAGACTTAGGTTATTCTATTCTATAAGTGTAGCCTACTTATAGCTTGTGTTCTTAAAATGTTTCTGAATAGCATAGCAGAGGTCTTAAAAAGGTAGGTTAGTAGTAGTAAGAGTAGTATAATAAAAATCTAAAGCTAAGCCCTTGAGTATAATAGGCAAGGCTTTTATATAGGCTACATCAGGTACGTTACACCTAATGTAAACATTAGAGAGAATAGTGATTTTGAGTCTAAAATTATTACTAGTGCCTCTATATCTTATGTCGTCTGTATAGGTTTTTGCTACGTTTGTTAATTCTCGTCTATACTCTAGCTTTGCTTGTAATTGAGTATAAGGTAGCTGCTACAGTTATATAGAAGGTATAAGAAGTACTAGAGGCGTAGGTGGTGTAGAGAGTGTAGGGGGTACAGTGCTACTACTAGTTGCCTGAGCAGCTAGAGCTTGTTAGAACAGAGAGAGATTTATCTCTGTCTGAGATTACTAGAACTAGTATAAGGTAGAGAAGTTTGTACGTTGATTTAGCTAAGGGGTAGGGTTTAAAGGGTTTGTGTTTTGTTAAGTGTTTTAAGGCGTCTAAGAGAAGCTTTAAGAGGTGCTTTAAGCAATAGCCTAGAGAGTGCTTTGAGAATTGCCTTAAGGAGTGCCTTGAGGTTAAGCTTCTTGAGGTTGAGTAGGTTGAAAAGAATCCCTGTATTAAAAGAAGGGGTTATACATTGTCTTGTGTTGTTAATTAAACCTTGTTGAATTTATGTCTCTATTCTTTATAATAGCTAATATTTCTATGTCTGTTCATTTAACTAGGTCAACCTCCTTGAGTGTATTAACAAGTGCTGTAGCTATATATACTTTCTTGCTGTCTATCTTAATCTATATACCTTGATAATAAAGTGTCTTGTGTAGCTTAGTAACTTAGGATCTGTTAGCTGTTGTAAAGTAATCTTTATCTTAGCCTTTAAAGTCTTCTTGAAAAGTAGCTTAAAGTACTTTATCGTTGTCTTCTATCTAGTTATATTTGTTAATATACTTAGTAATAAACTTTGTAAGATCATTCTTACTAAGCTCTCTTGGTGGCTCTATTAGTTTAGCTATGTTGTGACTAAGCAAGGTCAGGTAGAGGTTTAAGAGTAGGGTGTAGAGGTGTAGAAAGCCTTGGATTCTAGCTCTTCCAAGGTTTAAGAGTATTCGCGAAGTTGAAGTAAGAGGTAAATTCACTGAATATTATAAGAGCGTAGTAAGAGTAAGAATAAGGGTATAAGAGTACTAGCAGTGATTAGGTTATAAGTGTTTAGTCTTTGTAATTCTAGTACTTCTAGAACTTAATCTAAGAAGGCGCTCTATATATACTTGTTATAGTAGTAAAGTATAAATCTATAGTCTAAGAGAGGGACTTTACTCTTTAAGTTATAATACTACTATACTATATTAACATATACTATAATCCAAGAAGAGGCAGAGGTAGTTAACAAGTGTATCTAATCTATGTGTGCTCACTGATTAGTGTTAGTATGACTTAGTAGTCATAAAGTGTGATGTAATAAGTAGTTGTATTTCTATATCTTTATTATATGAAGAGTAAAGGTAAAGAGAGGTCGGATCCTGTGAGCTTAAGTATGTGAGTAGCAAGCCACTCACATGAGCCCAAGTACGTGGATCAACTAAGCTGTCGTAGAAGGTGCTATTCACCAAGAATATGTAACGACACTAACAAAGGGGAGGGATCATAAATAATTAATCAGGCTAATATTAATACACAAATTCAGTAGGAAACACATTAGTCTTGTACACAGCAAGGAGGTAATATAGCAACTCAACGTCGCTGTGGACACTGTAGAGAGGTTGGACACCGGAGAAATAATTGTCCAGAGCGTGAACTAGATAGAATATAAGTTATATCTTCATCTTGTAATTAATTAAATAAAGGGTTGGTTAGAAAAGGTTGCAATTCAATATAGTTATGTGATAAATTTTTGGTGGGGTGCGCCACTCACCCATGTGCGCCGCTCACCCGTTGATCACGTTACGCCTTCTTGAAAGACTAAAACTTACCTCGGATTCCGCTGCGGATGAAAATCTTCTCAAATTGCGCGTTTTTAAAGCATCGATACCCGGTTGGAACGAAAATCCCTCCACAGAAACAGCTGTTATTAATCCCAAATACTTTGCTCTCTCCTATACAAGGTGTCTCGGTCCCATCCCATACTATCAATATGATTTTGAAGGGCATTTTTGACGGATTGAAGCAACTCAGATCACATATAAAACTCCCAATGGATCGATGCTATTTGCATTGATCAAACAAATGCGGAAGAGAAGGGCCCCCAGCTGGGGACCATATAGGAGATATACAGTCATGCTGAAAAGACGATTATCTGGCTCGGAAATGGGAAATCGACCGAAGAACTTTTCGAATCACTGGAGAGGATTGGAAACGATGCAATCAAAGCAGGAATATGGAATCTTGAAGACCGCAATTTTAGAGAATGGCTAGATCGTGGGGATGTAGAGAGAGCCAGAATCAAGTTCCGCTTGAAAACTCTCACGAAAGCGACTGGAAGAACCAAACCGTCCTTCCCTTTGAATGCTTTAATTGGCCTGCCTCATGAGGCGCGGTGGTTTGGGTCTGGATATCAGAGCTCGAATTCATGTATGGCCATTCTACGATAGCCGGAGATTCCTTCATTGCTGTGTATTTCTTCATCAACATCTGGATGGGAATCGAACTGCGCCCATTAGCTCAAGCGCCTGCGGATGATTTTTCCACTGTACGTATGTGGTGGCGGAACGGCCTACCGTTTATTAAAACCATTTTCCACCATCATCTTGAAAAGGTTGGGTTAGGACTAGCTGTGAGTTCACGTGCTGCTACAACACTAGGAACTCGACGGAACACCACAAGGGAATGACATTAATGGAACATTTGAATAGTGTCTTTACCTTCAGATGTTGCAATTGCTGCCGGAAGTGGAAAAGGTCGAATCTATGGAATTCTTGGTCTCGTAAGCGACTAAAGCGAATTGAGTATTTCATCCGACTGTTTTTTTCAGACAACATGTCAAGAAGTGTACATTGATGTTGCTAAACTCGCCATTAACGGATATTTGGATATACTCACAGTATGTCGTGCTGGGTTTAGAAGAGAATACCCATACAATCAGACGGACAGGGACGCAGCTTGACCCTCTAGGGCTCCAGACCGGAATAAAAGGCCATGGGGAGGCGCAGAAGAAGATTCTTGATTCAGTGTCGGTGGGCCCGATTTTATTCCATACCACTAAAGCGATCGTGATTCTAAAGTTTTGACTATTGAAACAAGAGTTGCAGAGATAGTGAGGAGGAAAAGTTTTATTTTTTACTGTATTAGATGCTATTTTTCGCTTAGGCTAGGGGTTCGTTTCTTCCAAGATTGGTGGGGAGGCCTGACGTCATTGAAATACCCCGCCACAGCTTCATCATTTCTCGTTTTCTAGAAGGACAAACCAAGCAACTCTACTTTTTGAATGATTATATGATAGCCAATGTTTTATTCCATTAGTGAACGAAGGAATCTTTTACCAAAAAGCCCTCCGTTTGGCGTTGCGATTCCCGAAATCTGAAGAACGATCAAAACAGCCAGTATGTCCGAACCCAATCCCGAGGAGCTAGAAACTCTGGAGCCAAAACACGAAGAAGACTCTTCCCCCGAACTCGATCCCAAAAACCCTGATCCCGAAAAGGCGAAAGAAATGTCTCCCAGCCGAAAAGAAAAAATCCTCGCACAAGCTGCAGAATGCATCAAGAAAGGAGAAGAGGCGAACGAAGCAGCGAAACTTGCCCGAGAGCATGCTGAGCGGACGAGCGATCCTAAAGAGAAGCAGGAGGCATTGGGAGAAGCTATCAAGGAAGAAAAGATTGCGAAAGGTGCCTTTAAAGCCGCCGGGAGATTACAAAGTGGTGTTTGGCAAGGGGGCGCTGCTGGTGCTGGAATAGGTGCGGGAGTTGGGACAGGAGTAGGGACAGTGGTGGGAACTATTGTTGGGGGAGTTACTGCGATCCCTACTACAGGACTGGGACTTTTGGTTGGAACGGCGACGGGGGCGGTACATGGCCCTTGGTTTAAAATCGGGAACGGGGAGGTGAAAGAGGGAAAATATTGCACAGCAGACGAGATAGAAAACGCAGAAGAGGTAGAAGTAAAAGAATAGTCAATTCCCAGCCCAAAACCTCACGAATGTGATTTCTGAAAGGAACTGACTTAATTAAGTCCCTTGATCTCCCTCCTCATCCGCCATTTTCTCACCCTGTATTTCTTTTCTTCTTTCAAGTAATCGACAATCAGATCGTAAGCTATAAAAGGCAAGCAAATCGGAAAACAACAAACCTTCAAGCAAGCTATAAGTAAGATTCCTCCAGGAGCATAATGAACAAAGATTCTTTGCCGAGGATATTTCGTGTCTGAGTTGTTATCGCGGATCCCCTTTCTTCTGACAACATCGCACTTAAAACCTTGCGGTCCCGACGCTCTTCCATTATTAATCAATCCGCTCATTTCATTCCAGCCATTAACCCACGGAAGCTCTACAACGAACTTTTCTAGTGGCTGGAAACCTTGGAGAGGTCTCAAAACTCTCATCTCATCCAGATCGTGCTTTGAATTTCTGAAAAGTCGTATTCGCAACTCTCTCAATCCTTTCAAATTTCTTAATACCTCACAACACTCTATCACTCTCTTTTCGTATCTGTGCAGTCGTTCTGAGATAATTCGCAGGGGTTTGGGCTTATAGTTTGACTGCTTGACGACGGCGAGAAAACTTAATTTCTGTATGTAGTTCAAATTTCGCAGTGGAACCGTTGTTAGAAATTCTAATGCGGCATCATGATGTAACTCAAATTCCAACGTGGAATACAAGACTTCTATAGCTTCAGCGTACCTAGAAAAGGGTTAGTAGGCTACAGACAACACTAAAACAACGCAGAAACACTTACATCCGGCGTCCACTCAGCATCCATTGGATCCCACCAACTCGATAGTTATCCCGGCTCATCGAACCATCCCAAACCCTCCCGCAATTTGGACAAGTCTCCATTAGCAACCCTCCCCTTAGTAACCCAGGCACTCCGCAGCCTTCAAATCTCCTGCAAGGTATATCGTCATCAGGAGATGAACAGCATGGTATGCCTCTGAGAATGGCCTCCTTGTCATTTCCATGTCCCACATCTTTGGTCATCATGATGTGAACCTTGGATCCCCACCCGGAAGATGAGGTTATGAGATTGTAAATAATGAGACGTATTTCAAAAGGGAGAGTGAAGAATACGCTTTGAAGCTGGTCATGGAGCTCCTTTTTGTCAGGCATGATGGTTTTGGGGTGTTTCATATGGAGCGATATTTTTGCGTTGTGTGTGGGTTGTGACAAGTTGTGAGGATTCCCTTTGTATTTAACATTCCGTTTATTGGTAGACTGTTCGTCTTTCTCTCTGTACTGTAACACGCCGAATTCTGCCTAAGGACTGAGGGAATCAGGACTTCATACTCAGATCCTAGAGGGGCTGGTTTGCAGGAATGGATGCTGCGCCCCCCCCACTCCCCCCCAACCGACTATTGTTTGTTTTCACTAAAATCCCACCTTTGAAGCTGTTTAGAGCCATAGATAGATAGAGAAATTTCAAATGACGTTTCTTCATCCTCAATCTATGCTAACTTCGGGACAGCCCGCTTCCATCCACTCTCTATTTCGCACCGCTATTTCTCGTTTCACTTCTCTCACTCTCTTCTCCTCTTTCTTATTCGTAGCTGCTTTTCGGGCATCTTGTACCCCATCAATCACGCATAATCCAACAAAAACGCCCAGAATTATGGGGGAACAAATGACTCCCACTGTAAACACTATAGATGAGGCCCAAAACGGCATTTTTGTCGTTCCGCGTCGACATCTTGTGTAAACAACTATACGATCTGGCAATCTTCTTGGTATCTTTATCCTCTTGATTGTACATCTCATTCTGTCTCCGGGGGCGGACGAGTTTTCTAGAAATCTATCACCTCCTTGCTGTTCACTTACCCGAGGTAGTTCAACAATAAAACATGCTTCTGGTACCTCGATGTTTCTCAATCTTTCTAGAAATTTTGTTTCCAACAAAATCTCGCTCGTGTAGTATAATCGGATTCTCAAGTTCTCCAAGTGATCCAGACCCCGAATTATATCGCAGCACTGAAACCATCGCTTTACCTCGTCCCGGGCAGTCTTTCCAGATCCCTTTATAAGCGCCGCGTTCGAAGTGTCTTCTGAAACTTATTCATTGGGAATTTTCCTTTCCAGACAATCCCCAGCCCTTTTATATGTTGGAGGGAAGAATTAGGAACCGTGGTCAAAAAGGGATGAGTTGCTTCCTCCCACAAATCGAACGTAAATGACGAATACAATAAGGGGACCGCTTCCTCATAACTATTTGAACTATTAGCATGCTGTACAGTTTGCTGGGTTTGACAAACATATGAATGTTCAACAACATACAAAAGTTTGCATGGCAAAAAGCAGCCAATCCCACTTTTCACTCGTGAAAATCTCTTGTACCTCAAAGTGTCATTGTCTAAACACGCTATACATCCCAGGACAACTTCCGAGTCATGATAATGTTCTCTATTCTCAGCTGGTTTGTCGAACTCCCCGCCAGTTATGCAGGCAAAACATGTCAATCCTTTCTTTGGCTGATCTGAATCTTCTCGATCGCGACGTAAAAAGGCGGACGTAATGTGAATTCTGTCTCCTAGTTCCCAGGAGTCGATGACCAGCTGGTATATAATGAAACGAACCTCTAGAGGAAGGTTGAAGAACAGGGATGATGTTTGTGGATCGGTGGAATTGTGCCGGGACTTGAGTTTTCTCGTGAATTTATTCATATTGTTGTTGTTCTAAAGCTTGATGCAATCTGGTGTGAAGGAGTCTGAGAAGTAAGCGTAGGATGAAGTTCTTATCTTCCAATAGGATGTTGGGCGAGTCGTGTGAGCATGATCCCTCAGGCAAGGGATTTACCCGGTTGGATATTATCGCGACTATGCCACGAAGGCACATGAAGGACTCGATTTTGATCTTCAGGACTCAAATCCAGAAAATTCTGAGACTTGTTTCTCGGCCATTTGATATGTACGAATCTTTGAATGTACTTCCACTTTGAACTGCAAATATTATTGCTTTCGTTTCGCTTAAATTGGAGGTGGTTGGATGGCTGGAGCCCAGAAAACATCACAGATTTTCAAATTTCCAAGGGTTTGTGATATTCAATTTTCTGCCAAATAACTAGATCTTCTTCTAGAACACTTTGAAAATAAATTTCAAGAAGGTCTGCTTTTATGCGGCTTTCTTACAGCCGCTTGCTTGCTCTTAATTCTTGCCACATTCTTAAATTAACGAAACAAAACTCTAGGTTCCGAAAGAAGCCCCATAATGCGGAACTTCATCTTGACCAACCCAGGAAAACGGGGAGGTGAAACAAGAGCTACCTGATTCCGCACCTGCAGGTGATCTGTACCATTATCACACCAGGACTTTCTCCTCTCGAGTCGGAAATGGATATTCTTATTAGCTGCTTTCATACCTACCAACTTCCTAATTAGGTGAAAATTAGGAGGAAGTAATGGTGCTGTAAAATCATAAAGGTATTCCACAAGATATACAATATGAAGACTCTTGATTGAGTTGCGGGCCAACGTTGGAATCGTGGTGAGGAATTGGTGGGCTGCTTCGAGGTGGAGAAGTTCAAAGTCGAAAGTTTCATAAAGAAGGCTGATGGAATCCATGTATCTATAAAAACTCAGAATGCATTGGAAATGCTGAAATTGAAATGAAAACTCACGATCTTCTGCACAGAAGGAAAATTCCCAGTCTCTCAATTCCGAGTTTTCTTGTCTTTTCTTCATGTCAGTTGAGACACGTTGCTCTCTCGTTTCGACTACAAGGCAACAAGAGGTAAATTGATTTCCTTGTCGCATCGGCCAAGTATCTGTCGGTGGATTTTCTCCTCTCCGGCAAGGGATCATTGTCAATCCTTCACAGGGGGTGGGCATATCTGCCCAATTTAACCTCTCCATTTTCTTTATAATGTGAATCCTACGACCCCACTCCCAAGAAGAAATAACGAGACGATAAATATCATGTCGTATTTCCAATGGCAACTAGTAGATGTGAGACTGTATTTGTGAATTTGGCCTCTTTGGTTTCTTGAAGAATGGAAGGCGTCGTCTGGGGTGGGTGCCATCTTGGGAATGAGTTCCTTGGCTGGCTCTGATTTGATTCATGATAATGAGATATTGAACTGCGGAAGAGTAGGTGAAAGGAGTGATATTTTACATGGAAAGGGACGCTGAAAACGTTCAAATAAACACACCATATTGTGATGCCTATCTTACTTACGTAGCTCATTTCCGAATTAAGATTAGGCGGCCGTAAGCCTTTCCCATTTTTTGCAACGCATTTCACGCTTTTAGAAATACTCGTGGCGGCGCATGCCACTTCAAAGTCGGGGCTCTAAGTGGCCAGGAAACGCTCATAATAATTCCTACATCCAATACATCCTTATCACAAACCGGAGAGCGACACTTTAAAGAGACATGACGAGCAAGAAACGAACAATTAACTGGTGGAGTAATTGCGGTATTTTCCAAGATGAGCAAACTCCCCGGCCGGTGCATGTATGGCATTACATTGTCTTTGTAGGGAAAGGTCCTTCGTTAGGCCACTTCATCATGATGATTCGGGTAGGCAGCAGCCCCAGCCTACTTAGTGACCTATTCGAGACTCAAAACTTCATTAACCTAAATGCACCTTAGTTCATCTATGACCAAGCGGATATTCAGGCAATGGAAAGACTTCAAAGAAACCCGTACGCCGAAATTCGCACGAAACAAGTAACCTTAGGCATACGACTTTATATCCTTGAAATCTCATACATCGATGCGGAGCGCGGCCCTCTACATTCGCAAGGTTATTTAACCAATAATGCTAAAGCGGTGGTTCTAGTGTATTCTGTGACAGACCGCAATTCCTTTGATTCCATAAGTCAACTATTGAAAGGGCTTAACCTTCTTAATTATGACGAAAATCTTAAACACCACCGTTTGCAAGGGGGCAATTTGTTACGATGGGGCTGAATGCACTTCCCATTTTAATATTGGGGAATAAAGCGAATTTAGAAAAGGAGAGAGTGGTGAATGCTGAAGAAGGGAAGGCTTTAGCGAGGAGATTGGGGGTAATATGGAGTGAGTGTTCATCAACTGAAGGATGGGGAATTGAAGAACCTGTGAATGAACTTGTGCGAGATATCGACATATGAGAGGCGGAGGAAAAACGACAGGAAGAGGAAATAGCAAAGGCGGTTGAGGAAGCTAATAAAACGGCCAACTCGAAGAGAGTGTGGAAGAGAGCAAAAGAGTTTTGGTGTTTAAAATAACTGATTCTCAATAAAGGCATATCCGTCCCCTCCCCAAACTCCCTCTCTCGCCGACTCTGCAATTCGTCTCGAGAACGATATGTCAAATCTCTCATTGTTTTAAAATAGCCATGGCAGCAGTCTTCAAGGTATCATAACCAAAAAAAGAAGTGCCCATAATGACTTCAAAACCCTTGCCAGCGTCCGGAAAGGATAAGCCTAGCAGCACTTCCACAGAAGGAAAATTGGTATCGAATGCCCACTTTGTTTTCGGTAATTACCGAAGCACCTATAACGCTAAATTTAATGACCGGGGGGTCTCGACCTATTCACAATTCAGTCAACAATCTCAGAGCGGAAAGAAACAATACCTTCATGTTCCATCCCCAGGAAGCGGTTCCCAACTCTCATGATCCCAAGTCTGATCTTTAATATCGTTCAGATGTTTCGCCACCATCTTCGCATCATCCTCAACGAACATGTCCAAAGGCTCCTCATCAATCTTCTCCAGCTTCGTTTTCTCGGCCCCAATCCATTTGAAAAATTGAATCTTCCTTCCTATAGCAATCGCCACATGTTCCGCTGGTGGTCCCTGTTCCGTAGCCGAATGTGGTAGATTCAACATATAAGGAACTAACTCCTCATTCTCACATTTCCAATTCTCTGGTGCATCTGAAGACGGAGGTTTGCAGATCATAACTAGTATCTCCTTTTGCACGAAAACTGAGGGGTCGTCTGCTCCGCACAATGCCCTTCGGACTCCGAATACTTCCGCCGCCGGGATTTGTGATTTTGCAGAGTTTGGAACTTTGAAATAGGTGGCGTACCCTTCTGATATTGGGAACCAGCCGGGAATGATTGAATGCCATAATCTGAGGACTGGGGCTTGATTTGGGCTGCGGTCAAGCGCTGAAAGAAGAGCTCGGAGTCGGAGGTCGTTGTTCACGTCTATTGTTTTGTGAATTGGAGTGGTCATTTTGAGATTTTGTTTATTTTTGATGCTTTATCACTTGGAAACATATCTTATTTGACAGAGCTTCTTAAATCGATGACGTACTTGGTGCCTCAGGCGTGAAAACGGTTATTTTATACGTGACCTAAATCTACAAACTATCCCGGTCAGATGAAGAAGAAGTACCCTAAGAAAGACTGGAACAGAAACTTTCTCATCTCAGAATTGCCGCAGAATTCATTATGCTAACAAGTCTCGATGACCACTTTGGAGAAACTGAGAAGCCTTGTCACATGATCATTCCTCCTCGGCTAAGATGTTCCCCTTTCTATTTTCCTCACACCAGTAAAATCTCTTTTCATCTTTCATGTTAAGCATGCTTTCTAGGATTGGTCACGTAGTACTAGAGTAACTAATAGGGCTCGCTTCCGTTGAGAACCCCTCGTGCAACGAGTAAGCAACCAAGAAACAATCATCCGTCTCCAAAAAAAGATATTTTCATTTACAATACTTTCTATCATCCAATCATAAATCAATATTAATTTCCCATTGATCATTCCCATCCTTCTTGTCGGTCTTTATAGCCATATGACATCCTTACTTTCTACGTGCTAAACTCCAGCCATGCACAGCCAAATGCATCTGATTTTTCCACCAATCACATCAGGCAAAATAGTACAGATATGCTTCCAACATATCAAGTATTCTACAGAAAGACACATTCCAACTCTCAAATAACAAGCTTGTCTTTTCAAGGTTGTCTTTTCCATTTTTCCCTCTCCATCTTCTCTGTCCAGGTGAGGTGTTCGTCTCGTGTTTCGACTTGCCAGGTGAGAAGTTGTGAGGAAACGGTACGGCGATGCTGGTTTCCAGAGGTGCTATTTGGCAGAGTTGATCAGCAAACGAAACGCATATACAGGAAATTAAAAGTAGGAAATGTGGTTAACTGACCTTGAAGACTGACTGTGCTGACTGGTGTTCGAAGTATAAGATAAAGTTCGTGAAGTAAGAGATCTTAGATCAGCTCGGTTCTCTCTAACAAAAATGTCAGTCAGTCGAGCTGCTAACAAGAATCGGATGTTTTGTTGATTTACGTATTGCTAATACCCCGGCTCAAGGCCTCAGGTTTTGGTCCAGCCGTGTTTGACACGGTTCTCGGCATTTTGAAGAAGGATGGACGGAGGATTTCCCCAGAATTCTCAGCTCGGCTCGGTACTGTAACTATGGACTGTTCCTTCGGTATATCTCAGAGAAGGCTTTGGAGACCATAGACAAGCAGTTGATTGAGATGGATAGATGAAAGATGAAGAGGACGTGGAGGAGAAAAGAAAAGGAACAGCATCCGGGAGGTGAAGCGTTCATATACTCTTTTGCCTCTGCCTCTGCCTCCCCAGAACTTCCATAGCCCATCCAAAAAGCCCCCAATCGGGGAAGCTCTTAGGAGATGGTACATGTAGCTGTGCCTTTCCGGAAGACCATGGTCGGCGATCTCAAATTAAATTCGTTCTCCAAATATAATCTTCTGGCTATCGATTCATGAAACGGAAGAGTGGAGAAAGGTACGATGCAGGGAAGCCAGCAACCAGGAAATAAAGAGCGACCCCGGTCTCATTTCTTAGGTATGTTACGAAGCTTCAAATCAGAAGTGCCGAAATAGTCGGCCGCTACATGCATTTGACAGCTCAAAGCCACGAGGGGGCCATGCGATCTTCAGGGAGGATGTCGCACATTTCTAGCGTCGTAGGGTTTTAAATTCTGGGGAGGGATAATGTAAACAGATTAGGAGCACAGCAGGGGTGGGTCAACTCAGCCTTTCGTCTTTGTGGTGGTAGGTTTGATCGACGCACGCGAGGGTCACAACGTGGTAGGCAGTTTTGGCTAAATCCATCAAGCCAAATTCAGAAGGTAATAACACTTTAGGTGTGGGGATAAATAATGATGTACTCGAGTACTTGCATCACGGTAATGAATTGCCTACATTCGTGTTCACCAAACTCATTATCAAGATCCGGAAAACTGATCCCCATCTTACCCTAGGAAAGAAACAAAATATAAGCTTGACTACCCCTGAGTTGAGAAATGACGAATATATAGATGACTAACTTCGGTTCTCGTATTCTTTCCCGCCTACGCGCCGGCAGAGGAAAAAGGGTGTGGTGTCACAGAGTGGAGGTGTCCTCAAGCTACCTCGTTTAAGCCCACCAGAGCCAAAACGCGCTCACTTGAGGCTCTCTCTCTCCTCTTACAAATCCAATGCGTGGTTGTCTTACCACACGCTGTTCGTGCGACCCCCGACGCTGCTCATCCGTCGGTCCGTTTAAGGCTGTCAACTTGTCGCGACCTACTTTCTCACTGCATGCCTTTCCTATCAGACACCACAAAATACTCCGGTCCGTCACAAGCTCTTATTCGGTACTGGCAGTGCACCATCACCCCCCTTTCACATGCCTATGACCTTCAACGTCCAAATACGGAATGCAGAGTGGTATCTGCGGGGTTTCAGCGCGCGGAATGGAGTTTTCTGCTTGGTTTGAATATGATAAATCGCCCGAAGGATTTGGAGTCCTGTATGACAATGGGATTTCTCCGCAGTATTTTATGCATGTCATCCTCCCCGACGCCCCTTGATTGCCGCTTGATTGTGCTGTACGAAATATCGTGGAGTCCACGTGTGCCGGCGGGACTTCAAGCCAGAAAGCGGAATTCACGAGTATGTGCGAGTTTATCCTATGCAGGTCATTACAATAATCCTTTTGGTGTGCCTTCGGTGTGGCCGATGAAGTGACCAATTCTATACAATGGAAGATAACCGTAAATCAACTGAAAAATTACTCCCGCTCGTCTCCTGTTTGCTCTCTGGAACGTACTTTTGGAACCTGGGGTTCGGGACTAACAAATCCATGAGTATACCACGACGCCTAGAAATTCTGCTTTCCTCTTAGTCTCTCATGTGCGGCTCATTTCTCCTCTCGTATCACTATTCTAATAAGAATATACCGGCCAGTAGACTTAAGGCAATTGTGGGTATGTCAGAAGGGAGGAGCTTCACTGAAATGGCAACCTCAAAAATCCAGCACCGCGAGAATGAGTGCTGCAGACCAAGGAATTAATGATCAACTCAACCCATGTCCTAAATTAAGCAATAGATGACGCACAGCCGAGTCTGAGCGGACAGTATGCCTAGTATGGCAATATATTCGAACAAGGCTGAGCACGTGGTAGAAAACACATGCTACCAGGATAAATAACCCATCGCACCCCTATCCAATCCCATCTCAAAGTAGATATAGCCTCCCCCAAAGGCAGATAGATACTGCAAGGCCATTGAACCCTAGACGTTGCAGTAGCTCGCTGCACACAACACCTGCATGAGAGCGCCCGAAATTTAACGGCTTACACAAAACAAATATAAAAGCACTAACAAGACGCTGTTATCACAAGAGCATCATGCGATGTAACGAATCTTAGGGCACAGAATCTATAACAACTTCAAAGGCTAATCTGGGTAAAAGAAGATGATTTCCGTTGTTGCACAGAGAAGTACATTCAAATGTTATCTACATATGCAGTCATACCATGTCCGACGTCAGACAACGTATGAAGATATGAATGAATGTACCATAAGAATGTTCGGCGTCCCCGAAAAATAATTCTGAAGTATGTAGAAACGCAAATTGGAATGACATTGATGGAATTTTAATACCTCACTTGAGGGAGTACGTCTTGGCGAATGAGATCGTCACACTGAGTTAGAGAGCACACGTAAAGTACTGAATTTTTGGGTTTCAATAACAGGAATAGAAACTAGTAACTCCAAACTCCATGCATATTTGCAAGCATAGAAAGAAGCAAAAATGGGTCCTCAAACTTAAACAATCAAACCTGTAGTAAGATAATCAGTAAGACTATCGAGAGCAGACAAACAGGGGAATTGGTTGCAACCCACCATTTGTCTAGTTCCTACAAGTTATTATTATTTTCACCAGCAATATCCACAGCTAATGCAGCAACACGTTTCCAGATGAGTTCCTAGACGATAGATGAACATCTACTCAATGACTTCTACCTTAACACCTGAGGGAACCCCTAGAAGATGAGTGAGTAAGTTATTGCCAACTATGTAGGAAAACATCGGAATGATTTAGGAGTACCAGAGCCAAAGGAGGGAGTGTGACAACACATCACTCACATTTGTCTCGATTAGACCATTTATCATTGAAATACGACTCAAAAGCCTCGCAATCACGGAAAACTCGATCATCAGGCGTCCAGTACTCGTAACAGTTTTGGAATATCAATCGTACATCGGCCTCGAATTCTGCAGCAGTGGTGTATTCGTTTCGATCCATCTTGGCCTTGATAGTCTTCAGATCCATGGGTCGCTTAACGACGTCGAAATATTTAGGAGCCTTGTCTCTAACGGGATCAACCGGGTCCTTGAATGGTCCAACGAGTCTAGTCCAAAATCCAGGGCCAGAAAGCATGCGAGTAATGAGATCCCGGCAGTAGGTAAGTTCATGAGCTGGGTTTGGTGGGGCACGTGGTGGGAAAGGTTTGGCGAATTTGGGAGTGACAATCCTTCTTATGGGTTCGGGCTTCCGAGCTGCCTTCTTGACAGATTTTACTTCGTAAACTCCGTCACCGTTGACGACCGAGTTGTTACCTTCGGACTTTCGAGCGCGTTTGGGAGCAGGTTGACCGTAAGGACTTTGGTATTGGGGCTCATCGACTTCGTTAGGTTGTGGAAGGTATGAGTGTTTATTGGGGTTATGAGTTGCTGGAGCAAGGTTTGGTGTAGGCGGTAGGTCCGACATGACAATAACCAGTTCCGAGAGAATTTCTTGTGGTAAAGATTTGGCAAATGCGTTACGAACTTCGGGAGAAGCGCGCACTAGTGGGGGTTAGCAGAGCTATAGTAAAATGGCTACAATGTAGTAATAAACTCACTATGTTCAGCCGCCCATTTGATAAGCATCTCTCGAAGGCCGCTGCCCTCTTCGGTCTCTTTCCAGGCTTGCTTCAAAAGCTCAGTTCCAGGAATAATACCAGTCAATTGTCTTCTCTCTGCCATGACCTCAAGAACAGCAGTACGCAAAGGGGCCATTTTCAACTCGGTCGCCAATTTCCAAACACCCATCAATTGAGGATATTCGGGTATGGGTCGTCCCGCAAGACTATCATAAACATGGCCCGTGAATATGAAGCATTGAAAGCAACCAAAGATCTCCGTATCCGTGTCTGGTAGCTTAACGATATGTTCAACTTTGTTGACCTCTCCTTGTTGACTGAATAGCTCGCGGTAGAAGGGAGATTGGGTGCAGAGGAGATCTTTTTGAATGCCATAAGGGGTCTCGTCCTTGCCGACCAAAACAATGACGAAGATAGGATGGGGATCGCTGTAAATATCAGTATCTGTCTTGAGATAGGAGAGGGATCCTGTATTGAATTGTACGGATGACTTACTGCCATGAAATTGTCGTATAAACACCGGCAGCCTCCAGTGCCTCAGCAGTGAGTTCCACGCCTGGAGTTTTTTCGATCGTCTCCATTTTGTAGTGTAAGGGGATGGCGGGGTAGTTTCCTTCGGACCCAAGTATCCTATTTGCTCAACGCTTTTCTGGCGAACTCGTGAAAATCTCGCGATATGCGAGCTCTATCACTGTGTCTGAAGTCAGCATGGGAGGTTACTGACATGCCGTTGAGAGAGCTGTCGGCAGACTCGTCATCGAACAAATTGCGAATATCGCAGCCTCTTCAGCACAACTCCGATCGAGTCGTCCATAGAGGATCTCATTGAAAAGTGCGATTTCTTTGAGATAAACCTGAAAGAAGATCATAATATCTCGCGCTGTCGTCTGAAGCTTAAGAAATCGCCATGGCAGTATGAATGGCACATCTCTCAAACCCCACAATGCGACACGAGCGATGTGAGCCCAAAACCAGCGATAAAGAGAAAAGAGACATACCTTATTTCGTAGGATGCAGAGCCCTGCACCTCTTGATAGATGAGGGTCGTGGCTAAGATTGAGGTTGGGGGTTTGACGAGCTGTTGTCGTTGCCGTCGCCTTTGCGCCAGTCCATCTTTTTTGAGTGAACGTGGGCGTGCAAGGAGCAAAGTTGAATTGTGCATGCATAACTTTATGCCTCCCAAAGCTTCCACCACAGCCCATCCGAACTCAACCACCCCTCTTATATAATATCATGGAAAGGCCAGCATATTACAATACTTGTATCCTGCGAACAAAGGCTGATCTATGGGCTTTATTTGTTCCTTATGTCCCATCTCATCGCCAACTCATATGCTCCCCTCATTGTTCATTCCAAGACTTTGCCTATCCCAGCTTCCGGGATATCTCCAACAATCCTCGCGACTCCACACCAAAAGGACCTACTGCGTACGAGATATCCAATCGAATAACCTATTAATCCAAGAGCCACTACTCTATCAACCGACGGATCATATCCAGCCCCTCAGCCTCCCATTTCTCGCACTGGGCTGTTGATCATCCCTCCCTGGCTTTATCGATATTGACCGAGCCCTCGTTCTTGATAACGTTGGCCATGATATCGCTTGCTTTGGCCAGTGAGGCACCGCATCTCCTCAATTGTTTGCAATATCGCGAGTGTTATTCAGCGTCATCTGCAAGCTTGCCAGAGATTTTCTCTACCTCCGGATGCAACACAAAGATATATTCGGGGATTCCCAATAAGAGGCAGTCTTCAGACCAGGTTTTCATCAACTTCTTATCATACTTATTATTGAAATACGTATCTTTTATTCTGTTGATGAAGCTCTGGTGGATCCGGGAGAGCAGACGCGCGCAACTTTGGTGCATTGCATGGTAATCGAAATTCAGGTCGTCGCAATTGAAGGGTAGGAGAACAGAGATGAGCTCCAGCATATTTACCGCAGTACCAGGTTTACCAAACTTTTCTATGTCAATGGTGGCCTTGGGTATGTGATCTTGGAGGGCAGCTACAACCTTGGAGTATTCGATTCTTGGCCGCGGGAGAGGAGACCTAACGGGCTTATCGACGTCGAAGAAAATTGCGTGAACCGGGGGAATTTCACGGAGGTTTCTCTCCAAATCTTCCTTTGTTGTCTTCATTCGCTTTACTCGCTCCCAGAAGTCTCGAGGTGTTGTTGGTCGTTCGCCTCTAAAAGCCTCTAGAACTCCAAAACGCGCGTTTAGCACCTCCTCCATGGTCTTTAAACCTACCCAGGAGTCGTCCTTCAACCGCAAAAGGTCGTCGAAATCGTGCTCACGGGTCCAGTACCACTCTTTCACGTTCTCTAATCCTCGGTAAGGGGTTTTGGCATTGCGTACTGCTGGACGGGCGCGAAACATTCTCTCGGCTGTGTGCTTCTCGATCAGGTATTCCATATCTTGCCATTTTGTCTTCAACAAGTTCATTTATCTTGCGGCGTTGTAAAGATGGGCCGCAGCGAGAATAAAATCGTAATAGTTTGAGCACACAATGGCATTGAAATGAACATTGATCTTGAACCAGTTATCGAGGGTTCCGCAAAGCAAGGGGTGGATTCGATATAGCAGGTTGTCTTTCGTGTAGTTTTCCAAGAATCTTTTCTGCGTGTCTGGTGGTAGCTTTTTTTTTTTAGTTCCGATACAGCTCTTTTAATGGGATCTCTGTCTACATATTCCGAGACTAAGTCGATCCATCTCAGAACTATCTCAAGATTGGTGAGTTGATCGATTCGCCGAAGCTCTGCGATCAAATTTTACCACAAGTATGAACTTACAATGGTTCTGACTCACCGTCCAGTCGCGGTGAGCTCTTGTGAAGCTTTAGAAAGGTCCAATTGCGTAACGTGAAAAATATCCAGATACACTTGCATGGCGAAAACGAGCTCAAGTGGAGCCTTTTCAGAACATGCATGTTTTTCATGGATGAAGATTCTCGTGAGGCCATCTTGAGCCGGGAAAATGACTTGCAATCTAAGACCTGTATTGAGGATCAGCCATAAACGCTGGATGATCTTTTCATCCTGCGTGTATCGCGCATGGATTTCATCCTCTTCTTCATTAGGAACCTCGATAATGTCAGATTCATCCATCCAGTCAAGTTCCCACAACTGACATTTTTCAATCCGCATTAAGCGCTTGAAACTCTCCGAGACAGGGTAGGATACCAAATCTGCTTGTTCTGCTGTTTCGTAGTTGAAGAATTTCTCTTTCGACTTGCGGTGGTTGAGGTCGATTCCAGGGCATAGTCTTTCGTAGACCCAGTCGATCCAATCTTCTTCCGAAGGTGCATTCTCAAAGGACGTCATGTTTCGGACTTGTTCCTGAACACTACTCGTCATCATCTCAATCGCCATGTTGGTAACATTTGATACCGTATTGAGATCCAAAGTTCCTTCAATATATTTCTTCCTATCCCTTGGATATAGTTTCTCATAGCCTTGAACTCGTTGAAGAAGAACATAGAGTAATCCAGTAGTTCGTCTTCGGGACGAAGTACGAACTCGAAATTAGCAGAGGAAATTTGTGGTTCGTTATCGTCGGAGTCATCGAGACTGAAGTGGCCGAGCTTATCACCCAGCTCTGTACTTGATGGTTCACGTTCCCCGTCCTGGGAGGGAGCTCGGGGCTTCTTGTCGTCGGTGCATTCGATGTGGGAGTCGTCGTGCTTATCCGTACTCGAGGGTTCCTGTTCCTTTCCCAAGCCCTCAGAGGTTCTCGCACCCGTTCAAGAACTCGAATGAAGTAAAAATGACTCTTGTTATATTTCCCCTCCCCTCTTCCCTTGCTAAAAACCCCGAAAACGTTTCGCCGGAGGGAAATCATCTCGTCCATAATGCACGTGATCTCTTTTAGGACAGGAGCTTCTGCCTTCGCTATTGCTTCAGCGAGTTGAATCCATTGTCCGGTCGTAAGGAGATATTCAGGTCGACTCCTCTTTCCTCCTCTCTTCTTTTGCGGTTTCTGTCCTGCCTGTGTTGCGACGGGCTCGAGGGTGACGCCGTAGACCTGCCCGAGGTCTGCGAGGAAGGATGCGACTCTCGAGGTTCCTTCTTTTTACCTGCGGTTGATTAGTATATATTGCTTGATATGAGTGTGTTAATGCCAGGCGTTGAATAATGTTAGGTCTGCAGTGGCCATCAAGTGTTACTGTAGATCCAAGGCGGGGTAGCTTCCTTACTTTTCATACGCCTCACCAAGGCAAGACTTCAAAACCTTTGCTGTAGTGGATTCCACAGCGATGGTATGGGATGGCCTTTGGGGAGAGCCGTCGTTGTATAGAATACTTCGTCCAATAAAACAATCAATATGACAATTTAGGTTGTGGTTGGTGGTGGTAGTGTAGAGGTGTTACAGTTTGAGAAGGAACAGAAAAACTGACTTCATGTATTTCGGTTTTAAGCTTTCTTGTTTACTGTACCTAGAACAAGCTAGAACCTGGGCGTTAAAGCTGGTATTTGGTTGGGGGAGTAATTTAAAGGTGACAGCTTTAAATGTAAAGAAGACGTTATCGGATTCACTGTGGATATCTTGGTCTTGCTGCCTTGCTGCGATTTAGGGGCTCAAACATGTTACATTGGGGTTCTTTGGTATCAGGACAATATCATATCAAGGTCTTTCTATTGATGAGGAATATGCTTAATAGCAAAAAATTCATTGATGTGGTGATATGTAGTGGTATGTGGTGTTTTATACAGGTATATTGACAAAAGAAAGATCAGTTTTCAGATATCTTTTAAGGGCGGTGGCATTTATAAGTCTTAAGAGGGTCTTCCATTTGCCTAAGCAAACTATTTTATAGCAAAGATATTTTTTTCACTTGGTTTCCTTTGGTATACTTTGTTCACCAGTTTTGGACTTGGCTAATTCTATCTAAACAAACACTAAATTCAATACTTCCTGTACTTTATTTAAATCACTTAATTGTTCTAAATTTCTTAAATATTTATATTGTTAGATAAATGTCACTTTAAAAACTACCAAGCCCTCTCTACCTCTATCTTTAAAAATATTAGAACTTGATTTATTTAACTTGATTAACCTACGCTTTCTTAAACAATTTTCTCTAACAGTTAAACTTACTAAACTTGCTAACTAATAATCCAAAGTAGTAATATAATTAGTCAATTCTACAATTCTACAATTAGTGAATTAATTATACTAGCGTCCTTAGTAGTCTTTTTGTAAGACTCTTATTTATATGATCACTTAAAATGAGACTTGTTTACACATAAACTGCCAGATCGTAGATTATAAGATGTATGAGATTTGATTTGATTAAGTTCAGAGTTCGTAAACTCTTTGTTTGTGGTCAAATAAAAAGCAAAGCTTACCTCTCATCGTACTTTAGTGGAAAGTTAAACTGTATTTTTAAATTTTCCTCTAGATATTTTTACCAAAATTATATGCATTTTGAATACTCTATTAGAAATGTTAATCGTGATAGGTTGTAGAGTAGCAAGAGAATAACTTTTATAGCGATATATAAAAATAGCGTAAAAATTTAATTTTACTAAGGAATACTAAAAAGTGCTTAAAACTAGAAAAATTAGATATGTCTATCCTCTTATTTTATAACAACTACCTTTATTAGAGCTAAGCCCTATAGTATTTAAGTTAAGTATAGTATATTTAATCTATATCTAGAAGGAATTAATTATTAAGAGTATTATTTTAAAGTAATATTAAGAAGGGTACTAAAGTTTATTTTCTCTATAAGAGGCTAGTAGAGTATAACTATAGCCTTAGTATTTACTTAGTACTATATTGTGAGGGGTAAAACCCTTGAGTATGGCTTGGGCAGAATCCCTCGCTGGAGGGCACGCCCTTATTGCATTCCCAGGAATGCCAAGCATTCTTGCTGAGCTATATAGTCGCGGGAATCACATATGTACTTAGAGTTTTTCATGCACTTCTTGACAATGTAACAATGTTGAGCCATATCTTTAGGTTATTCGAGGTCTGGCCTCTCACATATATAACATAAGAGCTTTATAAAATCCAACTTTATTTCCCTTAATATTACTTGATGTAAGGGGTAAAACCCCTGAGTATGGCTCGGGCTGAGTCTCTCGCTAAAAAGGCATGCACTTATTACATTCCCACACTTATTGCATTCCTACACTTATTGCATTTCTACACTTGTTGCATTTTATTTCCTGGAAATTCCAAGTATTCTTGCTAGGCTATATATATAGTCGTGAGAGCGACTTTTGTACTTAGTTCTTCATGCACTTCTTAACAATTTAATATTGAACCATACCTTTGAGTTATTCGAGGTCTGGCCTTTCACACTTGACTATCATAACTTCTAGAATTAACTCCTTCGAGAAATAGAATAGGTATACTCTACTTATTATATATTGTGGAAGGGCAGAAAAGCGAGTATAGCGCGTCCCGATAGCGCTAGGCACGAAACTCAAGTAAAGGAATGAATAAAAAAACAAAAGGCAAAAGAGAATAACAAACAAAATTAAATTGAAAGCTGCTTCCTCACTGAACTCCCATCTGTGTGTCCCTAAACTCAAAGAAGAAAGAAAAAAAAACATGGAAAAATAAACTGTTCTGTCTATGCCTTGATATCTGCCTTGGGTTCCAGGCCGCTAGTGGTTGAGGGCATGCCCCGTATCACGTGACTATGAACCCCATGTTCTTCGTGCCGACAACGAATCCCCGCCACAATATCTCAACGGGATTAACTTTAGGAAGCGTAGTTATTATATATGTCGGTATCACCAGGTTGTGATAATTATCGTATATCGTACGTCTTGTAAAGAGGTTTTATTGATTCATTGTTGTGCTTAAAGAGGGGAAGTTGAAGCTCAAAAGCAAACATCCATAGGTGCAGAATGGTCACGTGTATAACGCAACCAGCCCAGTCAGGGTTGTAGCAACAATATAATAACTAGGGGGGCGATTCTTAATTTTAGTATATATGCTCTTTAGTATTTCTTAGTAGAATTAGATTTTTACGCTAGTTTTATATATTGCTATATAGCTGTAACTAGAACCGACCCGGACTCTACTGAAAAAAATCGCGGGACACTACTACGACCCTTATAATTTCTTGACAACTATAGTTCTAAGATATAAACCCTGTGAGGGATTGAACTCTAATACTTTCTTAGTAAGTCTACTTACTTTTCACTAACTCTAGAAGCGTGGTTGTTTAGTAATTTAAAGAGGGGCAAAAGTTGAGAGGCTGGCAAGGGCGTGAAACTGGATTCTTGGCGTGCGACCGATGAAAATCGACTTTCTCTTTATAACAAGTAAGATAACATTCTAGTGTAATCATCCAATAGGAAGAGGCGTGAGAGAGAAAGTGGTTGAAATCACTTTTTAATGGAGTCGGAAAATCTGTGGGGAAAGTTTGTCCTACTTGGGCACTAGTGTTTCTCCGCATTTTCAAAGGGGCAACTGGAAATCAAGCACGCGACACCTCACCCAAACAACCAACTATCTCCCCTCTTTTTACAGGGTGTCTATTCATGGTTACATGATTTTTGTGGGAGAGCCTACCTCTTCCTACAACTGAGATCTGCGATGATGTGCTGCCATTGACCCGGGCACTGGTGCCCTTCCCAGGGATGATGAGATGGATATAAATGAGCTACCTCCGGGCGATGGTTCTTGGTTGGTCAATGATCTCTATTCTCATATAGTATTTATATATATATTTATCAGTTCCCGATGTCTACTTCATTCTCTTCCCTTCCCATCGTGTCTCTATCAGCCCTCTCTTCTGAGCAGATGCAGAATCAGAATGAGGGGCAGCTCCTTCAGCTCTCATCCCGTCTAGACGAGGATTTTTCGACAACAGGATTCGCATACTTAACGGATCTGCCGCTCGCCTACACCCATGATGACGTGTTTGGGCTTTGCGATAGCTTCTTCAGGGTCAATGGGGTGCCAGGCAAAGAAAAGATGCAAATTGCTAAAAAGACGTTTGTGAAGGGCAACAAAAACACATATCGAGGGCACCTATTCCCAGCATACTTTCCCTTTCATTACTGATCAACTTGGCGGGTACTTTCCAGCTCAGCCGGGAGCAGACAACTTCAAAGAGGGATTCGAACTCGGCACGCCCGCAACGAGATCTGCCTCTTCCCACTCCCCACTTGTCGACGAGCGATTCAACCTGACAGAACCGAACGTTTTCCCTCTCTCAAGCCCCTCCTTCCGTAACCGATGCGAAACCCTTCATATCGAACTCCAGGCCCTCTCTGGGAACCTTCTATCTCTCCTCGCGGTGGGACTCGGAAAACCTCCCTCCTTTTTCGATCACTATCTCGAGGACTCCTTGAGTACCCTTCGACTTCTTCACTACCCCCTTGTCCCCGAAGAAAAGCAGCAAGAACTTATCTGTACACCCCATACCGATTCCGGCATCCTCACATTATTACATCAAGATACAACAGGTGGTTTGGAAGTTCTGAATAGTGTAAGGCAATGGATTCCTGCACCCTACGTGCCAGGCAGTGTGGTTGTCAACATCGGAGATTTGATGGCTAAAGTTAGCGGTGGCAGATGGGTTGCTACAAGCCATCGAGTTCGCTCGGTGAGCCGTGGCCCAAATTCTGTCGCGAAAGGTCGATACTCGGTTCCTTTTTTCTTTGAGCCGGGTCTCGATTGTATTGTGAAGAGCATACAAAATGATGAGGTGGTGTATGGAGAACACTTGCTTGAGAATATGAAAGGTTGGATTGAGTTCCAGGACGTGGAAGAAGTTCTAAATATTGCCACGGTTTAGCGTCAAAGCGTGGAGGCTTTTTAACCTGGATAATTGTGTTTGGCATTCTTGTGCTAGACTTGGAAAAGCAATTCTTTGGAAGCATAAGAGATAAAAAGATGAGCACCCGAGACACCCCAAAGCAAGTGCAAATCCTCCTGTTCATCGAAAACGCAATACAACTCCAGGAATTTCCAAATACGCTGCCACAGATCTCTAGTAATGCCATTCAAACGCACTACCATCTACCCCAGTCTCGCTCCAAGTCTTCTCCTTCTTCACCTCCTTCGTGCCACCGTTTCTATTCTCCTTTCCGCCCTTCTTGTTGTTCTTCGATTTGGTGGTGGTTGTGGTGGAGCTTTTATCCATGTTATTCCACGGCTCCTCAGTCGGAGTTTCTTTAAGCCATCGGTCCATAATGAAGCTGATAAGAATTAGTTATATTGTCATCTGATCATGTCAGGGGTTTGAAACTCCTTACGGGGGGAATGCAAAGTTCGAATGAGAAAATTCCTCGTTCGATGTGTATGCTGGAGATCTATTGATGAGAGTTAGTACTCTTGTAATGCATACGGAAAACGATGATCATATACCAAAGATATCTTTGATTTTATACCAAGGGGAGTATGTGCTTCTTCTGTGTTTATTGTGTTTGATCTATGCTAAAAAGAACTTTGGTAAAAGAGCACTTTATATATCAGCGATACTCGTTTAACATATACAAGACAAACAGCCTGAGGATTCGCTACGAATAATAGGGGTTCTCGTCGCCCTCAACCTCTTCGGTCGATAGCCAATTAAATTAATACACTTTCTGCCATGCAGATGGTATGAAGCAATATGGTTGTGCCGTCAGAGGACTTGTTGTCTTACAGCACGGGGCAAACGGCAAGCTGGATATCAATCGACATGGCTCTGAAACTTTCTATTTGCTGGATTATTGCTCTGCATACTCACACATTGGAGAATGACTACTTTTTGATAGCCATTCCTAGTATATTTTTGCCGTGCAGATATTGACATGGGAAAGAGCTTCACTACAACCCGAATCAACTCAGATCCATGTCAGACACGTTGCTTATTCTTTCCGGTAAGAAGGCTCTGGCAGCAGAGTTTCTGCCGTGCAGCAAGACTGTCGTTGCAAAAGCCCATTATCTGGTGAGCCTCCGGATGCAAGGAAATTCATCATACACTTCCTATAGTTCGTCAAGAAGGCTATCGATATGCAAGGCAGCTTTCAAATCACATCAAGGCTACACGTCACGTACTGTATAGAAGCAGGTACCTTCACATCATTACAATATGTTGGGATGGTAACGGATACACTATGCATGACAATCTTCAAGTTGAGTCGCCTCTTAGAATCCCACGATGCATAGAAATTTGGTGATGGTAAAGCGACCTCCCATGATTGGCGGAGCTGGTGGGACTTGCATATGCACGGCAATTCTTTTGGGCTTTCCACAGCCTTACTTACCACCGAGGGTTTTTCTGCAGGGCAATTTCTTGATGTCCAATCACCACCAGACAATCGATCCAGGTCGCTTTTTTATTATCCTCTCCTCTCAAATCAGTTGTACATACATGAATTCTTTTGACGACCCATTCTCCTTGGATTATCGTGTTTCGTTTCTCAAACTAAAGTTTCCCATTTTCGACCTTCATACAGCTCAACCTAGGATGGCTTTACCTGTCGTGCCAGCCTCGTCCTTTAGCGGCCAGACACGATCATTCTGTCCACCTCAAAGCTTCGGAAATCAACAGAGCCATCTCCAACGCCAATCGTCGTCTTCTTTGCGACAGCAACGCCAGCCTTCCAATTATGAATGGGAATTATGGAAGGCGGATATCCGCCGCTGGTATATTGTGGAAAACAGGACTCTGAAGAATCTGGGGGAACGACTATGTGATAAGCACGGTTTTCGGCCGACGTAAGTTATCTCTCCTTTTTGATCCGAGAAAGAACTTTGCTAACTATTCTCAGTGTAAAACAATTAACGAGAAGACTGGATCAGTGGAACTTCCGGAAAAATAAGAGTCGAAAGCAAACAGAGACCTTGAGCAAGAAGATTATCGAAGCTCAACATCGAGGGCGATTCGAACCAACAGACACCCATACAATCAGAAATGAAACAGATATCTGCGAAGCCAAAGATGAAATGGGCATGGAATTAGCGCATGCGGAAGTTGGGGTTAAACCAAAACAAATTCTAGGTATGTTTTATACAATTAAAGTGATGAAAGAAGGCTAATGTAAACTAGATATATGCCAAACCAAAAAAATGTGTAATCAGGATACCTTCACCATGGCGGGAACACGATTTACGACTCACTCACTGCAATCAAATGGTCTCAGCCACGTAGACGATCTCATGACTGAGTTGGTACAACAGCTCTCAAGGCTGAACATGTCTTTTCCGGCGGACACTTCGGCTTTCCAGCACGTCAACCCTTTGGTTGCCCATACGCCAAAGGAGTACCTCACAACAGAAGATATCAGGGATCTTGAACTCTGTAATTATTCTAAAGAGCAAGAAAATCGCGGTGTGTTCACTTGTACAATCCTACTCGGGTACCCTCAGCAAGCCGGAAAAGTAAATCACCCTCTTAAGTTTCGGGGCCATGATGTTGATTTTCCTTCCTCAGCTCTGGTGCCCGGTTTATCTGGGGAGCTATATCCATTTCCGCGTTCGCCACCCTCAGATGCATCACCCTCAGATACATCACTTTCAAGCTCTATACCTGAAGTCGAGGTAATCCAGAGCGCTATTTCTGATTATCTGGCCAAGTTTCAGAGATTGAGCGGAGCTGCTTTCCCGGAAACTCATCCAGCTATGATTGAAATCATGGGTGAAATTGGGTATAGCTACTGGGTTCTGGATAAAGGATGTGAGTCTGAAGCATGGTATCGACGAGAGTTGTCTAGCAGACTTGCATCTGGGGAGTCTCCCGTCTCTGCTGCGATATTTGATGCTGAACTTAATATCATTGAAGCTGTCGTGTTACAAGGCCGATACCAAGAAGCTAAGTTATTGCAGGAGAAAGTCCATCAAAATATCGTCAATAGCGAAGCTTTTAGTCTCAACAGATCCCTCGTCGGCGACTCCATAAATATTCTTGGTGAAGTATTGCACGGTCAAGGTTACAAGAATCAGGCAGAGGCTTGTTTTCGAGATGTATTGCAGATTCGCCTAAATACTTTGGGTCCATGGCATAAGGATACCATCTTTGCTATGCGAAAACTAGGGAGACATTTCACCGACATGAAAAAGTATGAAGAGAGTGAAGAGTTTCTCAAGATATCAGTCCACTTGAGCAGTGAAGTTCTTACCGCCAACAGCGTATTTATGTACTCTGCTATTGGGGATTTAGCAGCAGCGCGAGAATCACGGGGAGGATTTCAAGAGAGCGAAATGCTTTACCGGGACCTAATCGCAGAAGCTGAATCCGCACTTGACGATACACATCTCGCTCAATTGAACTCCTTTGAAAGTTTTGCTCTTAGTCTTTTAAAGGCAGGTCGGTTAGATGAAGCCGAGCAATTCGCCAGAAAGCAGCTGGATAAGTCCATAGAACACTTGGGTCAAGATCATTCTTTAACTTTGCACACCATATCACTCTTGGGAGATATACTCAAGGACAAAGGTTCTCACAGAGAGGCGGCACAGTGTTTTGAAAAGTTTTGGCAGGCCCATTCCTCAACTATAGGCCCAGATTATTACAACACACTGTGGGTATGCAATAGTTTGGCAGAGTGTTACGACTCGCTTGGTTGGTTTGAGAACGCTTTCCAACTGCTTGGGGAGTTTGTCGAGGACGTCGAGACGCAGGTTGCGAGTGGGAATGTACCATGCTGGGGGGATAAGGGGTTGTCCGAAGCTCAATGGTGGATCGGCTACTTCAAAGAGGACATAGAAAACTTTAAAGAAAAGCTGCAGGCGCGGGACACCTATGAAATCGATGAGGCAATTTTCTCATCTAATTACGAAGAATTGTCTTCTGAGGGAGGGTCATCAGGCACGGAAGATACAATCGACGAGGGAGAAACTAGGACAAGCACATGATCTCTCGTTCATGTTTTGGGATGGTACCAGCTTTGTTCACTATCTTTTTTCCCCATCAAACACTTTTTTTACTATACGTTTTGGTATCTGGTGTGCGGTGGATTCATGTTAGTAGATCAAGCTTGAGGTTCTGCGCTGTAAATGTACGTAAACCTTCTCGTCTAACACTTACTCGGTGGTCTTTTATCTTGCGTTTTTACTGAACAGGATCGAACTATTTGCAATTTAGTTTAAGGATTTATGATCCAAAAGGACTCTCATTGGGACTTGAGATGGAGAACAGGTTACTTCCAAGTCCTTATTTTTGAAAGCTTAACATCACACCCTGGTACACAATCTCGTCTAAATGAACTCTCGTGTTAATTTAACAGTCCCAAAAGCGGTCAAAGTATTCCAACAAGTATCCGCCACAGTAGTAGCCGTGACAACCCTTCCCAGTCTTGTAGAGTCACTACCAAGGTCGAGGATCTTCACTTTGCGACCGCAATATGGACCAGAGAGTTTATGATTCTGGTAAATATTTCCGAGAGCAACGATTGAAGCACTGTTTGTAGCGTCGTAAAGGAAAAATCAAGTACTTGATTTAGATTAATTGATTATTAATTGATTTGAGTTGATTTTGATTTAGGAGTCTCTATAAATCACATGATTTATAGTGGCTAAGTACACCAGTGGGTGACAGAATTCGTGGGACAGCACAACTTCTAAATTACGTAATCAAGAACACCAAAAATGCTTAGATATCATACCTTAATAATACATACTCTTTAAATCGTTCAAATGGACACCAACACGCCTACTCAAAGTAGAGAGGACACGCCAAATCGTGAAATACGCCACCACGAAGCTACTACTACCAAAAAGACCTGGTTTTACGAGGCTTGGGACACCCAGCACGGCGCAGAAACACACAAGGCTATTGGGGCAGATTTAGGAGTAACCAGGTCTACGGCATTACGATGGCTCAAAGAGCGTACTCAAATAGGGTCTGCAGCATACCGGCGGACGCGGAAGAGGTCAAATATACTTGGGAGGCGTCGTCTTATCTCAAAAGAGAGTTGTTTACTCCTTGTTAACCCAGCCAAAAACCTAGTCCAAAACCAGCACTACGAAGCCCAAATGAAATACCACAAGATCAAGGGTTCTGCCTGCACTCTACAGCGCGCTTTGCTCAGGCATACAAACAAGGCCCGTCGCTATAAGGCTGCGTACGTAAAGAAGAAAACCTCGAATATAAACCGGCAGAAACGGACAGAATACGAGAGGAAGTGGTAGTACAAGACAGTTGAGAACCATTGGCATAGGGTTCTCTGGACAGACGAGGCACATATTGATCCTACCTCTAACGTTCAAGACTTCTACCTCCGTGAGCAAGGGAGGCGTTATAAGCCTGAATATATACAGGAAAGGGGGGAGAAACGGGGCGTACAACTACACATTACAGGGTAGTGTAATTAGTATACTAAATGCGAGAAACTCCAGTTCTACCACGACGAAGAGGATGAAGTTATTAAAACTAAGAAGCCTAGGAAGCCTCGCAAAACCAAGTACTATACAGACGAGGAATATGCAAAGTTAATACTAAAGTAGGAGGCTGAATGCAAGGCACACGATAAAGAGGTTAAGCCAAAAGGGAACTCCATGACTGGCCTCTATTACGTAGAACGCCTTCTTCCTTTTTATATTGACGCAATTCAACACCTAAGGATTACAGAGGAATCTATAAACAGTAGTTAGCTTCTTCAGGAAGATAGGGACAAGTCTCATAGTATACAGAACCTAGATAGCCTTGCATCAGTACTCAAAAGGGCTAATTGGATCACGAACCTTGTCCACCCTCCCCAGTCCCCTGATCTCAACCCTATAGAGGCTCTTTGGAATATTCTTAAGCAAAGAATATGTCAGAGAGTATGGAATACAATTGCAGAGCTTAAAGAGGTGGTTCAGGACGAATAGAGTAAGATTACAATAGAGGAAGTTTGTGCCCGTATAGCGGATATGCCTCGGCGATGTAAATTACTAGTTAAAACAAGTGGGAAGCCTATAAAGACTGTGAAGTAGTAATAAAAGTTTGAATAGTAGTAATTTTTGGTGTTCTTGATTACGTAATTTAGAAGTTGTGCTGTCCCACGAATTCTGTCACCCACTGGTGGTACTTGAATAGTATTATATAATTATATATAGAATACTATATTTACTAGTAAGCTAGCTTTGTAAAAGCTTGAATAGTCATTATTTTTATTAGTTACTATAGATAAAGACTTTTAGAACTTAATTACTACTCTAATAAGATATTGTCGTTACATATTCTTGGTGAATAGCACCTTCCACGGCAGCTCAGCTGATCCACGTGCTTCGGCTCATGTGAGTGGCTTGCCACTCACATACTTAAGCCCACAGGATCCGACCCCTCTTTACCTTTACTCTTCATGCAATAAAGATATAGGAATACAACCACTTATTGCATCACACTTTATGACTACCAAGTCATACCAACAGATATAGATTAAATATCTCTATGCTTAGCTTAAACTGTAGCCGAGCTTAGTAGCCTACTTAAGTACAGGCCGGCGTCGGAGCAACATCGGTGCGAGGGGGTCCGATAATGCTGGATCATGTGTAAAATTAATGAATTTAAATTAAGTAATTATTAAAGGAGTTAACCCTAAAATACTCCGATTTGAGCACTAAGGCCTTTAAAAATCAAATCAAATCATTTACTGTTTGAGATTAGCACGTCGTAAGATACGATTGTACCAGAGATAGACCCTTGCCATTCCGGCTTTTATTTTGGAGTTGAGGTCATGGAGTTTTATTAGGACTTACTGTGCGTGGGGCTGGCATGCACCGATGTGTAGTTTGTCAAAGAAGAATGGCTTTTGAATCGTTCGACTTTGGAATGGGTGAGGTTGTTTTCTATGAAGGAATATATCTTAAACCTATCTGTTCTTGTAGACATTTTTATAATACGTGATAGGAGTAGCATAGCTGAATTTGAGCTGATAAACGCACACTCCTTTCTGAAATAGTATATGGGAGGGTTTTTGGTTGTGTTTATTCGGGCCTGCCGGAGGTCACAACCTGGGCTGGAAGTTCTCATCTTATCGTGTAATTTGTTTGGTCCCGTCTCGATTTCTAGAATAAAAAGTTCCTTTCTTGTTCGACGGCGCAACTCATATTGTACCTCGTGCAGTCCAGAAGATGTCTTTGCGAGGATCTCTTGCTAGGTGGGAGTTCTCAATTGAAATCTGGAAGGGCTGGGTCTTGAAATCTTTGGGGTAGGTCTTGCCAACTGGTCGCACAGTTGCCCCCAATTTTCTTCGAATCACTAGAGGGCAGAAATGAAAGGAAGTCACGGTCCTCGATACAGTGTTGCTTTTCAGCTGGTCGCACACTCGAAGCTAGGTATGATTGAGTTGTAGGTCGCTCCTTCCCTCTACTCATTCTCAGCCTCGATGATGAAAGATCGGGAGGTCGGAGAAAAACGCTGAGAGAAACACAACTTCCGATAAAGGAGTGTGGCTAGATTAGAGAAGAAATCCCAGGTAGACTAAGATTGAGGACGACAGCTAGTCGCACCTTCTTTGTGTTGGTTTTTGTAAGGCCGCCCCTTCCTTCTATTTTGACTTCGAACCGCCTAGAAAGAAAACAGAGAGCCTAGAACACATGTTGGGAAGGCACGGCTGTCAACCCCCGTCCAGCATAATCCTTCCTGACTCTCGGATTCCCTGCAGGTCCACTTCCGTTATACAATTTTAAAAACGGATCGCTGTGGGGAGGACTTACAATTTCCTTAGCAATAAGGTATTTCTTAGAAGAGAGTTTCCTGTTGCTGTTAGCTAGAAATTTTTCGAAGACTAGCGTCGAATATAAAGGTCGAGGTCACGACGTGAAAGGAAGGAGCGAATGAAGGTATCTCGAGTGTCGACTCTCGAAAAGGTCGAACCGAGGGCAGCTCCAAAGAAAGTTTTTTGACGTGGGGCGGAATACCTAGATCATGAGATGGAAGGAGTAGACAGGATCTCATTTAGCTTGGGGTTTCATTTTGTTCAGACTCCTCCGCGTCCATCCCGAAGCTCGCCCTCCGCCAACTTTCGCTGAGAATCATTAACTTCAACTCGCCTCCATACCAATTTACCATTTTAATCCGGTTGCAGGTAAAACAGAATGAAGAAGAAGAAGATTTCTTTAGCAGAGTCCAATTTCAGCGTCTCCGTACCTGGTTCCTCTTCCTTCCAAAATCAAGAAACCCAGATCCAAATTTGCCAAGAATATCCATGATCCATCCCCTTCAGGCTGGAAAGTAGATGTAATCTCTTCGGGTTGTTCCAAAATTTTGAGGTCAAAGTAGCACCTTCCGAATTTCAGACATTTTTTCATGAAGCTGCGTCGAAATAAGAATATGCCGGTAGAAAACAGCAATCAAATCCCACGAGGTGTATCCACAATGTACCCACTACTTAGAGTGCAGAAGTTCGGTAGAGGTCCGTGGCACTTTGAACTAGCTCGATTTTGTACCTGGTACTTTCGGTAGTCGCAAAGATTTCAACGACATCTTAAGGAAAGTTTTCTCGATGCCCATCAACACGAAGGTAACGGGAAAAGAAAAGATGTAGGTGAGTAAAGTGACAGGGACGTGCTGGGGCTTTCGTTCTGACCAAGTTCTAAGAGACTGAAATGATGGATCGGAGCTCAAGATGCTAATAATTGACAGGAGCAACACCCGAAAAATAATTTATCACAGTGAAAAGAGGATGTCTCACGTGGAACCTGCCGAACGGCGGACTCCTCTTTTCAAAACACGGTCGACCTCGAACCGTTCCCGAGATCATGATCCCCTCTACAACTCTTCGTCAAACAGTCTACCGCCACACCAATCCCGAAATCGTAAAAGAGACACGAAGACCAAAATTTTCAAGTGGCATGAAATCGCGCCGAATGCGCAACTCCGACGCATCATCGTTCCGGGAACCGAGCCCTATATTCCTGCCTGTGATGTGCTCGTGATAAGTATCGCGTCTGGAAATATAGAAACAGATATGCTGTATGGATTCTCCGATGACTCTTGCATTTCGGTTTAAATATATCCTTGAAACACATGCTGATAGCCGCCACGCGCGCAGGAACCTAGAACCTCTTTAATTGAAGCTGTCTTCATGGTGGGGATCATTTATTTTGCGGCTGTTATTTCTGCTGTATTACTTTTCCTCGTCTTTTCCTGTCTTCCGCATGCCCGCACTCCCGGAAATCGAGGCGTCCATTTGATTCCAAGTGGAACGAGTTTTAGATACAACTGTGCTATATGCTGTCAATTTCATTTTTTTCTGTGATTATTAGAACTTTCTCTGCTTTCGCGTTCACGGCCCGATATGTCCTACATCACGAGGCATATCTGCTTATGGGCCGTATTTCTCTGTGGCAAATGTTTTACAGCCACGTGACTTTCTTCCTCCTCTCTGCATATAAAAAAGCTTAGCGGCTCGGGACCGTAAGCAGTTTAGCGGACAAACAGGGGAGGAAGTGCTCGTAAAGCTTTCTCCACAAATCACCCGCTTTCCTCTCTTCCACAGTTGAATTCCCTCACCCTCCCCGATACCCCGGACTACGTCGCCGCCTCTTACTGCAGGTAGTTAGTGCCTGCTACAACTCACGAACGCACACGAACGGGTATCACGTTCAATGTATCGAATAACATATTCGGCTATTCGGAGGAGGTGTGTGGTAGGAGCAACGAAAAACATCCCTACCCCGCAACAAAGTATCAGTCCAGATCTCATTTTATATCCAATAAAAAACATCTCACAACATCTAGTTGTATTCAGCCTATTTACCCTGCAGAATTAGATTCGGGACCCCACCGGTGAACCATTTCAATTCCAGATATACAAATCTCACTCTGGATAAATGCGGGGAATCGTGGCGTTGGGTCGATGGGAAGTCTATGAAACTAGTTAAACTCACTGGACCTGAAAGCACTTTACTGGCGCTAATTCAGTATTTTTATTGGTGTATCATCGATATTGTCCGTACCGCCAGTCGTTTGATTAATCGAAAGACGCCATCCATATACAGACATACGATGAGCCTTGCAGTGAAGATCCCACTTCAGGGTATCGACGTGCAGAAGACGTGCGTTTTAGGACCGAGACCAGGTTAACGGTGTGGCAGACCCCGCCCATATCCCTACGCAGTGAATCCGAGTTCGAAATTTATATCAGTACAATAATACCCATCAGAAAGCAAAAGTTTGGCAACAATCCACCAACTCATCTATCGTGTTACGTGTATGAGGATAATCCCTCTTTGAAGGAACACGTCTGTATTCCCGAGTCAACCTATTCCTCTGTTCAAGATGGTGGGTATAGCAACCATCAGTCATGTCACTTCAGACAAGAAAAGAGGCGCAGGCATTGCTGCAGCGGAGGCACCTGAATTCGAGAAAGTGAATTGGTTATCCGATCCAAATTTGAGGAAGTTATACTTCTGGTGTGCGGTGCTCTGCATTGCATCTGCCACAACAGGTTACGATGGGTAAGAATAACTTGAAGCTTGGCTCCTAATAAAATTGTATTACTGACAAACTGGAATAGGATGATGCTGAACGTTTCCCAAAATCTCGATCAATGGCAAACATATTTCCACAAGCCTGTTGGAAGCGAATTGGGCCTCATGAATGCCATCTACCAAATTGGAAGTTTGGCCAGTTTCCCTCTCGTGTAGGTGTCTCGAATTAACCACAATGAATGATTTTACTCATAAGAGTGCAGTCCGTATATGGCAGATTGGTGGGGTCGTAAGGTGCCTATCGTTGTTGGTTGTTTACTTATGGTTTTGGGAGGTTTCCTTGGAGCCTTCTGCAATGGTTACGGAAGTAAGTCATGTTTAGTAACCGCATTCTTCAAATACTGACACATAGTAGTGTATGTTGGAGGTCGTTTCGTACTTGGTTTCGGAAACAGTTTGACGCAATTATCCTCGCCAGTCTTGCTCACGGAAATCTGCCATCCCCAACATCGAGGTCGTGTCACAACCATCTATAATTGTTTGTGGAACTTGGGCGCACTTTGTAGGTTTAATTCTTGCTATCGCAATATAGCCTGCAGCTAACAATGTTACAGTCGTCGCGTGGCTTGCTTGGGCAACAATGAATATTAAGAACGACTGGTCATGGCGTTCTTTGACACTCCTGCAAGCTCTTCCTGCGGTCATTCAACTCACCTTCATTTTTTGTGAGAATTGTATCCTGTCACGCATCTAATTACTTGTTACTGACAGCAATAATAGGGGTCCCAGAGTCTCCAAGATGGCACATATCTAAGGACAGACCCGACGAAGCCCTCAAGACCCTTGCATACTACCATGCCAACGGAGATGAACAAAATGCAACAGTCCAATTCGAGTACCAAGAAATTAAGGAAACCTTGAGACTCGAGTTTGAGTTCCGCAAGACTAGCAACTACACCGACTTCTTGAAGACGAAAGGCAACCGATACAGATTGGCTATCTTGATCTCTCTCGGTATCATTTCACAATACAGTGGCAACGCATTGTTCAGTAATTACATGAATCTTATTTATGAGAGCATGGGTATCAAGAAGCAGAGCCAAAAGATTCCCGTAAGGACCCTCTCCTACAGAAAGACATTACACCAAGATGCTAACGGTTGTACAGCTTAACGGTGGACAAACTCTACTCTCTTTGGTTGTTAGTGTGTTCTGCGCTATGCTTGTCGATCGTGTAGGAAGAAGACCACTTTTCTTGACCTCAACAGTCGGTAAGAAAAAACACTCAACAATCGGGATGTAAACACATGCTTATATTCACAGGAATGTGCTTAATGTTCTTGGCTTGGACCATTACATCCTCTCAATTCGAGGCACAAAACCCAGACCCAGATGCTACTAGCTTCAAGATGGCTGCTGGTTATCCACAGGTAGTTTTCGTTTGGGTATTCAGTATATTCTATGCTCTGGCATGGTCAGGTCTTCTTGTCGCATACTCCCTAGAAATTTTGCCATACAAACTTCGTGCTAAGGGACTCATGATCATGAACCTTACTGTGCAAGCTACTTTGGTCCTCGGAAAGTAAGTAGAAGTAATGATTCCTCCGTTCTTATAACAATTTTTGACTCCTTTAGCTACACAAACGCAATCGCTTGGGATAATCTTCCTCATCACTACGACCTTTCCTTAATATACACGGTAAGTCCCAAGTATTTTCTCCTGATGGGGAAGCTTCTAACTTCATTCAATAGGTCTGGATTTTCGTGGAACTTGTTTTCGTATACTTCTTCTACGTCGAAACAAAAGGCCCAACCCTCGAGGAACTCGCCAAGATTTTCGATGGGGACCAAGCTGAAGTTGCTCATTTGGACCTCCATCAAGTTGAGAAAGATGCCCACGGCGATGATGGCGCTGGCTCTCATGATGAAAAGAGATATGTGCAAACTGAAACCAAGGCTGCATAGTTGGATTAGAAGGCAAGACGAGCAATGTCCTACGGCTAGATTGAAATATTCATTGTGAGACAAGAATTTGAGGGGCTCACGTCGTGATGGGTTAGCATTATCTAAGTGAACTACCACTCTCTGTAATCCATTCCTTATGGGATAGATCTAATGCATTATTTTCTACTGATTACTACCGCGTTTCGGAAAGTTTGTACCCGAAGACTTTGCAAACTTTTCTCCAAGGTGCAAATACTCAACTTGAAATTCACCCAAATTAAGTAATCCCGGTATGCTACTGACCAGTTAGCTTTCACTTCCACGACTCGCCCTGGCTGTCTACTTCCTTGCCACCTCGGAACCACCAAAACAGCGTAACACTACATGTTCCCGCAACCACACCTTTCCCGCCCCGCAACCACCTTCCGAGAGAAGCCACGCGATCTGCTTTTAACCCTGCATCGAATTCACAAAGGAAAACATCTAGCCTAGCTTACGTATGCGGTAAGTATCAGCAATCTTTGAGTCAGCTTGTGAGAGTTCCCCTCCCGGTAAGCCCTGAGAAGGAATCTGCAGTCTTGATGTGGCGGTGTACAAATCGGGACGTTACTTTATAAGGGGTTACCTTCTCGTAAGAGAATGGACTGCAGGTGATACCCAAGGAGTTGAAGTTATTGGTGTTGATTGTGTCGGTTTGTACTCGTCTTGGAGTGTTTGGGGTAGAGGATGGATATCTTTGGGGTGGGACATGGCGTGTGCGGGTGGCTTTCGAAAATTGTTGGTGGTGGGTTGGTTAGACTCGGTGTCCAGATATATTGCCTTGGTCGATAAATATTGGTGACCGGCTGTTGCATGCAACTGTTTTGGTGAGTTGGCAGAGTTCCATATTTGGGGAAGTCTAGTCAACACATCATAGCCAACATGTAAGCAGAGAAACGACTCTCCATTCTTTGTGGCAGCATAGTAAAAGCTCCGCCCCACAGTCGCGTTTTTGTATTCACCCGGAACAATAGCGAGGGAAAGGTTTGCCTAGTGTTACCGAATAGTAGCTTAGAAAGATACAACGTAGTGGCAAAGTGGCTATCCTAGCACCATCTTACAACAATGCAAAGTGTAAGCCGGAAGACAAAGCTCTGTTTGAAGAGAAACTACTTCATTTTCTGTTTTAAAAGCTCCTTGAAATCCGGGCAAATAATTTGATAAAGCTTGCTTTGAGACAACTAGGAAATTCCATCAAGTCTCGTGAAGTTAGAAAACTATCCAATTACCCAAGAGTTGAAAATTAAACATTTAAAGCAAATATGAGCTAAAATGGGGGTCGTAGATTAGATGAGTTTATTTAAAGATGGATAGAAAAACTCCAATTTTACTTTAAGTTTCAACGTATAAAGTTGGAGCTTCTTACGTGTAATTTAAGGTGACGAAAAAATTCCCCAAGTTCGGACTTAACTTGCTTCATGAGTCTCTCAACGCGGCCCATGGAGTTTATCAATTATTTTGTCCATTTGTTTGCAGACTCCAGCACATCTAATAGCAATAAATGTTGTCTTTTCACTATTTCAACCAATCTCCTTCTCTCGGCACCTCAAAATTCTCTGCCCACATATCCTTCTTGCGTCTGATTAAAGCTGACTTCAACCAAGTTAATGGCAAGATAATTGACTTAGCACCCCTGACCTTCTTCCTGGAACAACTTGAGGATATTCCACATCCAAGCTCGCTTAAAAGTAAGGAGAGGGTCGCCTGTTTTGGCAAATATTGAAAGACAGCTTGCTTCGCTCCTTGGACACCAAACTATCGGCTCCCCATACTATAACATTATTTTTCAGCAACTAACACGATTGGTATAATTATCACTTGAGTTCGTTT
Organism: Hymenoscyphus fructigenus; assembly: GCA_001414455.1. NCBI lineage: Eukaryota > Fungi > Ascomycota > Leotiomycetes > Helotiales > Helotiaceae > Hymenoscyphus > Hymenoscyphus fructigenus. The sequence continues at coordinate 880,134 of LKUV01000004.1, read as the reverse complement.
GACTCAACTCTGAAGCAGAAAACAAGCAAGATAATCAGCTCTTATTATTCAAACAAACGAGAGTGATTTACCACACCATATACACACTAAATTTCCCCTTCCATCACTCAACGTCCCAAAAAACAATCTTTCGTCTCGTATCTACTATCTACATGACTTAAAAACATGCCCCTTTCACCCACGCAACCTACTAAACAACCTCTCACGATTTCCCTAAAATCCACAACTCTCCATCAGCCGAAGTATCACTGGTCATAAACATCCTCCCCGCACTATCAAAGTTCAACCCCGCAGGCCTAAAACACCCCGAACTAGCAACCGGTCCATTACCCGCACAACTCGCAACATTAGGATTCCAGAAAACATCCGTGTATCCAGTATTACTCGCGAGCGGAGAAGTGGGTTTATAAGCACCATCAGCGCCCTTGGTAAAAGGAACAGCAACGACTTTGAAGCCAGTGGTTGGAGAACGATTCCAAGATCCGTGGAAGGTGACGTAAAGGGTGCTGAATGTGGGATCGAATTTGCTGTCGATGGGGGCTGAGTGGGCTTGGAAAACTAATGAGGGGGCGGTGACTTGTGTTTTGCAGGTTGCGTCGTTGTATGTGCTGTTTGGGGAGACGACGAAGTGGTCGCCGACTTGGAACTTTTGGTCTGTGAAGTCGCTGGGTTTCCAGACTGCGAAGCAGGTTGGGTAGCCGTACCAGTTGTCGTTGGGCTTTGTGATGTCTCCAAGGTAGTTGAGTTTTTCAGCGGGATTGTCTTGGTGAACGTCCTTTGCTTGTCCGTTGACTGTACGCTTGAAGTCATCGCCGCTGTTCTCGACACCCCAGAGCCTGGAAGATGGATGTTAGATTTGGGTTTTGAGAAACGCGCGGGGGATCTTACATGTTGTTTCCGTCAAAGGTTACGCCAACCTCATTTCGGAGACCATAACCTGCATTCCAACCTTGAGAGACATAATTGTATCCATTTGCGGGCACTTTGCTCAAATCAAATACCTTGACAATGGCACGAGCGGTTGCTTTATTTCCCGCTGCATAGTCAAAATTGGCGTTTGATCCATGAGAAACGACTAACAAGTTGGGATTTGCTTTTGAGATCAGAAGCGTGCGACTGGTATGAGAACCTGTAATGCAACTTGGTCAGACTTTATCCTAGTATTGGGTTTAGATCAACCATGAAATGGGCGACGTTTAAAAATGTTCACCATGCATCAAAGGCACAACAGCTGGAATATGTACTTACCACCGTTGTACATTCCAGTCACTACCTGTCCTCGAGTACCAACAGATGTCGAGGCTCCGTTAGCAGTGTATGGCCAAGAGTATACGGTTGTTGAACTACTCGCATACAAAGTCTTTCCATCTGCGCTCAATTCAAGGCCATGGTTGAGAGTGTTTAGTGAAACCAATGTCTTTGTCGATGTAATGCAACCATCTGGTGACATTACATGGAAAGAAATACCCTTTCCGTTTTGAATGACCAACATGTTGCCTTGGGAATCAAAGACAATAGTCCTAGGACTGGTTAATCCTCCCAGAATCTTAGTAGCCTTCCATCCTGTCGCTAGAACCGACGAGAATTTGGGATTACCGGCACCAGAGCAACTCGTCGGAATCTTGGTGGATCCTGTGCTAGTTGGTTTCGCTGTGGTAGACAGTGTTGTAGGGGCTGCCGTCGTCGAAGTGGCGGCTGTAGTGGTTGCAACTACTGGCAAAAGATTGGCCTTAACCAAGGCGTCAAAGTTGGCATTTCGTGCTGCATTCAAGTCATGGTGCCATTTACCAAAAGCAGCGTGAGCACTAAAAGTAGAAACGTTGTTCGCAGGTTCAGTGACTGCGGAAGTACCTTGTGCCCAAGCAAACTCCACAACTCCGGTCCCGTTCAGGGTTGTCATCTCTCCATCGCCACCCTGGTATGTAGTACATCCTGAACATTTGGCGGTCATGGTCCAATGCGTAGCATTCGCTGTTGTGCCTTTCAGGAGAGTATATTCGGCACCATCATAAGGTTGGGGCATATTCAAACCACTACGAAATGTTAGAATATACAGGTGACACCGAGAGGATTTTTTCCTACAATGCAAACCTGGACGAGGGTACTGAAGTTGCGCCATTCTTCCACGATACTGTGAGAGGATTGAAAACCATGGTCCCTCCCCAACAAAAGCCGGCCCATTGTGTTGCCACTGGTGCTGTGACTGAAATGATAACATCGTATGGAGCTGTCGTGTTCTGTGGGAGGGCAATGCTATACTTGACTTTCGTATCAGGAACTGTGTATGTCGAGTAACATATTTTTGACACTCCGTCGCAAGCGACCGTGGAGTCGACTTGCGCATATACAACTACAAAGTGCAGTTAGTCACCAACCAGTTGCCAATGCCACTAGAGTATGAGGCTCACCCTGGCTGACAAGAGCTGCCGCACTACCTAATACCTGGATTACACGCATGATGAACGAGTTGAGAAATCAGCAGCAAAAATCCGGATCCTGCTGCTGAGACGCAGACGGTGGACTCATCATCTTTATGTGTGCGATACCATAAGTCCATTGCGGCGATTCCAAGTACCGGCCACAGGCTATCCTCGAACGATAATCTCGCTCCATTTTCTGTTATCCCATAGTATATATGGAAGACAAACAAAAGACCCGGGGTATTGGCCAATCCGTGGTGTTGGAATTGTAATTATTCGGCCAGGATATACAACGGCAGTATGGATGTTTACAGGCAGAAAGAAGAGGTCGACCAGCCCTTGGACACGAGACTGGAAGCACTTTTCTCCATATTGCTTTGCTAATCTGGTCGCGTTGTCTGAGAGGGTATCGGGGAGGACTTTGTTCCATATTGGTCTATTAATTTGGCTACAACCCGTGTGAGGAATATCAGGGTAACACTCCAGATGGCTAAGATATGATCTCGGAACGATTCAAACGACCCGCAATATAAAACGCTGCCAGCCGTTGCCAGCGATCAACCATTCTGGGGGGAAGAGTGCCCAGTGGAACGATATCAGGCAGTTTACGCTGGCTGGTTATTCGGTTCTTCTGGATAATTTGACGGCTGCCACTTTGACCATTATCCCCAAACGATAACTAGAAAGTCTAGAAAACAGAAGAAAACAGAAAAGAGGAAAGGGAAAACAGAGAGAGGCAGAGACAGAAATTAAAACCGAAAGATAGTCTGAGATGGGTATGATGAAGTTATCATCATCAACCACCACAAACACCTTGCTGAGGAGATGCGCTGAAGAAGAGTGGTTTGAAGAGCAATGCAACACGCGATTCACAGCAGCCTCCGATCCAGAGGAAGCATCATTCCAGATAAATGGATACGCTCATATCCAAGAGGAAGGCATGAATCATGGTGATTGTTGTTCCTGTTGAAAAGAGGGGGCCCCTTTGCGCACCAGAAAACAAGAGCGGCTTCACCGACTGCTTATAGCCAATTACAGTTGATCTACGAAAGCCTCGGCATTTTGCCTCCCCCGTTACGTCATTTCAACGGAGACCTCACGTGATATTTTCTGACACTAGGATAGGAAGTGAGCTCCCTTTCCGCCCCAACTTAAATACGAGGTGGGCAAACCGGCAGTTTACAACTCTCCGTACGAGTATGGTTGCTAGAATTTTGTTTGATTCAACCTTTCCATTGTTGTGAAACGTTTCTTTTATCCAATCAGGTCATACAATGTCCCCGACAGAAACTTGAAGTCTCCGTGCAGCTAAAAATAGCCTCAAAAATAAACTTTTTTCCAATCCCAATACGAAGGTCCACTTCCCCACCCTTTCAAATCTCTCATCGCTCTCGTTCCTGGTTGCCCCACGAAAGGGGTTGGAAAACATGGCATCATGATGCGTGATATCCGGGAACCATGGGACTCTGCAGAAGGTTAACCTTATAAGGACCCGACCTTCTCTCGCAAATCCATTCCTCACCACCCATCCTTTTCACTACCACTCTAGTCACCACCTCTCTTCCTCTACCTACTTCTTTGCTTTTAGCATACCACTTTCGTTTTCAATAACCAAACCACCGCCAACATGAAGTCATTCGTCTCCCTCTGTGCTCTCGTCGCCGTCGCCGCTGCTCAGGACTTACCTGCTCCTGCTGGGGATTTCACAATCGGCGCATGGAGCCCACAATCCGGATTCACCGGAAAGACAATTAATGCCAACGGTGGCGCTTTCTACATTGTAAGAATGAATAACAATTTATCAATTGAACATACTAATAATTTCATAGGGAAAAGACACAAACACCACTTGTCCAACCGTTGAGGGACTCGATTGCACTGCATTCCCAGGCACCTCAACCGTCCTTACCGGCGGAAATGGAACTCTCTTCTTGAGCGTTGCAGTACCAGGTGGCCAGCAAGGTATGGATACTTTTATCGTTTTCTAACTTTCTTCTAACAAAATCTAGTCTTCGTTGACCCAACTGGTGCTCTCGGATACACTCCACCACACACCACATCCATGCCAACCGGCTCCCTCACCGATGGTTTCCTCCGCTTCACAAGCCAGGCTGCTGGAGCTCCAGTTCCATTGAACTTCAACAGCAACACCTTCAGAGCTTGCCCTGTGGCCGACGAGACTGATGTTTACCAAGTTTACGCAGCAGCCGTTGGAGAGGCCTGCTCAGGCGCCATTGGGTTCCAACTTCGCACCTACTCTGGTGCTACCCTCAACGCTTGGGAGTACTAGAGACCGCGATGTTCAGAGCTTGTCTAAAATGGGGACTCCAAAGTCTATGGATGCTTATATAAAAATTCTCTATATAATTAAAATCTAATTTTACACATCCTCAATCTGAAGTCTACATTCGCTAACCTAATTATCTATAAAAAAAAATGAGTCCCCAATTTGTACAAGGTTTTTGACAGTCTTTTCCTTGTATCTTTTACGTTACTGAATTCTACTGAAATTTAGCAAGGATCAACTTCATCCATGGAATTACCATCAAGTGTTGCATATTTCAGGATCAATCGGCACTTATTCGCAATGTGTCTATGGTAGTTTTGCTTGTTCCGCCATTCTCTTTGACTTCTGACTTTGGACTCCAAGTTTGACGCCTCTCAACATCTCGACTTTGAATGATGCACCGTACAACATGTACTTTTAACATAAACTGTTGAAAGCTCGCAAATGCTATTGAGAATGCCTAGTCTTCTTCAACCCCCTTTTAGCAGTGGTGTTTTCGTTGAAACGTCGTTAAGCGAAAGGTTGTTTGAAAGTGGTTCAGTGATGGCATTGGATATTCCGCAGAAACTGAGCAGAATTCCTCCCTCAATGATTATTTATCTCGCTGAACTTTGTATGTTGCGGTTCCGAAATCAGGGAGGGGTGACACGGTTTACTATTTCCAACCTTCCTCAAGCAGTCAGTGACCCAATCAAAAAGAAAAGAAGAAACCCCTCCTCGCAACACCAACCACCAAGCCGCCGAGCCCTCCAAATAACAAGGTCCCAAGCATCGGGGGCGAAACCGCCTTTGTGTAGCCCCGATCCCACCGGATAAATACCAAAACCCAGTACATCCCCATCCCATGATCCATCGGAACAGCACCGCGACATGCAACAAAAACCTCCCTTTCCTATTTTTGGTTATCTCTAGAACCAGATTAGATATCTGGCCTTCTTCCAACAACTTTCAGAAATTCCACGATGTTTCAATAGAATATGACCTATCACTGAAGTGCGAAATGCAACAATAAATTTTTGCTCTCCCAGGAATGAGGAATGTGAAAAATGGGAAAGGCGATACGAGTGCTTATGCAAGGGTTGTTGGGGGTTCACCTTGTGGCTGATGGATAATGGGCTGAGATATGATATCTCACCTGTCACTGAAATCCACGATGTGCAACAAAAAGAAGTTTATTAATTCTTACTTAGAATAGTAAACATGACTAATCACATTGTCCTTCGTATTTAATTGATTCAATCATTTCAACTGTTCATATCCCATTGATAGTAAGCCCCTTCGTTCTAATTCACATCCTGGTCCTTCACCCTGGAAGCCGTACTTCATCATTTTTTCAGAGCAAAGAGTGTAAGAAACCGAATTGATGACAATACAGAAAAAGTGATCACTCACAAAGTTGCGAAGAGCAACAAAATGCTTCCTGCTTCTCCTTCAAGGTTTGAAGACGAATCATTTGTGAGTCTTACTAACTGCTTGCGGCGAGTACGTTTCGTGTGTGAGAAGCTTATTATAAACATTGTTTCAAAATTATTCCAGGCGATGTTTCTTCCGTATTGGAATTGAACTTGAGTCGATTGAAATTACTACTTTTTGGCACCCAAACCTTCTCTCTTTTTCGGTCCCAAACTGTGACGCTAGGTTGCACGATACCCGATGGGTTACTGGATACTCCCCTATTCTGGGTCGAGAATGCAATCCCAGGCGATAACTCTTTGTCGGGAAGAAAACTTGAATAGAGGGGATCCGAATGTCGACTGGTCATGCCTTCGCTCGATGCCAAGGTATGGAGAAGGAAACACCTGGAAGGCCCAATGCTGAAGTCCACGAAAGTATCTCCCAGATTTTGTTTTCCTGTGCATGTGTGATATTTGTCACTTCGTGCTTTTACTTCATAATATGGGAATATGAACTCCATATAAAAATATGCAGGTAAGCAAATTTTATTGGACAACAAACGCTAGGCATCCTCTCATCGCAGCAGAACCGAAGAAACTACTCCCAAAATTGCCAGTAAAAATCAAATCCAAAGGGTACCGACCTACCACGTGCCGACTTCGAAGTTTTCAAAAATAAAAAAAATGGCTCGCTTATAGAATAACAAGTTACATCATTAGCAAACCCGCCAACCAATAGATGAACCCCCAATTGAAGGAACAAACCGTTCGCATAGATGATCCCTACCAAAAGAGCCCGCATTCCCATCCTCCACCTCTCATAAAGCTCCAAAACCCCGGGTGATAAGCTCCGCATCGCATCACTTACTACCCTCCCAATAACAAAGCCGCAGAGATATCCCACTCACAACGAAACGAAACAAAATTAGCGCGGCTTTCCCTTTCTAGAAACCCAAGTTTCGGACCAGACCCTCCTCTGGGGAATCGCGAAGAGCAACAAAATATGCAAAGAGCAACCCCAGAAACCACGAAAGGTACGACGAGTCAATCACGATTAAAATCCCCGCACTTCTCCAATCTAGGCTATCTCATCCCCCAACTCCCAAGAGCTTTCGCAAGTAAGCGATTGGTTATTAGCAAAGATAAGGCAATGTTAAGATACAAAAAGCTCAGTCGTGGCCAAATTAAAAGATAGGCACGGCAAAAAATTCAACGAGCATCAACCAGAAACCCCGGTATCACAACCAGTTGTTAGATTAAATCACGAATAAGGAAATCACATAACCAATTCTGCCAACATGCAATCCGTCTACTTGGTTGGTCTAGTATTTTGCTAATTTGGAGTATAAAGTAAACGAGGTTCAGTGGGTCTTGTTGAGTGAAATGGGAAGTTTTCGTCAAGTAGCTACATATTTACCACTCACGAAGGTAGTTCAACTCCAAATCTTCTCAGCTTTGTTTGTTTTATAAGACATTGTGTCTTCACCTTTGCAAAACAACAACCTACGCTTCACAAACCGCTAATACGGCAACCACCCAACACCCTCATCATTAACACTCTCCTCCCATTCATACAAACCAATCCCTCCAACTCCCTCACCACCTCACCACCTCACCCCCTTGAAGACAACCCCATCATAGATTCAACCACCAAGCCCCTAGTCGAACAATTCACAAACTCCCCCCAAAACTCCGGCCACACCTTACTCCTCAACTTCTACGCAACAATCTCACACTGCATCCGCGAACAAAACAACCACAGCTCCTACTGGACAACCGCCTTTTCTCAGTCCACACCTTCCCCTCCTCATCCAAACCCCTCCGCGGACGAGGAAAAGACCCAGTGCAAATCGGAGAACACTATCTCATCACGGGCCAACTAGTTCTCGGGCTAGGAAAGGAATGGGAACATGCTTACGTCCTGGTTCACGTCGCGGAGAGAATTGCAAGGATCAGTGAAGGGATGGAGACGAAGGTGATGTTTGATGTTACGGGGATGGTTTTGAAGATTAAAGATAAGAATGAGAATGAGAATGAGAATGAGAATGAGAATGAGAGGAAGAGATTTGATGTTTTTTTATACGGCGAGGGATAGTTTTGAGCAGGTGGTTTTGAGGCAGACGGTGGAGTTGAGTTGGATTGGGGAGGAGTTGAAGGTTGGAGGTATTTTGCTGTTCCGGGGGGTGATGAGGGGGCCGGATGAGAAAGATTGGGTTGTCGCGAAGATTATTGCGCTGAAGATGAGCTGAGTATAGGTGGGAGAAGTGTCTTCTCATTCTTCGGCTATTCTTTCGCGGTCACTTAGCGAAGCAGATGCCAGAGGCGTTTGGAAAGGGTCTCGAGTCGTCAAAAAGCTGAGTTCTTTCTTTCCGTTAGTTCAGCTTTGACTTTCATAGAGAAGTTTACCCCCTCTCTTCTCGTTTCTATTCTTGTTTATTTATTTTATTTTTTGTGACGTTCTCGACTGGTATCATCCATCTCGACAGCATACATACTATTTGCACTATATATGGATAGTTGGAGCTAGATCTTGAAGAAGATCTGTCTACCTACCAACAACGTGGGAGTTACAGGCTTGAATTACTCTCTCTGGAGCCTTCTGTTTCCTTGTCTACTCTCTCTTGTGGCTTTCCTGGTAGGCATCTTTCGTCTCAGTTCAGAGAGATACAGCGCTGGATATGACTAGTTGGAGTCGGTTCTCGAACACAGTCTCCCGAACAAGATATATCCCAGTGAGCCCTACAAGCCATCTGCCAAAAGCGTGGGCGCCACAGGCTAGACTTACTCTCCCCAGCTCAACAACCCAAAAACGAGAAGACGCCGTTCTACAAAACCCCCCACCAAGGAAACACAAGGCAATAAAAGTGACCAAGATATTGTGTAAGCTGAGAGCCTTAACCAGATGGATGGCCAAAAACTTACACAGCTACTCACATGGCAACTTTAGATGCCAATAAATTCCTGCTGTCATACCAGTGGCTTCCTTTCAATACCTACTAAACAACGTGGAGATCTTGGCTCGATATCGGATTCTTGAAAATGCAAGCCTACGGAATGCATATTCTGAATGGAAATTTTCTATTATCGATTTGAATTCAGCCCCCCTCGTCTTGGTACATCTAGATTCTCACCCAGGTATTGGGAAGAGGGTGTAGATCTCCCGCCATTTTGTTGATTTCTTCGATCCGTGGAACTTGATGGTGGGTTTGACAGCACAGTAGGGCGATCGAAGGGGTGGCCCGAAGGACGGAAACCCAAGCTTTTTTGGTTCTCAAGACTACAAGATAAGGCGAAGCCTTCTTGTCGGGGGTGGCAATGTACATATAAGCCAAGGTTGATATCTCACGTGGGCTTGTCAGAAGTGTATCTGTTTCAAACCGGTTTTCTTTGGGGTGCGGAAAGGGCTGCATAAGGTAGGTAGCTCTAATTTTATGATTTGCACAGATTGGCTCGTTTTGCTCACGGGTGGTGCGGCTATGGTGTCTCATCTTTTTACATCCGCCCTCACGGGATCTTCCTGCTCGTCGGGGTTGGAATGTTGGATGGACAAGCATGCCTTCACGAGAGGAAACACGATGTGTTGGGGACGAGGGTCTTTTGTCGCTCTTGAATAACCTTGACTTGAATCTGGTGTCGCCGCTCTTGTGGATGAACGAACAGAGCCCCTGAAGATTGCGACTGTGCGAGAGATGGGATGAACGACTTTGGCACCAGAGCTCGTCTCGCGCGCGATCTTGCAATCTTGCAATCTTGCGATGGTGAGATGGTGAGATGCTTTCGGCACTGCCACTCATTAATGTGAGGCTGGTTATGTAGCGCTGCAGGTTTGTACTACTTGCTGCCCAATCCAAATTTTTAGATGAGGCTGCAGTAGTTTCTGTGTCCTCAGATGGGGAAAAGGCTCAGCGAACTTGTTTCCCTCAGACTCGCCTCACCCTTGCCGTGGCGTGGCGGAGATTTAAAGTTTGGGAAGGACCTTGTACGATATCCCGCTTCATATTAATTTGCACGCGCGGATCATTGCTTTGGAAGGAACGACTGAATCATTGACGTTTGCACATGAGGGAATCGGGGGTGCGAGTGCAGGAACTGACGAGTTGCAACGGTTTGACAGAAAAAAGCAAAGTCGCCATCACATCACATGACGGTTTGGCTTCGTGGAAAGCCCCTTGGATGAAGACACCAATCGGTCTCTGCCGTTGGATTTTACGATGATCGGGACCATAATTCCCAGGAATTCAGCTTCTTACCCGGGCGGTTTTCTGCTTGGAAATGATTTGGCTGTGGTTCTAGTTTTATTGGTTTCCCAGGTCCAGTTCCCAACTTCCCAGCGGTCGATCGGGGTGGATTTCAGTCATGTAAAAAGCTGCGGTATCCCATTCTATTGGACGTTCAGATGAATTCATCTAATTCATCTTCGAGCGAACGGCTGTCTCTCCGTGCCCCGGAGCTCCCTTGCAGACGAGAGATATCCAGCTGCTTGCCACCTGCTTCCCCCACTTGCCGAAGATGAAAGCATTTGTTTGGGTGGAAGGAGAAGCTAGAGGGGAAGGGGTCTAGCGGGAGCCAAATGCAGTCGGGGACAGCTTGTGCAGGGAGCGTTGCATTTCTCAACCAGTAATATTTGGAGGCGAGGGGCAGTGGGTTTTGCGGGCCCGGGATTTCCCCTGAGCGAACGACAACGGTGAGATTGGACTCTAGGTGATTCCTCCCCACGCCGAAATGGAAAATGGAGGGCAGACGAGGCAGAGTGCGCAGAGTGCGCAGAGTAGGCAGAGTGCGCAGAGTGCGCAGAGGAAAGAGCATGAAGTTCGGAAAATGCGAGAGGGAAACGGCTTTGCTCAAGAGCGCATCCGAGGACGTGAAGAAGTGTCTGTGAGCGACTTGGATGGTGTGCGGGAGATGTGATAAGGCATCAACTAATGAGCTGTCAGGGCAGTTGCACTCAAGAACGCGAGTCAAAGCGTGCAGACGAGGAGAACTTGAAGCAGTCCGGGCAAACAGGTCATGGCCAGTGTCAGTGTCGGTGTTCACCACACAATGGCCAACTCTAGTAATGCTGCGATGCAGTGATGCCGATAACCCTTCCTGCCAAATGTTAAAATGGCAGTTCCCAGGTACAGATAGGTGCAGATAGGTACAGATCGGTACTCATCAGCGAGGAGGGAGCAAGTTCCCGTCGATGTAAAGGAGGGGATTAATGTAACTTTTATGTACAGACCGGGGATACGCAGCAGCAGGTGCAGGCGACGAGTCGGAACAATTCATCGAGGGGTTGCATGCAGCAGCTTGCATTAGTCTCCTGCCATGACACCAGCACTCTGGAAGTCGTCACATCGAGGCCTATCGATATGGGGAGTTGACTCTGGTTTGGGATATTCAGGCACCAAAACGGTCATTCAAAAGGCACCAGATAGGGGGGAGGTGGGGTGGCTTTTCAGGTGCTCCGGGCCTGAAATTCACACCTGCCCTCTCAATCTGACGGCTATCGCGACTATTTGGGGCCCAAGTTTTCAACATTATTTGCTCCAGGCCCGAGCACAACATCCACAACTAAGCTAGAAGTACCCCCAAGCTTGAAATCTGCCATATCAGGCCAAGTCACACCTATCAAGCAGCCCGCGTGGCCGTATCTGATCCCCCCTAGGCTCTTGTCACCTCTCGGTTCGCTCCCTCCCACGCCTCCATCAAGCTACCCCAGTCCATTTCCTTGGCTAGCCTGTCTCCCCTGTCTCCCCTGTCTCCCCTGTCGCCAACCCCCCGTCAAGCAAAACGCCGTGATGAAAAAACCCACTTCGACGCACGTTCAGGCCCCTTCTGTATGATCTCCCTCTCCCGCCATTCAAAACATAACGAGCCACCAACCCAAGTCTTCTGCTGCTCTCCTCTGGCTCTCCTCTTGGTCTTCTCTTGGTCTCCTCTTGCTCTCTCCTCCTGTTGTTTCCGCTTCTGCACAGCACCTTTGCATTTGCATACGGCATGAAAGGTTGAGACCGCTTCCATTCTCACCTGCTCGAATAGTGAATTGCCTCGCAGCTTACTCGGTGATGACTTGCTCTTGCAACTAACAATTTCTTCGCCAACGATCTCGACCACATTACCCAAAGCTTACGTTCCTTTACACCTTCCTCGGGTCGACTCGAGTCTGACACTCCTTTACCTTTCCGATTTCGCTCGAAATTAATAGCCCGGCCTCAATTGGCATTTTTTGGAGTGTCGACAATTCGATCAATTTCAGGAAAGTCGAGTCGGATTCTAATATAAGGGAAATTGGATTGAAAACCCCCAACTTTCAGCCCACCAACCCAATTCCAACCTCAACACAACCGCAATCATGGGACCCTCTCTCAATGCCCATTCCTCCTTCGTCCGACCTCGCACCTCGGAGCGCGAGGGTCGTCCTATGACCAGAGATCAGACCGACCAGAACTTGATCATCCCAAGCCGCACGTCGTCTCTGCACTCCCGCATTACGCAGCCAATTCCCTCCACCTTGAATGTCAAGCCTCAACAGCGAACACCAAAGACGCTCACTCATGCTTATATGGTATGTGGTGTTGGGCGGGAACCATCGCAGTGGGTGAAGGCCCCAGCGCCATCCCAAGGGAAAATCGGACACATGAAGGGAGCTGTAGGGCAGTTTTGGTTGCCAGAGATTCTTGGTAGCAGTCCAAGATTGGAGCAGGATAATGAGATTGCCAGAGCTCTACATGCAGCAATGAGAGTAAGTTGCCAAGGAAGCCTTTGTTTCTCTGCGCAGGACTAATACCACACCAGGCATGCTTTCCCCACGACGTAGAAATCTGCACTGGACGCAGCCAACCTCATTGTGTGCACCATTCTTTTGTTCTCCAACAAGACTCTTCCCACACACTTTACGGTATCGCCCTTCGAGTTTGGTCCAGAGCAGATGAGAAGCGTGCTGAGACAATTCGGGACTTGCGAAGACGAACCGAGTCCGACTTCTACGACTCTGCCGATGAGACCTACTGGATTCCATATTGTTTGTCTTTTCTTTCGAGATACCCACTTTACAACCTTTTGGGCGATTATTTGAGAGGGATGTGGATCCACTGGAACAAGGCCACCAACCTCTTCCACGCCGAGGAGGTTTCCCGTATCTTGAGTTTCCCAGCACCAAGACTCAACGATTTGGTCCGAATTGATATGAAGGATTACGCCCTCTGCTACCAATTCCCATCCTCGCCAACTGGATTCCAAAATTTCGCCATGTGGCCATTGTTTTCGTGCTTGTCGGTTCCAAACATCGTTGGTGTGATAGAGGCAGCTCTTTCTCCTACCCGCCGCATTATTTTTGTCAGTCACTACCCAGCCATGCTGACAGTCGCTGCCGAGACTATCAGATACTGCGTTCGAGTATACGAGTGGAGTGGTCTTTACGTGCCCGTTGTTCATGCTAGACATGCAAAGGAGCTCGTCCAGGAGCCTGGACCATATATCTTGGGTATCACAGCAGAGTGCCGCAGTCTTTTCACTGCACCCACCGACGCCTTGGTAGTTGATTTGGACCGCAACTTCGTTTTGACTTCCAGCCCACCAACTGCATTGAACGCAGGACAACGCACGAAGATGATCAGCCGAATCACCCAAGCGCTCGCCGGAGACGTGACACCATCTGGAGTCCCACAACATCTTAGATCGGCATATGGAGGCGGGAAGTTGGTCCCAGCTGGTCAGATCATTGTGATGCGCGGGGAAGTTGAGTCAATCCAGGACCCCGAGTGGTGGGCCCAGGATCCTGTCATGTCTGTAATGGATCATGTTTGCGAAAAGATGGTGAGTTTGACGTTCTTTCTGATATTAGCAGGGAACATTTTTATGAGTCGCGGGTTGCTAACGAGTGTTTCATAGGGTCGTAACACGGGTATGAAGGCCGTATTTGGCGGGGCGGTGAAGAAACCATTAATGACCAAGGTCTCAATGAGACACCTCAACGAGATTGTCCGTGAACGCAACCAGTACTCTAGAGATGCTCTTGAGGCCTGGCAAGATTTCATTAACCTCAAGGGTCGCATGGACACTGAGCTCGGAAAGGTCTCTAAGCGAAACAACTTCTTGGTCGAAGAGTTGGAGAGCTGGAAACAACAAGTAAGCCCAACCCCAGTCACATACTTGAATTTGACCCTAACAAAGCCTACTAGTTTCTCAAATTCCAATCGTTTGCCGAACAACTTACCAAGGAGACTCAAGATCTCAAGGTCAAGATTGAGAACCACAAGCGTGAAAACAGACGTCTTACTGGTCTCATCGATCAACAGAAGGACGATGCTCAACGGCTCACCACTCGCTTGTCAGGTACGGAGAAGCAACGTGACGATGCCTTGGAAGCACTTGTTCTCCAACAAGAGATTGCTGAGGAACTCGAGCGTGAGCGCAAGAGAAACAAGAAGGAACTTTCCGGTCTTCAACAAACCAACGTCACCATTGTTCGCCAACGTGATGAGGCACAACGTGTTGTTCTCCACCTTCGTAGCTTGATTGGTGGTCAAGCTCATCACATGGAGCACCTCGTATCAACCCTTGGGAAAAGCCCCGATTTGGCTGAGTACATTGAGGGAGATTACGATGATGAGGCAGAGGAACTCGATGACATCGCCGAGGAGGGCAAAGGAGAAGAGAATGGAGCTGCTGCACCAAAACCACGATACAAGAGCGGTGATGATATGAGCCCTGAAATGGAGACTCGTCTCAGAAACGGCTTGAGAAATAGCAAGCGATACAGCCAAATGAGCATCGTAGATGTTGCCGATCGCCACCTCCGAGACAAGACTGATGCTATTGCTCACATCATCCGCAACATCAGCGACCAGTGCGCTGCAGCTGTCGAGGGTCTTCAACTTGCCCATGACGCAGAGGTCGAGGCCGAGGAGCTTGCACACAACCGCCAAAAGCGAGCATACCACAGACAAAGTAACTTGTCAAATGCCTCAGCCAGCGACGATGGACACTCGGGTCAGTCGGAAATGGGTGACGACAGTCTTCTCCAACCGAGTGGACGTGCATCAACCATCCCTCCCACTCCTGATCTCATCCATAGATCAAGTACATCCATGTCCATCGCCAGCACCACCACCACCCCGGAGCGGAGTAGTCAGCAATATAACATCGGAACCGACATCCCAACCAAAATTGTCGAGGACAGTGACGAGGAGACTGAGGGGCGAAGCGGGGATGAGCATGAGATTACCACTAAAGCGAATCTCCTTCACCGCCCAGCGGGTGCCCGGATATCTGCTTTAGGTGGACGATAGGAGAGTTCGAGGCTCGAATAGCTTTTCTTGTTTGAATGTTTTTTTTTTGTTGTTGTGGGAGTATTGTGTTTTTATTTTATTTGATGGATTGGCGTTTACAATGACTTTGCTGGGCGGCGACCATCCAAATTTTTTTCGTTATTTTTTTTTACTGTCCTCGCTGACAAGCCTCGAATCTCCTTATTTCTGTAAGTAGCAATTATTTTGTTGGGGAAGGGGAGGGTTGAAAATGTGTAGTTGTATTTACCATAGTGGGGGAATGGACTGGTCAGTCTTTTTCGTTGTAGGAAAAGGGGAAAAAGAAGAGAAGCCGCCTTATCATTGTGTGTATCTTGGGGTGGTTCCGCTTTTTTCTTGTAGTGTTGAGTTGAGGTTCCTTTTTATAGTGTTCTCTTTTAATACCCGGAGTATCAACCCTTTTTTTTCAATTACCTTTTTTTGTCTATTGTATTGTGTGTATGTTTGCCTTGTGTTCTTTCGTGGAGGGAGGAATAGATGGGGAAGAAAGTGGGGGGGGGGCAACTTGGGATGAATGGATGGATGGATGAATGGATGTTGTCTTTATATTTATGTCATTTGGGGCTTTCTTCCTTTTTTGTTCTCCCGTCTTTGTTTTGCTCCGTTTCTTGGATGGGAATGAGGTGTAGCGTAGTAAATATATACACGTCCATCAGTAAGATTAGGATCTCTCTATGAAATAATTTTTTTTTTTTTTTTTTTTTTTGGGGGGGGAGGGGGGGGTCTTTTGCATGTTTGTGTATCTTCAACCTTACCCTTTTCCTCTTCCTGTTTGCTTATTTGTGTGTGGTTTTGAGGGAGGGGGGTATGGGGGTTCTCTTTCCTTTCTTTGGTTTTGGGTTGGTGGGCTTTTGTTGGTTATGAGATCTGGGAGGGGGGAGGGGGAGGTCTTGCATCTTATCTTGACTTGGTTGGATGGATGGCTTTTTTTTTCTTTTTGAGGGAGAGGGATTGGCGTGGGAGATTGTCATGGGACTTGAAATGTTATGATTTTTTTTATTGAGGCATTTTTTGTTGCTCTTCGCGATTCGGAGGGGGCTTCCGTGTGGGTGTGGGTGGGGGTAGATGTGAGAGTGGGGGGAGGGATTTTTGCGGAGCTTTTGGTACGCTATTTGAGGGGGTTGGTTGGTTCTTGGTCGGTGGTTTTTAAATAATTTTTGATTGGCTGGAATTTGGTTTTGGTGTTTTTCTTCATTGGTGAATTTACTTGTTATTTTACTTGTTATTTTGATTGGGTATTGGTATTGGGTATTGGTATTGGGGCTGCGATGAGAGGAAATGTTTCGATTGACTGGTGTTTGGTTTATTTGGTTTTCAACGATAATTGCTACGAGGGATTTATTTAGTAATCTGGTAAACTAGTAAGTATTAGTGGAATAAGGAACGAAATGATACCTAGGTAATTCTGTTATTCCTTCTCTTTGGTTTTATCTTGAATTTTGGGTACTACTTTTTGAATACTTGGGAGTAAAACTTTTGCGATGTGTTGGTCTTAGACTTGAGCCATCAGGTGTAGATAGAGAGGTAGGAGATTTTTTTCTTCTCTCTTTTCGTTTGGAGGGTTGAAGCTGTTCTTATCAGGTAAAATCCAGTGTAGATAACCTTTAAAGGAATTAGAGAAGTGAATGTCGATACCAGATTGTTTTATCACTGCTAAAAACCACCTAATTACTTGTGAAATCAATGGAAGGCCCATGAGTTAGAAGAAGTTTAGGGATTTCTAGAACTTCCACTTCAACTAGAAGAACCATCTCTTCTGACCCCTGAGCTATTTCTGTGAATTGTCCTAGAATCTCAGGAACACTGCGTGTGTAGTATGCGCTGGTTAGTTCTGCTTTGTGAATAGTGGGCTTACCTTCCATCCCGCGACGCACACGTTGAAGCCCAGAACGTCTATGAAAGCAGTTCTTATCTCTTTTTTTTCTGTATATCAAAAAGGGGCTTTTTGTTTTGAAATCAGATTTCCTTGGAGTACGAAGATGTATTGCCATTATTGACTGCATGCACTAATGTGGGTCAACTACGGTGGCCGATTGGGGCCGAGGCGAGGGTTCCATATTTTTTTCTGACGAGGCTGAACTATTTTCTTCCGACCTTCCATTGAAATTTCCTCTTGAACATTTTCCAAATCGACCATTCTGGCCATCAATACACACAATATTGTTACAAGGCCTTGGATAACATACAGTTTACCAATATATGCCTCTATCTACAGCCAAGTAGACCTTCTGACAACCCACGTATATCTACCACTCCGCGAAATCCCTCAGCCTCGATCGTCCCAATGGCAGATCCCCTCCTCTCCTCTCTCTGCACAATCTGCCGTACCAATACACCGAAATATACATGCCCCCGATGCTCCGTGCAGACATGCTCCCTCCCTTGTACCCGCCGACACAAACTCTGGTCGGAATGCAACGGCATTCGCGACCCTACGGTCTTCAAACCCCGCTCTGAACTCTTAACACCCTCGGGTGTCGACCACGATTATAACTTCCTCCACTCCATCGAAGCGCGAGTCGAGCGAACAGAGAAAGAAATTGTCGAGGAGAGGGGGTTAGTGCGCAAGGCAGAATTGAAGGCCGCAAGAAATGGAAATGATGAAAGACGGGGGAAAGGACGGAAAAGAGAGAATAAAATGGCACCGGGGGAGCAGGCCATTGATAAATGTTTGCAGCTCATGGGAATTAGGGTTATTCGCGCGCCTGAGGGAATGAAGCGAAGGAAAGAAAATACTACAAATTGGAGTAAGAATCAGAGGTGTATCAACTGGCAGGTTGAATTCTTCAGAGAGGGGAGCGATGAACGATTCATGGCGCGTGCTATGGGGAACAAACCTCTCAATGAGGCTTACGATGATGCTTGCGAGATCGAAAAGCGGGAAAATATGACGGAGGCAGAACTGAAGGCTTTGAAAAAACGAAAAGCAGATCAACAGAAACAAAGGGAAAAAGCAGCGAAGAGGATCAAGCTGAGCAGTTCGGATACATCGAGTCCATCAAGTTCTCCGATCACAACAGAGCCTATATTACAAAACCCTCGGACGAGTGCTTGGAATGCCGCGCCAGATTCGGAATCAAATAAATCGGAATCATCAACACCCAACAAGTCTTCCTATTCCGAAGGCAAAAAGTTCTATCTTGTCCGGCCATATACACCATCATCCATGCCCAAAGTTTTAGTACCGCTCGACTCCTCCAAAACTCTCTCGGAACTACTTCAGCGAAGAGCGGTTCTCGAATACCCTACAATTTACTTATTCCGGCAAACCACAGAGCTGCCCGAAGAGTTCATGTTAGAAAAGGATTTCCTGAAAGCAACGGGACAACCAGCTTTTAATCCCTCAGATGATGAATCAAGTAAGGCAAGCAGTTCCGAGGAGGCAGATAGTGATACTAGTAGTAGTGGCAGCGACTCAAGTTCGGAAGATGGAGAAATAAGCGAATAAATGCGAAGGCGAATTTACAATTCATTCGAAACAATCTAGCTGCTTTACGTTGTAATATCTCAGTCCTTGCTTGTCTATCGTATTCTTGTTACTCTTTATCACTTTTTGGTGGAGTCGCTTGATCGTAACCTGCATATATTGAGGAATTCCAAATGGGTTAAGATAGTTTCGCTGACCTTTCTACTACAGGGTGCAGGACTGTTACTTATTACTCATTATTTTTTAATTGAAGTTAGCATAGTTGTCAGAGATTTGAAGATTTGTTTGAATTTCTTCGCAACGCTTCACGATTGTTTCGAAAGTATGTTACTTGTTTCTCTGAGTAATTGCTCCTCTCAAGTGTTAAGCCCTAGTGGCCGAGAAACCACTCACGTTCTAGCAGTTCAGGGCGAATCTAGTAAAATGTTCGTTGGGCTTGGTTTCACTCAGCTTCCAGAGATTCAATCAAAAACATGTAAGTATACATCATCACAAAAATTAATTCACAGACAATTAGGGCTCAAGGAGTGGTGGAGACAAAGGCTTCAATTCCCAAATCATCGATGTTGCTCCCTAGGAACAAACAGCTAGAACCACGCCAACATTGCCTTTCCACCAGAGTATCCTTTCGGTGCAAGAGATACAGAGAGATACCATCTCCTTATGAAGCAGCTCCACCCTTTCTTCCGGCCTCAACAGGGTCAACCTTTCCATGTGCGAATTCTATATCCCAAAAATCAGTCCACCACTTCATATTTCGAATACAGAAATGGAAAAAATGGGTATTAACTTACCACCCTTGTTACTGCCTTGTCCTCCTGAAGTATTTCCTCCCGAAGCATGTCCGCCCATCTTTCCAGCTTCGACGGGGTCGACCTTTCCATGGGCGAATTCTAAGAAAAAGGTCAGTGAAAGGTTGAAAGGGGGATGGGAGGGGAGAAAGCTTACCGTCTTGGGCGCTACCTTGGGAAGGAGTGTAGGTCTCTTGACCGGAGGTGGTGTGTGACATCTTGGCGGCTTCGACCGGGTCGACTTTTCCTTGGGCGAATTCTAAGGGAGATGTCAGATCCAGAGCTTGCATAGGGAGGGGAAGGAGAAGGGGGGAAAGGGAAGATATACCTCCAGTTCCGACACGCTTGTCTGGTGTTCCGTCCTCCTTCAATCCACCGTGCTCTGTGTTGAGGTCAGTTCATGCGTCTTGTTCAACTCCCGAAGCAGAGAAAAGAGGGAATATAGACATACCAGTTGGCTTATAAGTTCCAGACATTTTGAAGAGTTGTTGGGTTTTGAGAAGTTTGTTTGGCTTGGTTTGTGTTGTAAATTGGAAGTTGAGAGGAGAGAAGCAGTTGCGAATGATGAACCCTTTCCACTGGAAGAATTCCTCAATTATATACCTCATCCAACCCCCGCTTACACATGCAAAAAGCAGACATTCACTGATCGACTTTCAAAATCCCATCCCAACCAACCAATTCGATAGTCTCAAAACCTGTTTGTCTCACGGAGAAAACCCTCCTGAGTGAAGCCTGCCCCGGGAGCTGGGATGAACTAGGCTTCCAACCCCCCTTCCCCGCATCTCAATGACATCAAGAGTATTGACATCACATACCAAAACACCAATCATCTTCCTGCCTCATACTTTGATTGCTTCTCTTTGGATGTGGTCAGACGCGTTTGCATGTAGATCCCTCACGTATGCACGTGATGAGGCGTTTGTCGATGACGACTTGAGATCAATTGCAACATCATCCGAGCGAGTATCCATGGAAACATGCCTCCGATGGCTGATTGTTGGTTGATTGTTGGTTGGTTGTTGGTTGAGTCGATGATGTAAATCCTTCAGGGGTTCCCCGCTTTTGGCAGCCATTATTTTGAGGCTAGATGTCTGGTACCGTATGGCTTGTTGGTTTTGTGTTTGTACTAATTATGCTCTAGTAGAAAGATCGCCATGTGGGTTTTGTTTTTAGATCTAGGGGAAAGAAGTCTTGTACTGATTCCACCATTGAAAATTCAGATGGCAGGATTGACAAGGGAGTTTTGAGATCATGAAGTCGATTGTTGGGAGATCAACGCTGGAATCTCACCGGAATTGTGTCATGATATGCTGCGTTTGGTATCTAAGAACCTTGTCCATTTTTGCTTAGATTTTTCCTTATTCCGGAATGCATTTGCGTAAAAGTACCGGCAGTTGACGGAAAAGAAGGCGCATACTTGTATATCAGCGTAATTGAAAGCACAGACAAGTAGAAGGCAGTGGGGGAGAGGGGAGAGAGAAGCAGAAAAAAAGCAAACTCCCAGTGGACAGAAAAAGCGGCTGTAAATACCAGGTTCGTACCTGCCCATCTTACTTGTTGTTCTAACATTTTAGAACATTTCAGCTTGATTGTCCAAAACTTGTAGGTTAACATTCTTAATTGTTCGAAGTATCTAGGGTACTTTGGATTACCCTAGATAGTTCGAACAACGAGCTCTGTAGGCAGGTACGAACGCTGCCGATATTTCTGTCTACCGGGAGGCAGAGAAAGAGTAGGAAGGAAGAAGAGAAAAGAGAAGGGCAAAGGTCCTTCACCAAAACATCACTTCCAGGCCGGCTGGGCTAAGAAAATCAGGTTGACCATCTCATTATTGTATAGATGTCTTCCCTCCACCTCTCAGCAAATCCGAGGCAAAGCTAAGAAACATTAAATAGCTCATTTGCAAGTATTATTTCGATACCGCTTTTGTTTTTTGCAACTCAACCCCGCGGTAATTGCGATTCAACCCCCAATAAGATTTCCTCTACTTGAACGCCGCCGTAGACCCTCGTCCAACTTTCTGTCTCGCCATGCGCATCAATTTCGCAGCCGGGTTGTCACATAGTGGCGAAAGGCAAACCCCAGTGGTATCACCTGGATTGACACAACAAGTGTTGACCGCACAAATCGTTCCTGATCCCTTCCCACAATCATCATCGCTTGCACAAGTTTTCAAGCCATCGCAAATAGAATTCTGGCCACAGAATCCAGTACCGGCGGTATCGCTGAAACAATAGCAGTTGTTATTTTCGTTGCAGTTGCTGAATCCTAAGTCGCAGGTTTGGCCTTGACATGAGGTGTTGGAGCATGCTCCGTTTTTGCATTCATCTCCTGCGGGGCAAACAATACCGCATTTTCCGCAGTTGTTGGGGTCTGTGATGGTGTTTGTACAAGCTGGGGCAGAGGCCGTCGTGGTGACAGTGCTTGTGGTTGTCTAATTGCGTGTTAGCATGATTATACAATCTCGAGCACTAAGCACTTACTGGAGTCGGAGCCGTGAAAGTCGTGGGTAAAACGCCTAGACACGAGCAAGCGCTCGAGTATCGTACAGCTCCGGAACAGGCGCTCGCATAGTCGGGAATTGGTCCCTCACGCTTCGCAAGTGGTGCTGTTGGACCTGGAGTGACGGTCGTGGTGGTGATGACGGTAACTGGCGGAGGAGTAACGGTGGCTTGTAGATACTTCACACAATCGGTACTCGCAGTCTTTGGCCACTCAGGACCTCGTCGAGTACCAATGAGTGCTCGCAGGCAGTTGTCTTCGTTGCATCCAGTAGCAATTGCAACTCCTGCAAAAGAGAGGACGAAAGGAGTGTATAGATGCATGACGACCGACGATGTGTATTCGAGTAGACTTGGAGGAACGGAACCCGGAAAGCTTCAAATTAAGAGAGACAGAGAGAGAGAGGGAGATTGAAAACTTGAAGGAGATGGAACCGAAATTCAAAAGAAGGAGAAAGAGCCAGGGAATTCTAGGGTCCTCGTGCCTTATATCGGGTTTCCATCATCCAGGAATAGAAAGAGCGACTGGCAGGGGTTCATGACATCGCAGCCACCAATGCAGCATCGCGCCTGCCAATTCCTCTTTCATATTGGGACCCGATTTCTGCACTCGTTCTCAAGCAGGCAGTGGCAGTTGCACCAAAGTAATCTGGAGGCGCTGCCGAGTCTGAATTCAGAGAGGAAACAAAAAATTGCCCGGCAGAATGCAGGCCTTTTGCAGGCTGCACTCCACTGCATCTGCGCGGCGCATAGGGACGGGGGAGCTGCAGCGCAGCTTCCTCGTTGAACTGTAACCGAGGCAACCCCCCAAACCGATTGCGATAGCCAGGGGTTGGAGAGCTTCCAGTCTTCGAGCCTTCCTTCGACGCAGAATCCAATATTTGCACGTCAATTCCGATTCTTGTACTGCGGTTTTTATCGCTTGAGATTTCTTTGAAGTCCTCTTCGAAGAGAGGAATCTCACCAATACCCTTTTAGTTGCAGATGTATTGGCGGTTAGGTTGGATGCATGCATGTAAGACCGGTTCATATGGAGCGCTACCACGGTTGCACTCGCCCGTATAGATGCAGTGCAACGCCTATTCAGGAACGGGAGTCGACGGCAAGAGAAAAAGTACATCAAGTCGGTGTTGTTCGTCCTTCGTTGGACTGGTATAAATTGGAGAAGCGGGGAAGTTTTGTCATAGTCTTTTAGTCAATTATTCATCGATGCTTTATTCTGGGGACCAGGAGCACAAATTAACCTGAGAGCTTGGAGTTTTGAGTTCAACTGAGCAGCAAGGTATCTGATGGTTGTACGTGAAATTGGAGCCTTGCCTAAGAAGGTAAAATGCACGCACGTTCTCTTTCTTCACCGAAAGTTGTTTTGATTTTTTGAAGTTCGCAGGATGCGAGAGAGAATTGTTTCAAACAACGAACGGAGGATTGTTTGATGTGCTGCATTTCCTCACCCCCTCGACAAAAGCGGGTTGGCTGGGAAGTCTGGACACCAACTTTGCGCTTTCTCTTTCAACGGGGTCAACGAGTTCAACGATAATCGATACAAATTCCGTTAGAAAGATCTCGAGTATGGCAACTTCCCCAACTTCCCCTCATTTTGTACCTCGCTCTAGAGAGAGGGGGAGACGTATCTCATATGGTACGTTACCTACCTGGTGGTGATGATTCTCAAGGTACAGAGTACACAGTATCGCAGATGCTCAAAAGATGTTTTTTATCCAGTGCTTGTACACTCCATGTGTGGCGATGGTCTAGATGGGTGACCATCTTGACGTACAGATCTACCTCGTGGCTAAATTGTTGCTCTCCCGCCCCTCGGGCATCGGTATCGCTCCTTCCTATTTCTCTTGCTTGGCGGGGCGCCTCTCTCGTGGCTCTTGCATGGTAGAGTGGTATGAAGAACGATTTGTGTTGATGGTACTTATACTGTAACCTTTGAGCGTGGCTAGAGCAAGTGCTAGTTTCTTTATCCTCGTGGAGAAATTGGTATTTATATTCTTGTTGTCCCATGTCTTGTGTCGCTTGATGTTTCCTGGGTTGTTTCGTATGATGGCGGAGTTATTTCTCGGCTTCCTTTTGATTCTTGTCTGCTGTTAGTCTATGATTTCTCTTTCCAATTTATTCTATAGTCGAATTTTGCTTGTCGGTGGGCAGATTTCCCCATTCTTTCCCCCTGCCTTTTCAATCCCATAGCTTTCACCTAATTAAACATTTCTTTCCGCTCGTACAGCTTAGAATTCCTTTCTAAACTAAACCGAGCCACCTCTTACAAATCGAATTCTAAAAAATTTGAACGGAGTAAGTTGAATTGGGAATTAACTAATCCTTTAAACGTTTAAGGTGGCATGTTACATTTCCGAATATGCAAGGTTTTCTGCAAATTGCCTGAATTGCTCGGTGCTAGATGCCACGAGAATAATTTCCACTCAAGTTCTCTGCTCTTGATAACTTGTAAAGAAGCGCACAAATTTACATGTGGTGTTGGCTTATTTCCCAGTACCGCAAGTTAGAGATACAACCACAATTCAGACTCGTGGGTTTACCTAGGTACACGGAGGCGTCAACGAGGTTCGCCCTGAAATGTCTTCTCCTTTGTCTTCCACGATAATCCACCTAACAACTCAAATGAGGAAGCAGGGTAGGCAAAGCTAACCTCAGTGTCTAGTTGGCGATTTCCGCCCAGAAATATCCCCTTGCATCGCATTTTCCGTCTGTAATGAGAACCTCCCTCCTGAGAGCGGCACCGAAGAGAGCCCCATTTGGGTTTTTCTTCTGTTGAACATCACACCCATAATTTGCAATGCTTTCTTCTAGCTTAACCTCAACGTTGCATAGAGCAAAATAGAAGATGGGTTTGTCCTCTTGTCCGTCGTCCTGAGATCCATCCAGAGAGCAAGGAACATTCTGCCAATCGTATAGATCCTCCCCTGTGGGCAACGATTGTGGGATAAGCAGCTTCAGAAGCCCTTGAATCAAAAGAATATCGTTGCTTTTCTGCAGATCCTGAAACGCCTCGCACTTTTCAAGACGGGGTCGGAAAAGTTTGACTTTGCTTTTCAAGAAGTCGTACACGTTTTCACTGCTTTTAGGGATATCCTTCAACACATGCTTTGTGAGAACCGCGACTTCCTTGGTGCCGATGGGAAAATAGGTAATCTTTTGTAAAGAAGCATCGACAAGGCCTTGTATGCCATAACGATCGCCCAGACAAAGCACAAGTACCGTCGCTTCAAAAAGCTCATGTGTTTCCGCCGCAGTAACAAAGGTTCCACAGGCAATTGCCATGTGGTGGCGGCTGGGGTCGTAGAGTTCTTCTTTACTCCCAGATAATGTTCTTCTGACTTTATGGTGGCCGAGATGGTTCCAGATCGAGGTGCATGGGGAGTAATCAGCCTCATAGATGTATTCGACGAGCTTGTAGAAAATAATCGGGTCTTCCTCCTCGACATTGATCTTCATCTCTGCTCCCTCGATGAATGCGCCCTGTCGGAGAGCGGCCTTGAAGAATGGGAATCGAAGTAGTTTATCTTGATGGACATAATACACGTCTTGCTTGGAGTCCTTGGGCCCTACGCAGAGGGCGACGAGGGGCGATAAGTATGGATTATTATCAATGTAAGTGGTAGTTCGTAGCTTTGTGTGGAATGTTGCATAACATACCTACGGCGGGTTGGCTCCCCCATGGCTGCGCGCGTTTCTTCGCTGATGGTGACGACGGTCTCAAAGTATTTGGAGAGTTCAACGTCCATTGCGGTGGTTTCTCCTAGGTTTTTATTTGGAAGGGATGGTGGGGTGCCATTGCTGGTGTTCTTGCACAGAGAATGGATGCGTTTTGAAGATCAAAAGGTGAAGTCGCCGTCAAGTCGTGTCAAGATCGAGGACCGCCAATAAGCGAATATCAAAGAAAGCTCAACCTCTACACCATGGCAAGAATACAACGTTGAAAAAAGAGAAACCTCAAAACTATTAGCAAAAAACGGCAAAACTATCCTACACACCCCTCGAGAGGTGGCCATGTAGGTTGAAAACCAGACGAACTGAGTTTATCATTTTTGAGTGGCTCCGACTCGTAGCTTGCGAAATTGTCGAAAATTGTTTGTCAGGTCGTGGATTGTTGAGTTAGTCGTATCATACGCGCCTATCGATCCTCTCGAGAACCACTAAGTTGACCTGAACTGTACCAGCCGGACAGCCGCCCCTAATGTTCCCATTGGATGCCAAAAGGTGCTATTTGGGATTATGAAGAATCAATGGCTTTGTGGGGGTAGATGGGGGTGTGGGTTTCTGATGGAAAGAGGGGGGAGCCGATTGGAGGCGGAGTGTTCAGGTTATTGGTGAGAACTCGCTCAGTGAAAATTGGCTATTGGTGAAGTGTGGAGATTGGCTTGACTTGTGCCATCAGCAACGAGTAGAAGGACGACGACTCAGCTTGCTATGCAGAGGAACCTTTGAGTAACCTCGCTCGGGTGCTTAATATCTACCTGATACCAACCGCGCATCGCAGGCTTATCAGTGAAGAACGCCCAATTATAATTTCAGGCAGAGTCCAAAGCACCAGCGAATTAGTAGATTGTCAGAATCCATTCTGGGATGCTAATCAAAGCTTTGTCTATTATACAGTAATTATCCCGAGGTTGAACTGAATTCCGACTAAGGTCCCCAGAATATTAGAAGCATCAACACATCCAGCTTTCGGTACCCATACATTGAGGAGGACCCCTAAGAACCAAAACCATCCGAGTCCCCACGTCTACAAAAATCTGTCATGGCTTGTCAACCATCTGAACGAGTTGGCAGGATATGTAAGCCCGTGGATTGGATTATCACCGCTCTTGGGAGTGTTTAGAATACGTGGATTCAACCCAACAAAGAAGCCTCTGTCATCGATGATCCCGTCCGCCAAAAGCACTTCGCCCTTCAAAGCAACCCCAAAACCAGCAGTGTGACCATCGATATCGTTGCCGTTGTAGAGCCATCTAGGTTGGTTCGCTCCGTAAGCTTGAATAGACCCGGCAATGGTGACTTCTAGTACACAAATAACATATTTGCGCTGGGTGATATGGGGAATGCTCTCGGGGCCTGGGCAATTGATGTTGATCAATACTTTTACGAGGCCTTGATGAACAAGAGGGTTGTCGCTATCTAACAGGGCTTGGAATGCCGCGCAGGAAGAAATTCGGAATCGGTGAAGCCGGATTTGCGAGTCTAAAAATCTGTACACATCCACATTGCTGTCCGATATGCTTTCGAGTACATGTTTTGCCAAAAGAGCCACCTATAAATTTGGGGAATTAACTGTGGTTCGCCCGAGAAATGAAGGGCAGATGGCGAGTAAAGGCTTCAAAAAAAATATTCTTACCTCTCTGGTGCCGATCGGAAAGAAGCTAAGTGTATCTAAGCAATGATCCACCAGAGCTTCATAGCCATATCGATCAGATAGGCACATAACTTGTACGACCAGTTCAAAAAGCTTAAAGGTTTCTTTGGTCGAAACAAGGAGGCCACACATGACTGCAGACTCATGGATGGCGAAATCATACTCTCGAGCTTCTTCGCCTGAAGGGCGGACGATCCACGGTTTTCGCTCCATTTTCAAAAGTTCGATGGTGTTATCGTCAAGAAATCTGAACTCTACGCGTGGGAACATGTTGTCTTCATAGACATGTTCCACCAGTCGAGTGAAAACAAAAGGGTCCTCCTCTGGGAAGCTGATTCTTCTCTCTTTGCCTTCAATAAAAGCGTCCGGTCGGAGCGCGGCTACGAAGAACGGGATTTCCATGAGCTTATCTTGATGGACGTAAAATAAGGTCGGCTTGGCGGTATCGGATTCGGAGCCAACGGCGAGGGTGACTAGTGGCGATAGGTATATCCTACGAGCATTGTTAGCATTGATAGAGATCTGAGCTTTTGGTGTTGCTGGATCTCGGTCTTCGCAAGCTTGCCGACTCAGTCTTGACTTTGAGGGGATGAATCACTTACGAGGTGGTGAGCGTATCTCCCTCTTTGACCAAGCACTGGAAGGTATCCGGAAGCTCGTTTGTAGAATGCATCTTCTTGGCAGATGCAAATCGGTGGGAAGATGTTTGTTTTGGTTCAGAAATCCCATTATGGGTTGACGGCGCGTCTCGTTTATACGCGCTAATGAATGCTCGCCAAATTTTCGCCATTTGAGCGAACACAGACCCGATCAAAAGCCTGTGGGTAAAATAAGGTGCGGTGAGGCTCCGGAATTTGATTCGCTGCCTGCGGTTTGCTTTTTTGACGCTTGAGGCTCAAAAGTTGGAAGTGATATATAGTTGACACCCTCACGAGACTTAATCGTCGACGAATTTGATCCAAACGTTGCTGGACAGCACAATTTTTGAGCTGTAGCTGCCACTGAGTGTTATCATTCCTCCGAGACTTTCGGTGCCATTGGCAAGGGTTTTGGCTCTTTCTCGAAGAGTCTGTATGGGATATTACGTGAAACTTTGATCTTGCTGGGTTGTCGTTTTTTCATTTTTTTCATTTTTTTCATCATGAGACGCGACATTTTGATTGAGCCCAGTCTTGAACATATGATTTTTGGAGCTGATATATACCCATGGTGAAAAAAATAGCCTATACGGCCCCATGCCCCCCTAACAACATCACTTCTCCTTCATCTCACCCCTTATTTTTATAAGGAAAATTCCAACAAAGTTTCAAAAGCGTAACAACATCAAGATTCAGCACCACCTTCTCCTGCTGCGATAAATCATCACCACCCGGTTTCCTAATAACGCCCGCCGTCCCAATAATATCAAACACACCGTTCTTCCCTTCAGATTCCCTGATAATAACGAAGAAGTCACACCATTTGAACTGACAAACCAAGTCTCCCACTCTAGCATCCTTAGGAGCAAAGGCCAAAAGACCATTATCCAAACCTAGGAGTCGATCACCATCTTGTTCATTTGGTAACGTCGCCCGCACAGAGGATTTGGTTAATTGTTGGACGGATTGCCACGTGTTTGTTAAGCTTCCGGAGGAACGACTGCGTTGGCGTGTTGTGATGGGTGTTGGAGATTCTGGCTTTTCATTTTCTTTGTCGGGGAGTGATAGGAGCGTTGGAGATCTAATAGTCAAACGGGAGAGTACATCACTAATGCTTCGTTTTCGGCCTTGCGTCGGTTCGGGATCTACAATGCTAGACTGAGGATCCCTACTGGGTATTGAAGCGTGGGATTCAGAGCTAGAAATGGAAGAGCAGCGTGGTGTTACTGTTCCTGGTTGATCAAAGCTCGCGATTACTGCCCGAATTTTATCCTTTGGGGGCGGGAATGACCACTCGCGTTGGTCTAGTAATTCAACGAGACCGGGCTGGGCTAGGCGTTGTGTTTTATCGTATGTTTTGTATGGATCTAGGGAATTTCCATTCCATAATCGGTATCCGTGGGTGTATAGATATTGTGAGCCGAACCAGGTAATGGGACCTCGGATTCTTCCTGTCAGTTGGATGTAGGTTTGATTCCTAAACTTTGGGAATTCATTGCCTGAACTGGCAGAGTCACCACGAGTTACCACCCCATATAAGATAATTGGGTCCATTTGATTTAATGTTTCTCGTCGTTTTTCCCATCTATGTGCCGACGCTCCATCATCCAAAAGGATCTTAAGAAGTCTTTGAGCACTTCTTACGAATTGAAATGCCTTCGGCCGATGATGCAGAAAGTCATGATGGAGAACTTTCGCACAAAGCTCTACCGGAGAAGAGACGTAGTCTATGGGTAGAGCTTCTCGACAACAAGGTTTAACCAAACTGTGCATTCCCCAAATTTTGTCGCGGATATCAGTGCACATAGCACTCTCATTAAGGAATAACATATCCAAAACAGGGGATCCTTCTTGTTCCTTTTTCATACGAATGAGACGTTGCCGGTCAAGTTTTGCGGGGACGGAATTTCGTAGAGACTCTCCAATTTTAAAGAATTGGCCTTCATCTTTGGCATGCTCATCGAGTTCCAAAAAGAGCTGCGTGAGAACACCCCAGGTAACTTTCATTTCTCCGACTTGCACGATGACTTTACTCGCCAGAACCACTTCTTGGATAATCCACAGCCGAGTCCAGTAACTCCGTCGGCAAAAGTTTAACAACGCCATCCAAGTTCGATCATGTCCTTTGAATTTGAGGGAACCTCGTTTCGAAGGCATGAAATCGCGAATTGATTTGCGTTTCGTATCCTCGAGAAACGTGAGAGCAATCAACGTATCATCTCGCTGTGCTGTCTTACTCCCAATAATTGACTCCAGTTCCGGCCCAACCCAAACAACAACCCTTTTCGCCATGTTGTAGATTTCTCCCATCTTGGCGACTTGATTTTGTCGCTCAACCGTGTCCTCTTGATTTATACAAAGTGCGTCAATCCATAAAAGGCGGGGTTCCTTGTCAGGTCGCAGACATCGAAGAGCACGCCACAGGTTCTGTCGAATTTCGAATTGACTGCCATCAATTGTAACCCAGAAGTGATTGGACGAGGTTGGACCCCATTCGTAAGATAATGCCTCATACTGAGGTTTCGAGTTCATGCTCACTTGGATTAATTCGCATTCTATTTCACCGGGAAGCTCCGGGGGATGCAGTCGGACGAGACGGATGGGATTGGGGTGTTGAACGAGGAGAGGGGAGTAGACGAATGTTTCGACATGGTGAGCCATTGGTTTTTGTCATAGATATTGACATTATGTACTTCATATACTTTGGAAAGTTTGGAATAGTGAGGATAATTGTTGGAGGTGCGTTGTAAGAGCTGTATGCAAGTACGAGGCACAGTTCTTGTACCCTTGTAACTCTACTACTTCTCAGATCACTGAGTTTCCACCAAAAACCTGAGCGGCCAAAGCAACTTCGTTTCTAGAAAAGAATTTTTTTTATAAGTAAAAAGGGTGTAAGCAAATTCAAAAGACACGTCTTGGGATCGAGAAACGTGACTAGAATGCAAACCATACAGAATAAGGGAAAAGTATATTCGATATAATAGTATTGAATTGCCATTATTCCTGCATAAACTGAATGGTGACTGGTGCTTTTATAGGAGTCACTCTCAGCCCCTTTGAGATATATCTGAACGCTATTGAAGAAAAATGAAAAAAACTAAAGTGGGAAAAATATTAGATATTGCTTCAGCCTCGTTTTTAAACACAAAAAGTTGGGCATCCGAGATGCCCAAAGAAAGAAATAAAATATGTCAAATAAAATTAGTATTCATACAATCCTATCCATAACCATTCATTTCCCATTATACATTATAGAATATCCCAGATATCGTATGCTCCGACGCGCCCATCTGATATATCATCGCTCATTTGCTCAAGAACTCGTATTTACCACCCTAGCTGAAAGAATTTCTCTTCGTCGTTGATGTTCCATCCAACCCCAAGCAACACTCGCACCAAGCAAAGCAAGACTTACCCACCAAAGAAACATCCCAACCCTCCCCAAGATTTTCGTAAAGACTTTCTTGAACGTCGAGATCTTGCTAAGTTCTTTCTTCTGATACGTGCAGATCTTTGTACCGAAGACTAGACAGCCTCGACCATTTGGACGTGTCTCGCATTCGCCGTGTTCGCGACGTCGTTTCATTAACAGCCTAGATTATGGTTAGTGATTATTGTGTTTGAAGAGAAGGGAAAGTGAGAGGCAAAGTACGGGTTGAAAACATACCTAACGCTTCCTCGGCAAAATCTCATATCACTTCCGAGTTCACATCCTTTATCATGGGGACAATCGAGATGGAGTCTTCGACGTTGGATTAGCCATTCGATTTTGAGGTTTACGCCTGTGTAGACAAGATCGTAGAAATGTTGGTTTGTATGCTTTAGTGAGAGGGCATCTGGGTAGGAGAGGTTTGAAGCGATGAGAAGGTGGATTTCAGTTGGTAAGGAAGCGAAAGTTCGTCCAGTTGATGTTGGTTGAGCATAAGTAGCCAGTTCGGATGATTTTGATGCCATGATTTTTATGTCAGTGGAAAGGCTCTGATAGCTAACGATGGAATGATAGAGAGTATATATTGGGAGTGGAACACGTGATGTGTACTGGATTGGTCGACTGGTTCGTATTGAAGCCGCCCGAGATCATGCAGGCACGAAGTGGTGATTCAGGTACAGCCTTGTTGGATAAATTCCAGCTTCGTTGTTCTTGGTGGTGGCACTGATGGGTAGGCAAGAATATATGTCTTCTGTTGCCTAGGCTGAACAACAGAGTGCCTATTGCTTCTCAAAAAATGGATATCTAGGCGCAGCAGAATTATTGCGCGAAGTGGAGGGAGAAAAAGTGGTGTAAGAGGTCTTGATGTGGTGCTGTTATTGGAGAGAGACTCCACGTTTCAGATGCTGTCGAGGTAGCCTGGTGACACTCAAGGCTGCCGTTGAGTGGCGGAGTCTCTGATGACGATGCATAATAAAATAACCACCTTTCGAACACGAGGTTTGGAAGAGATGTGTGCGCAAAAACTATTTGGCTGAGACATCCGAAGAGAATTGAGGATGCTACGATTCGAAAGGGCATAGCGAAATGCAGCAAGTAATGGAGAGAAGCTGTGGCTTATTTAAGTGGCTGGTGAAGAGACTTCAAACTTCAAAGCCTCTAGCTACGAAAAGGGACGACTCACTGCCGATTTAAGAAGACCTTTGCGGGTACAAGTACAGGATAGGCGGCCATTAACAAAATATACTTGAAATCAGTGAGAAGGAGTTAAAGTCGCAAGTCGAGTCTGTTTTGAAATAGGAGTGTTTTGATTGCTCGACGCTAAGCGGCACTACTCCGGAACCAATCACGTGCTCACGCGCTCCTTCGCGATAAGCTTCAGAACTCGAGGCCGTCATCGACTTGAACAACAGCTTGAATCCATCAACATCGCGATGGATCATTGTCGGTATGGACATCGACAGTCCTGCCACTATTGCTACATCAACCGAGGTAGCTGGAGCTTTTGAAGACGAGGAAAGTAATTACGGTTCCGACTTTTCGCCCGAGGAGGAACAGCTTGTAGCACAACTGCTGTCCCCGCAAACCGCCACGGAAGACTTCGACAATCCTATCACCAGCGTCGTTGAGCATTATGTACCACAGCGGAAGCTTCGTCTCCCTCGTGTCCTTGGGAGGGAGGAGAGGTCTACTTTGTTTCAAGCTGCACAGGCAGCAGAAGAGGTGGCTGAACAGATCAACGACTCGGTCAGTGCGGTTGAAAAGTACCCCGACCTGGACTGTAAGATCATCATCCTTTCTGATATTGTTGACTTTCTGACTGACGTTAAAGCGTCTAGTAGCCAACCAGATTAAAGGCACAAAAGCGATTCCTCCAGATACTTCCGAGAATGCGGGGGAAGAGGGGTCGACAGAACCAAGACCGCCTGATACACGATCACCCCTTGAACGATTTCGCACACAGCCCAAAAAAGGACTCTCTGTTACAGACCTAGTATCGCCAGCATGGTGCGAGTTACAATATTGGTACTCCTTAACCCTCCATGGAAGAAAGAAGCGTACTCCGGCAATGAAGCAGGGTAGTCGGGTACATCAGGTTTTGGAGGATCAAGTCCATACAACTGTCATGGTCGAGATAGCAACAAAAGAAGATGGCTGGGCCTTAAGGATATGGAATGTCATACAAGGCCTGCGAGCACTCCGAAATAATGGGCTAACCCGCGAATTGGAGATTTGGGGTACAATCGATGGGCTTGTAGTCAATGGAGTTATCGATGAACTCTCCTATATCTGCCCAGATGCAGATCTTGAAGAAACTCTCAAAGGGTCACCCCCTGATCCTAAGAGCGAACTTCCTCCAGACCAGGCAACAATATCGGATTTCTTCAAGGCAGCAGCCAAAGGAAGTTCACTTAAAGAAGCTACCAGAATAAAACGACGAACTCAAACAAATAAGGTTTATCTATGCGACGTCAAAACACGGGGCGTGAAATCGCTGCCTTCTGGAGCTGCTTTCCGGCCAACAAAAATGCAACTTATGCTCTACCATAATCTACTCTCCGCTCTTGCTACGAACACGGTGGACTTTTCCGTCTTCACAGACCGATATGGACTTGACCCATCGAAAGTGTTCTCTGATGCCTTTATTGCACAAGTAGGGAGTCTCAACGAAGAGTTTTTTGACGCCGAAACATCTCCCAACCCAATTCAAGATAACCCTCCCTCGAGTCAAAACTCCCTCGACGTTCTTCTCGCCCACAGCACTCTAGCCAGACTCTGGGAACTCATGATACAAGAATTTCAAATCACGCTTCCAGACGGTCCTTCCTCATTAGGAAAAGTGCTCAAAGCCGAATATCGGTCTCGAGATGCTGGTGAAATTGTAGGGAGCAAAACTTTCGCCATGGATGAAGGCGAATTGAAAACTTACCTCGATTATGAGATGGCATGGTGGAAGGGAGAACGCAAGGCGGAGGGTGTGGCGATTGAAGAAGCATATAAATGCAGGAGTTGTGAGTTTGCTGAAACCTGTGAGTGGCGTCTTGAGAAAGTGGAAGAGGCAACGCAAAAATCACGAGCGAAGAGAAAAAAGAGTGTTGCTGTCTGATGAACTGGTATGTGTTGCATCGAAATTCTACGTGCTTTAGGCAGAGATGTGTTGACATTCGTTCGATTCCTTAGCCGCCTCTTAGGTCACGATTTTACATACTATACACTAAACTCCATTCATTTATATATAATCAAAAGCGCGCAAATATACCCCAATATCTCAAAATGATGTTGCACTTGACCATTCTTTATACGCGGCTTTTCGTCAGCCCCAGGATAAACAATCAAGATTCGCCAATCGCCTCGAAGGCATCCGAGGGTCATCCCCTACCTACAATCACCAATACACCTATAACCTGATCCACTTACCGTTTCTCTGGCATTTTGATAGGTTAAAATATCGTTTTCCTGCGTTTATAATTGGTGCAACAATACACTCTTCACATCGGCTCGTACCCTCCCTTGCCTATATTACGGCTCGGCCCCAGAAAACAGTGTAATTAACGAATGAGAGACTTCAAATCGCTCGCATGAAAGTGGGTTTACATATGATTTACATGTCATGGTACGAGCCGATGTGGCCATCCTCTTTAGAATTGAGAACTCGAAATCGCGAGAAATCTTTCTGGGGCAGCCGTACGGCGGCTCTCGAGCCACCAGTTCTACCTATCTTCTCCTCCCTCCTTCTCAAAGTCACCGAGCAAGGCTCCCATTTTCCATGAAATTTGACCAAGAGAGGACGTGGAAGCGGCAAGATCAAGCTTACGATCATTTTAGAAATAATTTCCTGGATTGCATGAAACCCAACTCGAGCGAGGGGAACAACCTTGGACGTCGTCGACCTGGATCTACGAAACTCAATCGAGAGACGCGTAGAAGATCTTTCAGACGCCATTTCAACCAATCCCATGGCCCAGAAAGGTTGTCTGTTGCATTGCGCACGGTGGCGTTGGGCATGGAAGAAGGGTACGGATTGTCGGGTTGCGTCCGAAATGATAAATTCAATCTGTCACAACCTCATCGAGCCCGGATCCTGGGATTGCTGGGAATGCCATGACTTGAAAAGTGGCAACGGGATGTTTGTGATGACTGCGGATGTACCTTGCTTGGAGAGTAAGTGACGAAGGCTAGTTTCTCTTGTTCATTTGCAAGTGTTTGTTAGGAATACGGGAGCTAGGTTGGACTAAGCATGTGAGCAAAACGTGATAGTTAGCTCAGCTAGTTTCCGTCTGTTTCTTCTCTTGTTTCCTCCCGCACAAGCCTCCGTAACCAAGGAACCCCGCTGCAGCGGCTCCACTGCACTACTGTGGTGACTCGGTTGGGCCAGCTTCCCTGGTCCACGAGGGGCCAAAGAGGGGTGATGGAGGGGACTAATCCTTATGGGGCTTGCGACTAGTGCAATATCTTATCTTGATCAGCGCCCTGTTTTTTTTGTTTTTGTTTCCTCATCCGTCAGTTTTCTTTTGTGGTCCATATTTTGTGTCTCACAAGGCGATTTTCAATATGCCTCGTTATTCAGCCGCAAATATGGCAGTGTCTATTGACCAGACTGTCCCCACTGACTCGACGATCAATATGTTATTTGAACATTTCAGTGGCCATGTGAGCAGTGCGGGTGGACATAAACAACAACATTTACTTCATCATTCATTGAGTAACCAAAATATAACCCCGCCACGGTCGAGGCGTCAATCAATCGCTAGATATCAGGAACAACGATTCGATTCTCCGCGCAAGGAATCAAAGGAACGAACATTAGAATCGAGGGAACGAAGGTTGACCAGTCGGAAAAAGAGTTTCGACAGTATTGAGGGTGGAAGTGGGAGTGGCACTGGGAGGATTGTAAAGAGGCAAACCATGGCTCCTGTTTCTCCGGTTAGGGAATCTTTCAGCCTGGATCAGAGGGATCATAGGGCGCCGAAGAGTCAAAAGCCTGTGCATAGTAATATTGCCGATTTTTATAGTCCCGAGGTTTTTAGGCTTGTCATCAATAATCCCACCACGGCACATCGGTTGAAGAGGTTTTGTCAAAGTAGGGCGTGTGGGGAGGATATGGAGTATTTGCAAAAAGTGAGTTCCTTCGCGCTTTAGGGTTTTGGTAGATGATATCTTGATTGAGATTAAGATTAAGAACTTGGGAAATGGTCTTCATTTTGTACTAGGTACTAATTCGAAATAGATAAATGAATATAACCGCCTCCTCGACGACATGGCCCAACTTTTAGGATCCATCAACTCGACATATTTATCACCAGATGCACCCCGTCCAGTTAGCATCCCCCGCTCCGAAACCAAACAGGTCTCCGGTGACATCAGATATTTTGTCCAAAATACCATTCCCTCATTGGAATCCGTCTTTGCTGGTTCGCAGGAAACGGTTGAGAGGGTACTGGTTAATGAAATATATCCGAGATTTGTCAAGCATCAGGTTACCACATCGGCCACAATGGCGATGTCAGATCATAAGGAGAGATTTCAGGGATTGGGAGATTGTTTTTGTATTACCGATCCTTCGTAAGTTCCCCTCCCACTCCAAACCCTGAAGTATGATAACTGATGATTCGGGAATTTAGGATAGCAGATAACCCCATCCTCTGGGCTTCGGACGGATTCGTCTCAGTAACAGGCTACGAAAGAAAAGACATCATACCCCGAAACTGTCGCTTCCTCCAAGGCCCGCAAACAGATACCAAAACCTCAAAACGTCTCAGGTTATCTATTGAGAACTGCGAGGAGTCCGTCGAATTGTTATTGAATTACCGCAAAAACGGGGATCCCTTCTGGAATCTACTTTATGTTTCTCCGCTTTTCAATGAGAAAGGGGAGATTACGTATTTCCTTGGGGGACAAATAAATTGTAGTACGACTATTCATTCGTTTACAGACGTGTTGAGAGTTTTGAGTGTTAATGATGATGAGTTGGAGAGGCTTGATCTTTTAGACAGAGAAGGTGGGATTGGGAACAAGCCTGGGAGTGCGAGGAGTCGGGAGGAAAGTGTGATGAAGAGTAGGAGTTCATTTTTTAAGGGGTGGAGGAAGTATAGTGTTCAGGATGCTACGAAGGAGGGCAAGCTTGTGGTTCGGGATGAGGCGGGGATGGAGGGGGAATTGGTGGGACGGCTGGGGAGATTGACTTTTGATACGCAGGTTGAGGCTTTTTATACTGCTTATTCTAAGGTTTGTTTTTTTCATTTCTTCACTTACCCTCCTCTTCGCTCAAAAACCCCCTACCCGAGGAGGATAAATTTGGGATGAGAAGACTGACTTTCAACCCAGTATCTTGTCATGGACTACAACCCCATAACTCAAACCCTAATAATTCAACACTACTCGCCCGGCGTAATTGACATGCTCTGTCTAAACTTGCCCAACGGAAATGTCATACCCATCTACAACAAAGATATCTTTAAAGTCCTCGCTGACTACAATTCTTCCTCCTCTTCGTCAAGTATCTCTAGACATTTCAAAGAGATGGTGAGAGATAATATGAGGAAGGGGAATGCGGTTAGTTTGGAGGTTGGATTACTTACTGGGTATGCGGAGAAGAAGGGGGGTGGACTTGCGAGTGGGAAGAGTTGGTTTAGAGGAGGGAAATCGGATGGGCTGGGGGGCAGGACCGAGGAACGGTATGTTACTCATTGGACGCCGCTGAAGGATGTTCAGGGGAGGACGAAGATGGTTGTTTTAACCATAGCTCCGAAGTGAGGGACGAGATTTCTGATTTTTTGGGGGATTCATCATTGGAGATCCTTGATTTGACATTCACGAAAGCGACAGAGGGTTTCTTGGAAGGCTGAATTTTATGTAAGAATGTTGAGATATTTTGTTTGTGTTCATATACGATGGCGCCTTTGATGTTTTCCTCTCTTTTTCCTTTATTTCTCTTTTGAGAACAGCTTTATATTCTTTCAGTGAGATACCTTGTTGATTTTGGGTCTTGGTTTTACGCTATAGTCATTGCTAACTTTGTTTTTAATTGCTTGTAAGATTTCTCAACTCATCAAGGTTGTACCTAGCTACTTTCGACGCCCTGTCACGATTTTGGTCACATGTGTGGTGGTGCACCACCTATGATACATCTTTTGCTGACAGCTGAAAGCTTCTATCCAGAATTTGATATTAGCAAGTTAAAGGCACTAGCTTCTTAGAACTTTCCGCCCAAACATATCCTTGAATATTCCGAGAATTTATTCCTCTCTAAATCGTATCCATTTCAAAAAACCTGATTGGCCTATCGTCTTTCTGCATTGTAGCCATTGTAATGGTGGGTGGGGGCTATGCAGCTGATGCAGGTTTCCTCATCTGACGACCTACCTTCTCTTTTTTCGACATCACTCCTCCAGGCTTCTTTTATCGAGGCTTGATATTGAGAGAATCAAACCTAGAATTAGGCGCCGAGTGTTACTCGTCGCTCTGTAAGCTAAGCGCTCTCCTAATTTCTAGATTTCAAGGCCTGACCTTGCTCCAGGCTGCAGAAATATGGAAAGTTTAGGAGCAGCTCTGAACACCCGCGACAACAATGACTTATGGGCAAGAACCATTGAGAAACTAGACCCCCAGGACAGAATCGATATCAACTTCAGCTATGACAAGTTAGCCGTCGTGTCTAATTTGAAAGCCGAGGTGGAGGCGACCCAGCAGAGGTGCAAGGATAATCGGTGGCATCTGAAGCGCAGGAGCGGAGAAAAAGTCATTCTCAGGGATCTATTTGCCAAAGTCGTCAAATAGATTGATTTATTCAGACAAGTCGGAGATATAATTGTCCAATATGATCCTGGTCATGCTGCTCTTCCGTGGGCTCTTGTCCGATTTATTCTTCAGGTTTGTTCCTCCCACTGTTTTAGTCCATTATATCTAACAGGTAATTAGGCAACAGTCAATGATATTGAAAAGTATGAATTTGTCACGGAGGACATCGAAGTTGTTTCAAGATGTATTTGCCGTTGTAAAATCATCGAGCAGCTCTACCTCAGTGGGAACGCTACTGCTATTAAACAACTAGAGTCGTCCTTAGTCAGGCTCTATGGTGCTGTTTTACTTTGTCTGTCTAGTTTCAAGCGTTATTTCGACCAAAATGACTCGGGTAAGTCATCAGTCATCAGTCATCATTGAAAAGATGGGAATGCCTAAATAACTTTAGCTCGATTTATCACAAGTATCATTCGGGAAGTATCATTCGGGACAAAAAAGTATTTAAAGTTTTTATGAATAACGTGGATTACCACCGAATCGATCATATCACCGAGTCGATCACTTTTCCCCACCCCACTACCTATAAGATGAGATTACACAACCACAATATACAGTATTAATTGAAACTACTCGGAATCTGATGAACTAGAAGTATCTATAGCCTCTTAACATGTTCGTGCACTATGACTAGTCTTTCCGCAAGTACCGCATCGTCGCCGAGAGGGTTGCTCCTCATTTTGCCCACCCCTCTCAGAACGCTTGTCGCGTCGAGCCTGCTCCTCTGCCTCCTTTTGAGCTAATACGTCCTGTGCACCCTCTACAGTAAGTGCACCCCCTTTACAGGCCCGAGTCTTTTTTACTCTACAGCGTTTGCTAAGTGCAAGCTCTTCATTTGCCTTGCGAAGAGTACGTACTTCAGCTGACAATAAAGTCATTTCATGAGCTGATAGTTCTGTACCCTTAGCTAATGCAGCTACTGTCCCAAAAATAGGGGTTAGCGAGCTTCCTTTATGACGTGCAATCTGATTCTTAACTAAAGTTATTTGTGAAAGAGCATCCGTTGGGTTGTAAGGGGTCTGTGAGACCCAAAGGTTGGTACTAGTAGAAGGGGGTAGAGTAGGGGTTGGAGTCTGTAACCTTACATCAAGCTTAGAAACAACAGCTTGAGGATTAAAAGGCACTAATCTAGCTCCAGGGAATCCAGCTTGAGCGTTTTAGGCTGTTATTGATTCTATATACGCTGCTTTGAAGGCGAGAAAGAACTCAACATTCGTGATATAATTAATATAAGCCTTGATAAAAGTCTTATTCTAGCAACCATATGCACGCTTTAATACACTAAAACATCTGACATCAAGTGGCTAGGTCAAATAAGAAGAGTGAGGAGGCAATCCAAGAGTAATAATGTTGTGTGCTTTATAGTACTCTTGGAATTCAGTATATTCGTGACTCTCGTGCCCATCAAGGACAAGTATTCAATACAGACCCTTTCCTTGAGCAGAAGTATACTTGTTAAAGTACTTGAGCTATTCTAGACCTGTCTCATTGTTTGTCCATCCGTTACTTGTAGGTTTAATGACTTGGTCATATAGAAGGCTGCCCTCAGTATACTAATTCACAAGGTGATTCTTCCCTTGAACCACTAAAAATAGAGGGATATTCCAACCTTTGCTATTAATACAAGCAATTGTAGTAGCCCATTCTCAATTGCCTAGCTAAACCGCCTTGCCTCTGCCACGTCAATCTGCACGTGTTACTACCATTCCTAGACAAATAACACCTATCATAAACCTAGTTTCGTCAAAGTTGTAGAAGTTGCAATCCAAAACACTATATTTTGCCCTTATATTCTCTACTAGTCGAAACCATGCGCTAATTCACTTAGAATCTTCGCACAAGGCTCTTTGGAAATCGTAAACGCCATTAAAACGTGTCTTTAACTCTAGACAACGTTGTACAAATCGATGTGCCTAGTTCTTGCTGACATGTTGTGCCCCTTGAGATTTAAGTAGAAGATTTGTCATATCTTCAACACTAGCTAGTCAGGGCGCAAATCCTCTTGAATCTAGATCAAGTATATATCGAATAGGTATCTCCTCCTCTAAGTCGTTTAGTTTATAACAATTGGGTTTAGATTCAGGGCGATAGGTTCAGCAAGCCATTCTGTCGGAAAGGGTAGTGTATGGTACTTTGTAGATCTTTGCAGCAAAGCGTTTGCTAATTTTTCTAGATGATCGAATAGCCTCGATATCTAGAATAATTCGCGCTTCTTGGGTTTGAATTTCCATAACAAATGGTTGAAAAAACACGTGTTGAAGTTTGTAGGTAGTAGGGTGCGGAAAAGTGATCGACTCGGTGATATGATCGACTCGGTGGTAATCCACGTTAACATAAATGAAGAATTCAATGATGTTCATCCATGTGCAACATTGGTGCGCAGAGAAAGTCAGCATCATCAAATTGAGACTGGAAGTACAAGCGTAGACTGATGTGTACAGACGAATGTTTCAGGTATCAAGAGCTAAAACACATTAATCAAGAGTTCAACACTCCGTTGAGACAAATTTCTGATCAATTACAAACTATACAAGACAATCTTCAAGGTGTGGTATTCGTTTTGAGAAATTTGACAACACTGACGAAGCTTTTCAGATTCAAAAAGAAAGAGATTACTTGACTGGATGTCTGATATCGAGAAAGTTCCTTATTTAAAGCACCACAAGGAAAGCAGACGACAAATATTGGCAGGAACGGGCAACTGGTTGTTTGAAGAGGACACATTTAAGAATTGGAAAGATGATAGCGCCTCTTCCCTTTTATGGCTTCATGGTATTCCAGGTTCTAGGAAGAGCAAACTAACGTAAGCATGCTAACCACAAATTTTCCTTCTCAGTACTAATTTAGAGCCACAGGTTCCTAGTTATTGAGGATTCCATAAAGTCTGCTTCAAAAGGTCAAATTCCACGTCCAATATTCTTTTACTGCTCTCGCAATCCAGTAGAACCGCTTCGAGCAGAATCAAATGCAATTCTCGAAAGTATAACGCGGCGGCTCGCCAGTCCCGATCCTACTTCTGCCCTTTTCCAACCGGCGGTTGAAAAGTTTGCAGAGGAAGAAGCTCAAGGTGGCCATCCAGCTCCCTCGATATCCAGGACGGCTGCGAATTAATTTCACGGTTAATAGAGCTCTACCCCACAATTTTTATCATCATTGATGCATTGGATGAATGCGCTGGCCAAAGTCGAGTTGACCTTCTCGATTTTGTTAGAAATACCCTGGATGATTCCTCATGTCTAGTAAAGTTCTTTATATCTAGTCGAGAATACGAAGAGATTGTATATCAATTAAAAGATTTCCCCAACGTCGACATTTCTTCTACCAAATACCAAGCCGATATCGAGGCATTTGTTGAGAGCGAAACGAAGAAGCTTGTGAAAAGAGGGGCCCTACTAAGGAACAGTCGGCAAAAGAAGGCTCTCGAGGAAGAGATAATCCGCAAAGTCTCAAAGAATGCAACAGGAATGTAAGTATAACGGTATTTGCGAGCATTGTCTATAATACTAAACAGTCGATGTCAGGTTTCGATGGGCGAGTATGCAACTTCAAAATTTGACCACCTTGAAAACAGACGATGATGTTCGGTCCCATCTTGGGAGAATTCCACCGAGTTTAGAAGCGCTCTACATGGAGATCTACAAGGGTATATCCGCGAATCAAGGCACCAACTCTAAGATATTAGCCAGCAATACTTTCTGTCTGCTACTTCGTCTGAGGGAGAATCTTCTGCCGCCAGAATTCCTCAAGTTGGTTCAGAATTTCTCGCAGAATGACCTCAATACGAATACGATTTTTGACATATGTTGCAATCTCGTGGTTCTCGATAAGACTTTGAAAGTGTTCGCTTTGCT
This sequence comes from Hymenoscyphus fructigenus, assembly GCA_001414455.1. Taxonomy (NCBI): domain Eukaryota; kingdom Fungi; phylum Ascomycota; class Leotiomycetes; order Helotiales; family Helotiaceae; genus Hymenoscyphus; species Hymenoscyphus fructigenus. The sequence goes on along the minus strand of LKUV01000004.1, from coordinate 836,928 downwards.
AATCTCAGTGTCCGAGGGCTCTTCGAAAAGCTGTCCGAATATTCGCCCCAGAAATCTCACTCGATTGTCGCATTGTCGAGCATGAGACATATCGATACAGCAAAGAGGAGCGAATGGCTTGGAAAATATGCTAGGGAACCCATCTGTTAGTATGACTCGGTAGTCATAAAGTGTGATGCAACAAGTGGTTGTATTCCTATATCTTATTGCATGAAGAATAAAGCAGAAGAAGAGGTGGCATCCCACGGGCTTAAGTATATGAGGAGCAAGCCACTCACATGAACCTAAGCATGTAGATCCACTATTCCATAAGCTTAGGTATGTGAGAAGCGAGCCCCTTACATGAACCGAGCATGTGGATCTCCTGGGACATAATGCAAGGTGCTATTCACCAGGAATATATAGCGACACCATCAGAACTGTTGGAGATTATATTGCTTTTTGGTTGATCTATCACTTTCAATCGTCGGGATATTTGGGTCCACATGATTATATGCTCTTCAAGGAGGCCATCGTTTTGGCATCACGCACAGATCTTTCGGAATTTCGAGCGGACGAGCAAGTCCTCTTCTTGAAGCGGATAGAGTGCGAGCCTCTAGTACCTCAAAGCGTCAACATTGAGCTAATTCTTCTCTTTAATACATGTGCTATTGGATTTTCGGATGTTTTCAAGGCTTTTGTCATCAATATTCGAGCTTTGGTAGACCCTTCGTCAAAAGCCCAATCATCCCAAGAGCTGTCTTGGTTCTTCAACGAGGGCTCAAAGATTCTGAAAGGGCTTTCGGCAAAATTTAGCCTGGGAGGATTCAAGAGGGCTTTCACGCCAAATACCCTGCATCAACTCGCGCTACATTCGATTTCTCACGGGAATTATACTATATTGAACTTCCTGCTTACCGAAAATCTTTGCCAGGTAACCGAAGGTATGCTTTTACAAGCCGTAAACGCATATGACATACGAGAGACTTGTGGGTCGGACTGGAGAGAACCAGCAGTGATTGTAGATCTTCTCTTAGAGTTCGTAAAAATACTCACACGTCATGTCAATCGCTAACAGCTTTGCTAGTAGCGCTATCCGAAAAAGAATTTCAGGGTAACTTGGAGGCGACCTATCCGATGTACTCAATTGCTGACAATTCCTAGCAATCTCACTTCGTATCAAACTTTACCCCTCGAAAGAAAAACGCTTTTAGAGCCTGCAGTCTACTCAACCACAATGCAATCTGTTTTAAAAGACCTCTTAACGCCAGCTGTAATCAGGAAAACGATAATTGATCTGCGATTGGATGAAAGCCGCGGGATTACATGTACAGCCATGAAAGTACTTGCGAAATGGGGCGCAAAGATGGTGTTGACCTAGGATATGATGGAAACTGTTGCACAGTCAAGGTCAAATCCAACCGAAACGCTCGGCCTTCTCCTCAACTCACACGATGATTTGATTATTCCATTTCAAACCTTAGAGCCTATGACAAGCGGGGTAACATTTGCATGGCCGCATATTCAACGCCTTTTTTCGAAGTATTCTGTAAGCGACCTTACTGAAAGTGCTTTTCAATCCAATATGCGGAAAACTCCAAGTCTTGATTTCGCAGTATTTATGCTCACCACGAATCAAGAGCTAGTGGTCAACGAGCAGCTTCTACTTTCAGCTGTAGATAAAAATCAATTTACTAAACTGGCAACCCTTGATAATGAAAAGCTCTTCACGCCAAGATTATTTATCGCTGTTGTTAATGGAAGCAGCAAGCCAGATGATGTTGCGGCACTTCTTGAAGGCAACCAGTCATTATTTATAACAGATGAATTATTAATGGCTGTGGTAAAAAACAACGAAAGCGAATTCAAAGCCTTCAGAGCCATTGAAACTTTAGAAAATATGAAAAATCTAAGACCAGATCGGTTTAAGATCACGCAAAATGTTCTCGAGGCAGCTGGGAGCATTGGAAGAATCGAGCCGGATATTTTGCGATGGCTGATTGATTAAAGCTCCGGCTATCCTAACTGGTGGTTGGAGAAGATCATAGCCAAGGTGATTGAGCAATCCCAGCATGATTCTCAAAAGACGATTGCGCTTTTCCAATTTATGCTCAAAAAAGCAACTTACAGCCTAACATAACCAATTCTGAACGTATTCATTGGATTGCCTAAATCTCCTTTGCTATGCTGGCTTTTAACGAATTATGAATGCGGTTTCGACAGACAGGACACAATGGCCACGATGATTAAAAAAAAGGAATGGAGTCTGGCAAACGTATTATATGCTTGGGATAAGAACATTGAAATCAGCAGCGATTGTCAGAAGTGCATACAAAAGGCTGTTGAGAAACAAGCTCGGAACCTGAAAATGATACAGAGAAATCCCCCGTCCTTTTGTGACAATCATCCGTTTAATCAATTGCTTTACCTTTGGGGGTCTTACAAAAAACGAGGTTAAATGGAGTCGGATCGATTATGCATGTGTATCAACTTAATGTTGAGATAGATATACAGTATTCTTTTTGCCTGGCAAAATCACGGACTGATATTCAGCCCGATTATATAAATCACCCAAAAAAGCATCCACTCTTTGGAACCTAGCTGGTCGTCTTTCGACCAATCATTCTCTTCAACATTACTAGTCCAACATCTTGATTTGAACGAATTCCAAGACACTGACAAACTTACCAACACTTTACTCGCACATTTCTCGCACCATATTCATGGATATGGAATTATTGGTCTTCCAATCACGAGTGACGAGAACAAAAGAAGGAAATTTTAGACTGCGGAGTTCAAAAAGAAGAATACTTCGGGGAAGTGGAGTACACCTCTCGTTCCAATTAGTGCCAAACCATCACATAACGGCTAACTCTCAAATCTTCTCGAAGATCAGTCAGCAGAAAAGGGGAGCCTTTGTTTTTTATAAGGGTTTCGGATACTATTTCTTTCTCTTTCGTGTTTGATTTAGATTTCGTACTAGTATTATAAAATTGCTTCGATAGAGAGTGGCCAACTTAGAAATAAATAGGTTGAAACATGAGGCAAGAGAAGCCTTTGTGCTAGAGCTTCAGAGAAAAATACATTTCATTTCCCATTTTCAAAGTATCAAATACTGAGTGAACACTAGCCTCGAGTAACCTACAAAAACGCTCAATATCAAAATCCAATTCCTTACGAACACCCCCTACGAAGCATTAGGGTTAGAAGGAGGCAACCCCTTATCAGGGTTAGGATTAGCAACACCCCCCTCCGCATACCTATAAGCAGCCGCCGTCAAATTCGTCGAATGATCACTACTCAAATCAACCGCAACAGTAATCCAAGCCAAAAGTCCATCTGCCAAATCCTCAGACAACTGAACATACTCCATAAAAGGATCATAATCAGTAGTAGCCTCTTCCAACGCCCACCCATCAAGATCTAAATCCGTGTACGCAATGGTGTTGGTGTTATAAGGAGCGGTAGCTTCGACAACAGAAATGAGGGCATCGTCGAGATAGAGTTGTCCGACGTGTAAGGTGGTTCCACCGGTGTAGGTACCGTTGTTTTCAAGGGTTACGTTCTTTTGCGAGACGACGTGGATGTGTGTTAGACGGGAGGCGTAGTGGCCGGGAAAGATGGTATCGAATTCTACGACACCTTCGGAATCGGTGAGTTGAACGCCGCGCATGAAGGTGCTGTCTAGGCCGCCTTGTCCTTGGTCGACTCCGATTCCTGAGTACGTTCCTGTGGCGTTGCAATGCCAGATCTAGATTATCGTTAGCTCTTTTTCTAAAAGAAAGAAGAAATTTTTTTTTGAAGAGGAGAAACATACATCAGCAACAAGTTCCTCGACTGGCTCGCAGGTGTTCATATCCACAAATTGTAATTCCAGGTGGAGGGGGACACCAGATTGTCCTTCTGTGATGTCTGATCTGATTTGTTCGCCGGTAACGTAGTAAGGGCCAATTGTCGTTTCAGGAACCAGAGCACAAGTATTGTTTGAACCGAAGATGGTGTCAACAGGTGTGTCTAGAGTGTAACCCGTTGTGGTGGTCTGGTTATGGTCGATTGCTGCCCATTTATCGAGACTTTCGAGATCGCGCTTTTGGTGGCTGAGAGAGCCTGGGAATAGTCAATTTCTCTTCTCTTCTCGTGGTAGGGGGGAGAGGGGGGTTGGATATGGTAGTACTCACGGTTCACAAGTCCACGTTTCGCTCTCAATGCTTTGGTTTTCTCTGCCCGACGAGCTGCAGTTCGTGCACGAAGAGCAACAGAATTGGCATTATTTTGGCAGTTAGACAGAGACCTCGAAGCTTTGGCATGTTGAACATTTCTCATAGCCATCTCATTTTTGATTGCCTCGACATTTTCCCCTGGGTGAGCGAGAGTGAGGGCGATAGACACGAGAAGTGCGGCGAGAGTGCTTAATTGAACCATGATGAGCGAATTGAGAAGTGAGTGAGAGACAAGGAGAAATAAAGAAATCCTGGGTGCCCTTCAAAAATCATTTTCGAGGACATCTTGGGGTATTTATCACACCTGAATAGATGAAGGTACACTGGGGTTCTAGAAGGTATGGATTCATGACGCAGCAATGATGAATACCATTTCTTGGCCTCAAGGGCCCTTGAGGCTCAATTGAGGGGCAAGGTTTTGAGACCGCAGTCCCCGAAAAGAAAGGGGTTCTAGCGAAGCCATTCGCTCTTCTTGATTGGTTTGAGGGAAGAGAATAAGTCTCCGATGTTACGCCTCCAGATTGTAAAATGAGAATGTCGATTGGATGGACCCGAAACTAGGGTGATCGTATCCACATGGCCCACTGCATTTTTCTGGAGAATAATGGGTCTGGCCAATTGAATGGGTTGTTTTATAAGCATCGTGTGGAGGGTGGACGGTGCATTACGCGGCTGCGATGCATTGTTTCATTATCTATTTTGGAGTTTGGAGTGCCGAGGGACTTTTCTGTGCGTTTTTTTCTCTTTCTAAGTAAGTCGCATTTTATTGAGTTACTAGCGGCTTACTCGCCAGTAACTCGTAGCTTACCCATAGCTTACTCGCAACTTAATTAAAGGTTTACTCACGAGTAACTCACAGCTTACTCGCTCAACTTACTTTACTTGCTCTACTAATTTATAAGCCGGCAAAAACTTATGAGCCAAGCCTTCATCCTTATAATATAGTAAAGCAAGTAAATGCATCTTTTCGCGACGAGGTGGATTACGTATAAAGATAAAACCTTCCTTCCTCTTCATAATTCTTTACATTTTTTTTGCTGTATTTGAAATAAAAAGCACCATAATCAAAATCACAAGAACTGAACTTCTCGGGTAACTGATAAGTTCCATCTAACAAGCAATGCTGGCTTGATCCTAACTTGATAAGTCAATTATCGTCAGCGGGACGTTGACGCTAAGAAAGCATGGCGAAATTCTCCGAGCCTACCGCCACAGCCGTTTCGTGAGATAGCTACACCATGTTGCCTTTTTCATAACGAGTAACAGAGAAAGTAAAGAGAGAAGGTGCCAATACAAAATTTAGTATGGACATACCTTTACAAACTCCCGCCCCCCCTCCTAAAGAGAGATACGATAAAGGAAGAACATCTATCCAGCGGTCAGGATTGAATAGATACGGAATCTTCAGCTGGGACTTCCAACCTTTTTCTAAAAAGAAAGTGCAATAGAGCCAATGGAATAAACCAAAACCATCTATCGATTGCGAATTCCGGACAGAAAATATGCCATCCAACAAAAGTGGGACGGGCGATAAAAAGTACCCCAAAATGGGGACTCGAGGATGTAAACTCTCTATTCGCTTTGAATCTACTAGCCATCTTCTGAAAAGAAAAGAAAAGAAATCATAGTCGCTGTGCCCGGTCTATCCATCACCGTTTCTGTGACGTGAGTCGTATGTATATCTATGCACCCAAACTCCAAATGCAATACCCAATTCAAACGCCATCCTTCTATGCAAACTTGGTATCATCGAATTCCCGAACCCAATGAAAATATGCTCTGATGTAATGAAACCCCCATATCAAGCCTCCAACTTCCTCGAATCTCTTTCATCGATTTGCTTTGTTGAAGTCGTAACCTCTTTCTTGACACCGGATTTCTCCAATGCTTCTGCAACCTCGGCTTGTCGATTTAGGAAACTAAGATATGTTTGCCATCCGATCGCAATGACACCTGCGAAAATACTTCGGTATTGCGCATCGATGAATGTAAAACTAAATGCCGTAACTGCAGGCCACAGTTTACAACTGTTCAACATGGAGGTAGGGACCGTTCTCTTGACTCTATCCCAGACTTCTTCCAGAGAGTCGCCGGAAAGGAGAGATTGCATGCCAAAGAAGTATGTATTGAATATCGGTGTGAAGCAGGCTTGGTTGACCGTAACTTTCGTGGCTAGAGAGAGGATTTTGGAGGAGTAGTTGAAATTGTTTCCTAGGAACATAAACCTGCTTTGAATTAGCTTCTTGATCTGCGGAAATAGACAGAGAGAGATATACCATTTATAACTTGGAATCGAGGACCCAGCACTTATAATCAAGGCTCGCAGAGTCCTCTTGTGATCATATTCATCGCCATTGATGTTTTGCGCCGACAGATCCCCGAGGAAATAAATCACGAGCGAACTGCAGAACTGAGTGGTATAAGGCCGTTTCCGCTGACTTCTCCCATATGCCTGAAAGCCTCTTGAGAGAGGACCGAGTCGTTGCCAGATTGGCAGAGTCGCGACGGTGTTTGGGACTGGTATTGAGGTGCCCGCCGTGGAGGGGTCGTCTTCGGGCTTTGTTCGCGAGTTGGTGTGTCTTTTGGTGGTGATGTTGGAGGGTTTATTTGGGATGTGTGATCTCCGTAAGGCGACGCGTCCTACAGCAGCGGCCTTGATCGCGAAGGCTGCCATTTTTAGTGAGATTTTATCGGGGGCGCATTGCTACTTGTTGTTGGGAGTTGGGAGTGTTGCGTTGGAAGAAATCAATCTTGCAACGTGACGAAACAAGGGTCTTCGGGTCGGCTGGTGCGCCCGGGTGTAGCCGACTTGGCATTGTTGTTTTCGTCTCTCCGAAATCGGCAGTCTCAACAAAGCGTGTATTTCAATGTAAAATTCCTTAACCCCTTGAAGCTGAGATCCATTTTCTATAACCCAACAACCTGAGACTGATGCGACAAGGTTTCAATAATACTAAACATCAAGATAGTCTTGCTATTTCTGAGATTTAGAAAAAGAAATATCAAAGTAAGCACTTTCCAAGATCAGCAAGTCTCCTTCCCCTTTCCGTTCATATCAAAACACTACTTAAATTTATTTCATGAAAGCTTTCTTATGTAGGTTTTGAGAAATAGTCTGTTCTGTTTGTCTTTCATTTTATTATTGTTCTACAATCCAGGGAAGAGAGAAACTTCAAAGCTCTGCATTATAGAAAAACAACATACTGTATGAAAATAGCCTATCCAGCCATGTTTGTTCTGTATTTTCCGATTTAAAGAGACCATCGTCCACTGAAAACAAAATCCCATGACTTTGAATCCTTTTCAAGGGTTTTCAGCCTTGCACTAGATTAGCTTCACCCTATCTTTCCCCCTTTCCCATTCGCCAAGCATACCATGTGTTGACATTAAGCAACAAAGAAAAGGAACAATCATAAATTGAAGCAAATGTTATTAATTCTTCAAGCGTGCCTTGCGCATCGAGCTCATTTAGGACTGCACCAAGTATAATTAGAGTTCACTGGAGTTGTCTGTAAATAGACTGAAAAGAAAGGTAGCCGCTGACGTAGCACAAGTCCAGGCTAGACCAATAGTCAGTTTACACAAATAGAACCTGTTGAAAACAACTTACATAATCAATCGTGTATGCTTTATGCGAAGGACTTTTGAACCAACTCTTGGATTGGAATGGGAAGTGGTTCGAGACAAGAGAGGCTGGGCAGACATTCCTTCACAAGCTGATAAATTAGGACGGAAATGGCCAGGAAGCACACCTTGTCGAGGTCTCCGTGATATATAACATCGATATTTAAATGCATATAAGCTTTAGTTTTGTATTGAATAATAGCGGAGAGAACAGAGATTCCAATCATGTTTCCAAACGAGGCAATGAGATGCAAAGCCCCATACATCACAGCACGATCTAACAGAATCTTGTGTGGCTTACCCGTAGTTTACGTTATTCTCATTCACTAGCTTACTGGCATTTTGTTAGCTTACCTACTCGCTAAAACATTGACATTACTCCCTAGACCATCGCAGTCGCTGTACTGCACCGCGAATACTTGCATTGCCATTTCCATTTCTCACAACCTTAGTACTTTTTCACCTTGATAAGAATGATTTATATGCTCCCCGAATACAACAACATTTTGGGAAGGTACACTCGCCAGGATTTGAACGAAAAACGAAGATTGCCCAGCTTCAACTCAAATGAATTAGTGTCTTGCATGCCTATTCGTAGAACATAATTGGGCATGGAATCAAACCAGACAAGAGAAACATGATGTAAATGTGAAGCTATCGTGATGTAAAATTTGGAAGCTTCCAGCGTCAGCTGACAAACCAACAACCCCGCGTCGCCCCTCACCAAAGCTCCCTTGAGGTTGTCCCAAGCCTGTAGAGCTTCAACTCGCAACACCACCACATCACCTATCCAAAATGCAAGAAATCAAATCCCTCTCCCAGTTCAACACCCTCAAAAAGTCACCCCTCCTCATCGTCGACTTCTACGCAACCTGGTGCGGACCATGCAAACAAATCTCGCCCGTCTTCTCCCGCCTCGCAGCCGCCCATGCCTCAACAACCTACATCGTTTTCGCCCAATGCGACGTCGATAAAGCAAAAGGTGTTGCCCAACAATGTGACATAACCGCCATGCCCACCTTCCAATTCTTCAAAAACGGCAGCAAAGTAGACGAAGTCAAGGGCGCAGATGTGCAACAGCTGGGCACGAAAATAGGATATTACACCGCGGCAGCAATAAAGGAAGGACCGCCGTCGGGAACTGCTAGTGGAAGTGGTGCGAAAGAAACCAGTTCTGCGGATACTGGTTCTGGAAGTTTGAGGAGTTTGATTGATACGAGTGCTGGACGTTTGATAAATGCTTCGAATCTCTCTTCGATTCGAAATATTGCTTCGCCTCCGCCGGCGGGGTACGCTGTCGCATCAGCACCTGGAGCAAAAGTTCTTATCCATATCCCATTTACACAAGCTGTTACTCCTTCTCAACTTAAGATTGCGATTGATAAGAATTCTCAACCTAACGCGCCATCTCGGATCCAAATCGGTACGAATGTCCCAGTCAAATTTACGAAAGATCCTGAGGGGGTGGAAACAAACGATTTGAATATGGAATCTTTGGCGAAAGCAGAAAATACACAGGCGTTTAATGTCTATAGTGATGAATATGTGAATGGGGTTGCAGATTTGAAATTGAAGGCTAGCAAGTTTACGGGCTGCAAGAGTTTGACTATTAGGATTGATGCGAATTTGAGTGGGGAGGAAACGAAGGTTACGAAGATTGGGACGATGGATATTATTGGGGTGAAGGCGTGATGGGGATATGAATGATGGTTGTATGATTAATGTCTGCAATGAAGAAATAATCAGAGGGTGGCTGTTCAAGTGAGGTATTCAGCCCATCATGATATTCGGTCTCCCACTACGATTTCTTTTCGACGACAAAAATGGAGGGGTGGGCGAAGGGAAATAAGGGTTACTCGAGATCTGGTCAGAGTCGCGCCTTCCCTTCTCGTCGTGGTAGTGCGAGTCGAGACTACTCATAGATAGAAGGAGCGACTCTGTGTTGCGTTACAGTGGTTGGTGTCGAGGTCACTGTTGAAGTTAGGGAAGGAACGACCTCTCTTGATCACTCGAACGCCCAGGTAGCCGCTGCCTTGGTATGCTGCCGTAGAAAACCACACCTCTATCTCCATTGTTCTTAGGCCTTTCTCCCTTTTTCGTCTTGAAATTATCCTCTCGCGACCCCGTCGTATCTCCTTACCTAAACCCCTCTTCTCGTTCTCGTCCGTATATCACTCAAAAGGAAAATATTGCGACATTCATATTCCCTCATGTCACTTGGCTAGGAAAATCACTTGTTTTATCTCTTGTCCATCACTCAAACCATTCCCCATAAGTAGGTGGGTTTCAAGTTTCATTCGTTGATGATCAGCACTCGGGAGTTTTGAGTTGGGACTCGTGATTTTGGATCTTTGCTCGATGAATATCTACTTTTGTTGTCCGTAATTTTGTTGGATGGAATTTATTCATATCTTTTATATGATATTTTGGGCTGTCGTTGGGTGCGCCTAGTGGTACTTGTTTACTAGTTCCGCCAGCGTATTGTGCCAGGTACGTGTAGCAACCTCAGCACAACCCAAAACAAGTCTCTTTTCATTTGACTTGAGCTTCGAGGACCACGATTTACAAGTTTCCTTATTGTATTAAAAAGAAGCATCGTAAAGGCGTAAACTTGTCTAATCGGACGGACGTTGACTATACGCGCAGACAGCGCATATACGACCGTACGATGTACCAGTCCCCTATCGGGGAAAATCCCCACAATGTCTAAACGTCTGATAAACCTCTCAACTACCACATTAGGAAGTATCGTCAACGTTCAAAACAATCCAAACATTATACTTTGCAGAAAGTATGTCCACATGCGTCTGATATACCATTCGAGTGCCAAATGAAGCGGTGTCATTTCGATCGGACGGTTTTTAACTCCACCTCGCAGCAATGAAGGCAGAAAGCGATCTTCATTTGTTGTTTAGTTAGTGGATGTACTTCTTGAATGTTTTCTTTTTGGAGAGGGCATGGGGCGTTGAGATATATAAGAGTCTATCCCAGTTTTGATTTCTGTTTTCTTTTTGTTATTATTCTTCATCTCACTCACTTATCATTCATCATCAAATCAATTAATTTACTTTGCGATCGCTCACCTAGCAGGCTAGAACACCCAAATACCATAATCAAAATGTATTTCTCATCTGCAATCGTTCTCGCTCTCCTTCCAGCTGTCTTCGCTACTCCTCTTCCAACATCTGTAAGCTCCCTTTCCTCATAGCTTCATCTCAGCCAGTTCATGTCCTAACAAAGATCACAGACCCAACTTGAAGCCCGCCAACTCCTAGGTTCCCTAACTGGAGCCCTAAATCCCATCACCTCAGTCGCAACCGGAACGCCCACCGGCGTTCTAAATCCCGTCACCTCAGCGGCCGGCTCAACAGTCGGTGGTATAGGCTCAACAGTAGGTGGAGTAACCAATACCGTATCAGGAGCCGCAGGAAATCTTTTGGGTGGTGTCTTGAAGAGAGATGAGGCTACTAAGGTATGTTCACTTTCCCCAAACAAGTTGTGGGAAAACTATGTATAGGGGACTGATATATTATGTGCAGGTTGAGAAAAGGCAAGGAATCCTCGGTTCCTTCACCGGTGCTTTGAATCCTATTACTTCAGCTGTTGAATCTACAGTTGGAGGCCTGGGAAGTGTAGTTGGTGGTGTTACGGGGGCTACGAAGGGTGCTGCTGGGGGTTTGTTGGGTGGTGTTTTGTAGGTGTGTTTTTGATGAGAGGAGACGTGGGTGTTGTATATACCTGCGCTTGAGAATGGATACTGGATATCCTTGGGGAGAGTTAATGATTCATTGAATGGAAGATAGTTTTCAAAAGGACTTGGGAGGTTGATTGTCTTGAGGCGGGATGAGGATTGAGAAGATGATTCTTAATTCGAGTTTTGAATAAATACAAACATTGATTCAGGCGTTCAAGTTCAGTGTTCAAGTGTTCATGAAACCAATAAGCCTTATATTGTAATATGGACAAGTTATGCAGCACCCCTAGTATACTCTGACTTACTCTGAGTAATGTACTATAAATAGACTACTACAAATGTAGTAAAAGAGGGCTATAAAAAGACAAAAAGAGACAAGTAGAGAATATTAAACTAAGGCTAATACTTCACTAAGACCCTCAATTAGCTTGTAATATTCTTTACCTTGGTTTAAAAACGTTCTTTACTTCCTTATTTATATTCTCGAGCTCTCGGATTATTATTAAACTACCCCGGTGGCCGCTCCGAATCGGTCTGGGATAGCCCGATTTCAACCCGACGTTACTCTGAGTAACTCTGAGTAAATCAGAGTAATTATTCTAAAGTAAGAGTAATGTCCCATTACTCTAAAGTAAATAAGAGTAACTACCCATTACTCTACTCTACTCCACTCATTTCTCACGCTGGACTAAATAGAAAATGGACTTGAACAGACGACCTCTGTAGTCCTAAATTACGAAGGCGTTGCTTCCCCAGCCAATGCACCAAAGCAATCGTAATCAAATCAAGTACATGGTGGGAGATTATTTCTTACGACCAGTTTTAGCTATTGAGAAAACGATTTGCTCCATCGAAATCTCACTAGGGGGTACTCGTTTGAATGGTGAGATTTTTCCGCCCCAATATCGGATGAATATCCCGTCCCAACATCAATCCAAGGCATCATAATAGCCGGTGTTGGTTGTCAGACAAACTAAAACACGAAATACAAAACAACTCATCAATATTCAAAGACTAAATCCCCAAAAATGTCTCTCCTCCCCACCCACCCCGGTCTCCTCCCCTACTGGTTCCTCCTCGTAAGCTTCCCATCCCCATCTCCACCTCTCCCCCCTTAACAACCACAAAACTAACACCCCTAGACCTCATCCCTCTCCCTCTTCAACACCCTAGGTTTCTACACCACCTCATCCTCCTCCTCCATCGCCCTGAAAACCTACCAATCCCCTCTCGCAACGAAAAAAGTAACACCCTTCGCCTCGAGGATGTTTGGGACCTGGACGGCATTAGCATGTATCATTCGCATTTTCGCAGCTTACAAAATCGATAATCCGGATGTTTATAAACTTACGCTTTGTACTTATGTTATTGCGCTGGCACATTTTTTGAGTGAGTGGTTAATTTTTGGGACTATGAGGTGGGGGAAGGGGTTAGTTACTGTGGTTGGTTTTGCGTGTGCGAGTGTGGGGTGGATGGTTGGGGGGTGGGAATTTTATGTTGGTGCTTAAGGCGGGTTAGATCACTGGTTGAATGGCAAAAGGGAGAGTTAGTTTTTTTATATATTAATATGGTATTGTGGAATAGTAAGAGTTGTAGTTTTCTATGCAAGTGCATTACTTCATCTTGGTTTTATAGTACAACGATATTAGCGATTAGAGGTTGATCAGACTGGCGAGTGCCAGGTGTATTTTTTGTGTCTTCCGCCTGACAACCACCTGGTTCTCAATCTCCACATACAATGCTGTGTGCACCCTCACCCTATACCCACCCTCATTATCGAACCATTCCAAGGCTGGCATCAATTGAACAAATCGAGTAGCGATAACATTTATGCTCTCTTGGTTGGCATATTCCATCTCCTGAGTCTCCTCATTAATATCTCTGTGCCCAAGGAAAATTCTTAAAGAAAACAGTGTGGGAGATATGATTTTCTGAGCGCCGTCAACAGCCTCTCTCCAATTGAAATTACAGGATAGTGTCATAGAGCGAATACTCTTGTATTGTTTGGCGACAGAAGAGATAGGGCGTTGGGTGAGGAGATTCGGAGGGTCAAATACAAGGTGTAAGTCTGTGAGCTTTGGCAGTACCTGTGCTACTTCCTCTATCAGGCTGTTACAAATGTCTGAGCCAGAAGGATGACAGTCGTTCGCAATCATAAGTTGCTCCAGACCTGGGGATTTTCGAGCGCAAGGCAAACGGCCCTAGCCTCTGAAGCTACATCCCGGACCAAATTGAATAAAAAGCCTCCTTAACGGGGTGAATTCCGATGCTGCTAGGAAAATGTGGTGTGACAGAGCAAGACGCCTCAAATCTATCTCTAGAACCCCCAAGTTTGGTGCATGCTGAGCAAGAGTTTTCAGACCTTTTTTATTCACCCCCACGTGAATGGACCACAAATTTGGAAACGCAGGCAAGACAGTGCTGCTATGAAAGAGAGAATCCGACCAATGATCCTTGATATACGGAATTGTAAGTTCCACCAAATCACGGAATCTTGAAGTTATGACATCCAACGCCTCTTGCGACCAACTTCTGACATATTCACTTCGGATGCGCAAGCGTTTAAGAGAGTTTGTGCTCGTGAGAAATAGAACAAGTCCATTCTCAGAGACGTTATGTATGGTGACGCTAACCAAATCTAGTGATCTGAGCCTAGGGCAAGTGTGGCTTAATCTCTCCAGCAAGGCGTCAGACACGCTATGTGCTCCACCAGCAACCCTAAACTCCTCAGTTTTGGCCCTACATAATGAAGCAGCACGTTGTTTGGGACTCGTGGGTCGCGGTGGGAGGGAGAGTTGAAGTAAATCCTCTTCAATTGAGGGAATTGCAGGGAAATCAGTTCTGCGCAACCAAGGAATTCCACCCTCCAATCGATATTCTGAATGAAATTAGCATAGTATTGTGCTCACTGGGCACCTTCCTTTAAGAGGAGGTCAAGCAGCACATTGACTCTTGACAGAAACCGATCCGGAGTCTTTTTGTTTGGTGAATCCGTATAAGGCAGATCTCTCCATAAAACTCGAGTGGCTGCAAGCGAGAAGGCTTTATTGATGAACAAACATTTGTGTAGAATGCCATGAGACCCTCGAGCTTTTTCGCTGTTCTCTAGAATCGCAGCGATTATCTCGGGAAGAAGAACTCGATGTATTGCGCTGTGGATCTTGGAATATGGCTGTGAAAGGGACATGGCGTCTCGGATATGTTGTTCGTCTTGGCTCCTTGGTTCTTGCTTTTGGTGGAGTCCATTCATGGAATCCGCCCTTGTACTGTCGTTTGTCGTCACTAGTACTGCCGCATTAGATCTCGATGGCACTTCGATGAATGAGATCAGTACTCACTGACTGTAACCACGATTGCGATGATGCACACTGATATGTGAACTCAATGCTGAGGTCGGCGCTCTTTTTTGTTTGCGTGGAAGTGAAGGTGAATCTCTCCAGCGGCAGGCACCTAGGAAAGTTTGCAAGATCACCTGACTTTGCGTAGTTTACGTGACCTCAAGTCTGACGCGTTTTATTGGTTCATTATTTCCCTTGTTCACGGCACACATTACAATAATAGGTCAGCAGGACACATTCTTGACCAGGTACTGAAATCAATTTCGTTGAAACTCGATTTGACAATTGCCTCGCACATTCGGTAAAACAACCCTATCAAAACCAAAAGAATGTTCCATCACCGGTCACACAGTTTCTAATTTTTTCCGTCATAATGCCCAGCAGCTTGCACAGTTTTCGAAATTGTTGGGTTAATCCCCACAGTCACCCAACCGAAGATTCCTTGTGTAACACTCGTACCAAGCAAGACATAATTGAGTACCGGATCACTCGTGGCAGCTTCCTGTGCAAAAATCCCATCATTTGCGTTGAGTGTCAAGCTTTGTCTGTTGGTAGAGTAGGGAGAGGTAGCTTCGACTTTTGTAATGAGTGTTTGATCGAAGAAGAGTTGGCCGACATGGGAAATTTTCCCTCCAGTAAGTGTCCCGTTTGCGAGGGTGGTGGAGCCGATGTGTGCGAGGACTTGTAGGGTCCAGAGTTAGAAATATTCGATGGTGATAATGTGGAGAAAAGAAGGGAAGCTTACCATGGATATGTGGTGCTCGACCGGTGTAATGACCAGGGAAAATAGCATCGACTTGGAGGACCCCAGAAGTATCTGTGAATGTAATCCCTCGAAGCATGGTGTTGTCTACATTTGTTTTATCGGCAGTGTTGCCATTGTTGTTTGCGATAACTCCACCGTAGACTCCCTAACTTGGAATTAGTACTTCTCTCATCGTTGGGGTATGAAGACACTCACAGTGGAATTACAGAACCAAGACTCTAGAGCAACATTTGCAAGAGGCTTGCAAGTTGTTGTGTCGATGACCTGGATGCAGGTAATTGGAGTCAGTGTCCTGCTTCATTCATCAAGGATTTGCCGAGAATCCATACCTGGACATCGTAGGTCAACGGCACTCCTGCCTGGCCATCAGTTATATCGCTTCGGACAAGCTCTCCTGTGACATCTATCGAAGGTTAGCGAATACCTTCTAGGCAGAACATCGCCTAAGCTCACAGTATGGCCCTTCAGTGGTCTCAGATTGAAGGATGCAAGAGTTGTTGGAGCCAAAAACATCGGCATACGGACTATCAGGAGTGACTGCTTTCGTAGATTGGTGGTTTTTGGCAAGGACCTCAGCAAAAGTTCGCTTGACCTTGATTCCTCGCTTTTTGCGCAACTTGTCAACAGTAGCCATGCGACGAGCAATCATCTCATGATCTCTCGCTTTAATTTCGGCAGCACAGTGATCGAGGTTTCTATACTCTGGTCGTGCCGCATAAGCAGCACGTTCCATCATCTCTTCCTGGATATCTTGCCCTGGGTGAGCAAGACTCCCCGCCATAAGCGAGGCGACGAGAACTGCCTTACACAAGAATCGAGCCATGATGAAAACAAAAACGAAGTTTATCAAAATATCCAGCTCAAAGAAGCGTGTGAGATGACTCCCTATTCCCCTCGGAGACCAACCTCTATTTATCATCCCAAACTCCTCTTCTCCCTTTTCCACCCCAACTCCCTCAACATCACAACTCACCACAAACTCATTTCAACATTCAAAGGCCGCGTAAGACCTCACAACCACCTACCCCTCTAAGTCACGCACCGCAGTAAACATCAAACAACTTCCTCCCACTACGAGTATCTACGTCCGGTGGCCTCGGACACCAGATTTAGCCAATTATATCCTCCGGCTTGGCATGCACTCCCTTGTTTTCTCGCTTGGCAACGTCCACTTACCCCATGTTTCTTGGCTTTATTTTGACGTCTTCTTACTTCTGTATGGTTGACCGGAACTTATGCTTTAAACCTGTTTTGTGGACTTGTAGGTGGTTTTGTAATCCACGGATCCTGAGTGGATAAGTGGTTCTGAGGAGAATTACCCGGGGTGAGGATGCGAGAAAAATGAGATCGTCAAATGAGATGGGTTACGCGTCGGGAACGGAGGAATCTTGAAGTTGTTGGCGCTTGAGATGGGGGAACTTTTACTTGTTCTTTAGAGGAGGGAAATCCAAGGGCGGTATACGGCGGCGGTGATGAGGGGAGTTTATGCCGGTAGATATGGGTGTGATTTTCCCCCGTAAAAGTCTTCTCCCATTGAGCCAAGATTATTTTCCGATGAATATGATGGAGATCCTGATTGAGAATGAAGGTACGCGCTGTCATTATTTTACTACTTGTCTCTAGAGATGTTGTAGCTCTTCTTTTGCGTAACTTTCGAGAGTCGGCATTGTAGTAAATCGGAGAAAACGTCAACCACAAATTAAACCAATAGACTTGATGACTTTACAACCACCATGGAGATCAAATATATACATGAGTTATTCATTTCTTTGCTGTTAGTGCTCCTCGAACAAATCACCAAGTATGAAATCCACTAGATATTTAGGAGAAGCGAAATATAGTTCGGTCAATTCCGACTATCTTCCAGACTATTGCTTGGAGAATGGGTCTAGTCTTGAGAAGGTCTTAAAAGGAGCTATCTATGGCACTGATTCGGGAAGGTGCTATTTAGGCTGAGTTTTTCTTGATATTACGAAATATTGTGTTAGGATTGCGAGATATCATATTGGAGAAGTCTCTGGTTTTCTACCTCTTACTCTCTAGAATTTTCGCAGTGTTGTTATTGTCCAAGATAATACTTCTTGTAGGATTTCCAAGGATGGAACGAAAACCAGTTTATACTATGAATTATTCTCCCAATGTGTTTTTTGTCTTTTCTTCCTCTTTAATTTTCCAGGTGCATCCCCGTTGTCTATCACGTCATGCACTTGAAGGTGTCTTTGAAGCGTTGAAAATCAAATTGCAGAGCAGACTCTGTTGCAGAAAGTTTTTGAGAACCCAGCCCTCTCGCCTGCCTTTTAGTGAAATCGAGTGGTTGAGCTCACTGGTCTGCAAAAAAAAAGGTGACCTCCCTTTCTAGAGGCATGAAATGATGGGCCCGCAGAAACACCGTCGTCATTCATCTCCTACCGACCATGAGGTTATTTCTTATCTCTCCAAGATTTAGACACCAATTTCCAGTCAAGTACGTTTTCAGCGATTGCTTTTCTAGCATCTCAGCAAGTAAGAAATACAAAACACAGTTTAGAGGTTGATAAGAATTAATGCAAAGCTGGGTATATTCCGGCAAAGCGATTCATGGATACCCCTCGCTTAACCTAGCGAGAAGCTGAAAAAAATTTAAATTTTCAGATCCACCCACCCCACAACCATTCAAAAAAACCACTGCAGAAAACAGTCAACCCTTTCTTGCTCATT
Organism: Hymenoscyphus fructigenus; assembly: GCA_001414455.1. Taxonomy (NCBI): domain Eukaryota; kingdom Fungi; phylum Ascomycota; class Leotiomycetes; order Helotiales; family Helotiaceae; genus Hymenoscyphus; species Hymenoscyphus fructigenus. The sequence goes on along the minus strand of LKUV01000004.1, from coordinate 818,610 downwards.
TAGCTCCACACTAGAGAGAACCTAGGGCCCATAATAATTCGTAGAAATAAGGAATGAAATAAATAAAACTCCAACATCTGAAAAAGAGACCAAACACTGCCCGGCTAGCTCAATCGGTAGAGCGTGTGACTCTTATACTATAAGTAGCTATCACAAGGCTGCGGGTTCGACCCCCGCGTTGGGCTCAATCCCCAAAACATTCAGTGATCTTTATAACTTTTTGCCATTTTTTGCGAGTTGTTGAGTTTTCAAAATTGATCGAGAGAGTGGGCTAAGTTTTACGAAGTCTAATTGCCCTAACTATTTTCTCACAATGATTTCCACAAAGGGGGGAGAACAAATATGTTCAAGCACGGGTTCTTTTAGTTTACTTAGAAGAAAGGTTAGACCTCTTGCATCTTTGCTTGTTAGACCTCAAGACTACAAATTCAACCGCTTGAAAGTGATCCACATTTCTCCAAACTAGGTCTCCATTCCTTTCTTAAACTTCGTATAGCTATACTAAAGAAGGCCGACGCATAAAGTGTTTTTGTCTATTTTTCATTCTTTGGTCTCCGGTTCTCTTTCTCTTCTATAGTCCCTACTCTTAAACACTACGGAGCCGCCCCCCCCCCCCCCCCCACCCAAACTCCCAGACCTCTCACAACCCTCTTCTATTTTAACCTAAATTATATAGAGTTATAGTGTGTTCCTAATGATATTAAATAAAAGAGTTTCCAATTTTACTACTAAAGTGTTTCTATTGTAAAATAATCGAAATAAAGCCCCCCTGAAAACAGCGAAAAATAAGAAACATATCTCTTCGACAGAAGTACAATTGAACTCGACCTCAAATTAACGTAAAGACCTCCTCTCCTAAAAGGCTTAAATTAAATACATTGCAGTCATCAAAGTCAACTTTGAAGACACCGCACCTTTGATATTCACCCTTTACCGATGTCAAGACCATAAACTCTCCAGCCCCCTTTTTCTACTTCAAAACGATGAACAGGAACATACCATATTTCGTTGTCCTTGGCGGTCTCTACGCAATCTTGATAAGCAATGCTATCATTAATATTCGTCGGACTTCTTCCGTCAAATAGTAGAACTTGTAACTCGTCTTCGTCAAGGTAACATCATCGAGCCCGTTTTAGCATCTCTCGCATTTTGATACTTCCTGAGACCACTAATCTAGCCGTATTTGATCCGGCGTACTCAGCCACAGCTTCAATGACATTCAACAATATTTCTTCTCCATCCAGAAGACTAATTGAATGGTTCCAAATTGCCTGTTCTACTGAAGCCCATGACCATGATGGAGCGCGGTATGCTACGCTTCGCTCCGTATCAGCAGGCTTTTCTTTGCACCACAGTAGTTGATATGGCAACCAACTCCTCCATAATCCGGCCAAATGCTCATCTTTCAGCACTCTCCTCATCATCTGAGCAACCCCTGAAAGTGCAATTCATTTGTCGGATCCCATAGTCAAATCACATCATGTGTATAAAAGAACAATGTTTGACAACAAGTCATAGTTATTCAGATCTTTATCGACTTTCAGCAATCCAAACCAGTCTTCGCTATAACAACTTAACCGAGGCCCCCATCCTCCGGTTGCTGGCTCTTAAAACGGGGAGCGATTTCGATCGTTCTAGGGCGTAAACCGACTGAAAAGTTTCGCAGGCATCTTTCTGGTTGCATTCCCATACTCCATAACATGGAATCATGATGTTAGCATTTTCCAGTACCCCATGTCCATTCTACATCTTTGGCGATGCACATTTGAGCTAAAAGAGGATTGCACTCTCGAAAGCACCCTCCTATCCCATTTGTTGAGGCAGTAGCTGCTATGTTGAGGAGAGAAAATCTATAAATAGATTCTATGGTTGCTGATTCAACATGCCAGTCCCTTGCAGAATCTTGAATGATACATAGAGAATCAATCCATAGAAACCTTTGCTTTAGACGGCGCGTTATGGCGATTGCTTCTCGAAATTTTTTGGGTAGGGTATCCAGTGGAATGCCCTGCTTCATGGCCTCGATATTATCCTTGAGAAGTCGAACGATTTTGGTCTTGCCTCAACAGTGGTTAAGTGTTACGAATGGATGCTCGTGATCCTCGGCATATTCGTCGGAAAATCGAAATTTAACTACAGGCGAATCGTCCTCCCTACGCCAAGAAGTCGGATTGGCTGCCACCCCTCCAAGTTTTTGATTCTGCACATCTCATGGTTTGCTTAGCATTCATAGAACTAATCTACTATCGTATCCTATGGTTGCGGCCAAGCGGTACTTTCGCTAAGTTTTCTTGTACTGATTATGGATTCAAGTGCTTTTGTTCATCAGTATTGTAATCCCTAACAGAATTACCGTTGCCGGCCTTGCGATTATTGTGACCACTCGCTTAAGGGTAGTGGTATGCCTATAAAGGAATTCAATTGAAACCTTTTCCTTGTCTACTGCTTCGTTCCCTAAGAGAGTGTAGTGAAATGACCCAACCTTATTCTCATCGTGTGGCTAGTCGATTGTCTAGATATATCTGGCATTGTCTATTATTCTCTGCTACAGTAACTTATCGTGCATTGATGACAGCCTTTCTGAGCAGCTGCCAGGAGAAGCTGTCCCTTTGTGTGGTACGGATACCTGACTGAGGTTTGGGTGAGTCGAGATATACTTCTGGGTATGGTACTCACATACCTGGAGTTACTTGCTGGCGGCCGAGTACGGTTAGCTGGCGGTTTCTAGAGAAGATTTCCTGGCATGTTGTGCATAACATTTTCAATTGGAGAAAGTTGTATTCAAGGTCGAATTGATGGCTTTTTGAGATAAAATCAGATATCAACCCAATGAATATTTCCATTACCCCTCCTCGCGGGACACTGCGCTGCAATGCCCTGTAATGGTACCCTGAGGGACTAATCTGGCGAGAGCGCTGTATTTTAGTGGATCTCCCTGTAAATCAGCCCCTAGATTTTCACCTACGGGCTCGCTTACCACTCTGGCTTTAGGGTACCGATGCTGCGAATCAGAAGCCTTCAGGGCGGTTTACGGCCACGTCCTCTGTAGAAAAATATTGCCGCCGCTTTTATTGTCTATCGGGGCGAATATGCATCTCAATCCAGAAGTGGAAATAGAGGGGTAGGTAGCATGTGAGTGACTGTGTAGTGTACAGAGTATGTGGATGGGGTTTTTTAGCAGCTTACTGTTGACTTATCTGCACAGTAACATCTTATCCAAAAGAAAGGACTTACTCCTTAAAAGTTAGACAAGGAGAGGGTGCGGGTATCAACCATCCGAGTCAATCCTTCCGATTATTGGAATCCTAATTATCCCAACCTCCCTTTTTTATTTGAGAGTATTGGGATATCTGCCTTCTCTGACAACTGATCTCGGCATCGTGTTGTAAATCTGAATTTTCCTTGTTGCGCCCCGATAATTTGAACAGAGAAAAGGGCTCAGAAGAATAGGACAGTATTTTCGAAGAATGCATTACCTTGATATTTCACTAGTACGTATGTATTTGAAAATCGTCGATTGGGCTTCAATTTCAACATCGAAAATTTCTAGAATCTACACTACAAAAAAACCAACGCACAAAAATTCAATCTTCCCATTTGCCTCCACTGCTATCCCATCCCATCATCCCTCTCCCCAAATCTCGACCACTCAAATACCTTCCCAATTCTCGTCCCCAAAGCTTAGCCACCCAACACCTCCTCAAACCTTGCAGCAACCCTTGCATCCCTAATCCTAGCCTGATATCCTTCCGAGAAACCGAGACTCTGTCCATGCCTCACACCTTCCTTGAAAGCATCTGTGAGTGTATATTTTTCTTCGAATTTTTACACTTCCTGTTTTACGGAAGTGTTAGATTTTGGGATTTTGTATGGTTAGTGGCGGGTTTTTGGACTGGTTCTGAACTGGTTGATGGTTCTAATGATGGATTCGTCGAGGGATATGAAGAAGGGGAACAAATATTTTTCGAGGAAAGGTTTGTACTTGTAGGTTGGTTGGCGAGAGGGAAGTGGCGGGGGGTTGATTTGGAATGTGTGGTTTCTTTGGCTGTTGGTAAAGCTGTTGCGTTTACCACTATTTCCGCGGTTGCTGGAATTTTCGGTTCTGTAGGGTTTGTCTTCGTTGAATCTTCCTTGGATTCCGAAGGTCTCGAGTTTTCCCGAGATTTGCTATGCACCGGAGGAAGAACCAAATAAGACCCAGCTAATAAGACCGAGGGCGTCGAGTCCGGTGCTCTAGAAGGAGAATGCGATACCTCTTTCATTGGAGGAGCAGGAGGTGGTCTTGTTGGTACTTCTGGCCACGAGTTTTCTACTTTTAGGTTCTCAACTCGTTTGCCTTGCAAACCCTCTCCTCTCCCATCTCTAACCTTGACACCATGAGCTAAATCAGCAACTGAGATCTCAGATCTGGAACTCCTGATGCTAGTAGGTGGTGTATGATATACACTTTCCACCGAACTGTCACTTCCTCTTGGTTTCCTTTGAGGAGCTGGGGATTTTGCTCTTGGTTTCGGGGGTGTATGGGTGTTGGCGATGGATTGTTGTTTAGCTTGTTGAGAAGTTGTTCTGGGGCTTTGAGATGGCGGGTTGAGATTTGGTTGCGCCGTTCTTTGATGCGTAGAGAAATATTGAACTGGCGTCCTTCTCGGAGTTTCAGTTGGAGGCTGGGAATTTGGGACGCGAGGGATATCGGCGGGTTTATTGATATCCACTTGCCTGAAGGTTGAAAAATCCGAAATACCGTCATGTTTCGAGGCAGGTTGGTTTGGATTCAAAGTTGGTTTTGGAGATGGAGTAGTTGGTGCTGTGTAAATCAATTTCAAGGGGTTTGCTTTCAAAGATCCTGGTATAAATTGTCGTTTCGAATTACTTCCATTCTGAGATCCACCCCCAGAACTCCCCCCCCCCAAAAACCAGATGTCGAGTGGTGTTGTTCATGTGTTGAATTTGAAGCTGCTGGTGGTAATACCGAAAACGTTTCCGCGGAGCTTAATCTTGGCAGTTCGGTTACCGTAGGGTGATTTGACTGAGTTCGAATTAGATGATCTGGCCTAATACCTTGGATCTGGTTTGTGGGTATGCTTTGGTTGTGTGGGTTGGATGACGTTCGAGTAAGTGGTGGTTGTGGTGGTGGTGGCGGGCTGACAAAACCATCCAAGGGCCTTACTTTAGAGGCATCTCGTACAGGCTGTGTATTTGAGCGAGGTCGAGTTTGTCTGTGTTTGAGTCTGAGTTTGTGGCGGTCCGACAGAGATTTCCACAAAGTTTACTCTCGTTTGGTTTTGAGGTCGTTTGGCGTTCAGAGTGTCTTCGAGTAGGAGGTCAAGAATGAGGGGATGGCGGTAAGAAGTTGTCCTCCACAGGATGTTCCCACAGTGCATGCGCATGCCCCCCCAAAAGAATTTTCATTTCTTCTACTCTAGCATCAACACAACTCGTACCTCTGCCATCGTCAATCCTGTGGATAGCAACGGAGCCCTGGTGCACAGCAGCTCCCACCCCTCGGCCTTCTTGAGCTGCCAGCACAGGCACCACACCCAAACCCTCCATACCCAGCCCCTTCCAGAAAACTCCTCCGTCGCTGGTCAACATACCCCTCACCCCGATTCCCTAACAGGTCTCGGAGCAGAGATCTCAATTTTGTCCTTCTTTCCTTTCTTCTCACCTTTCTTCCCACCCTTCTTCTCCTTCCTCCCCTTCTTATTACTATCTCTAATATCCCTAACATCCCTATCCCTAGCCCGAACCCCAGAACTCAATACCACACCCGCATCCCGGGCCTTATCCCATTCTTTAACATAAATCTGCGAATCAGGGTTGGTATACCGACCCCCAGTCTCGGCGGTACTTTCTTCAACTTCCTCAGCTTCCTCGCTTGACGGACCTGCGCCAGCTTCGACATATCGATGGAGAGAACGTAGCAATTGAGGATTTGCTTTTGGTTTTGAAGAGGGAAAATTGGTGGTAGAAGTGGAAGTTTGATGTGAGAGATCATGGCTTGAAACTGTTTAGAGGGAAGAAAGGTAATTTTATTTATGTTTTGTGTGAAGGATGGTTGAATAAAAAGGGTATCTGAATAAAGTGGATAAAAGAGGAAGAAAGTGGTGGGGTATTTATATTGCTAAGAATCTGATGCAATGGTGACTGTGTTGAGTTGATGGAAAAGGGGGTGGGTGTGAATGAGAGCGAGTGAAATTGACAATGTGTGAATGTGTACCATGACGTAGTGGAAAAGCAAAGGAGTGAAAGCTAGAAGTACCGAGGTTTTTATGAGTATAAGTATACAAGAGGAGTCATGGTAATGATAACTCAACCAAGAAACCAAACCATTTGAAAAACCAAACAGAACAAGGTTACTCATTTTGATATTGACGCATGTTTCCACAAGGGTTAGAAGACTTGAGAAATCAACTCCTCAATTCTTCTTAGCCATTTCATTACCGGTAGCCTTAGGCAGCTTGTTTGATGAAAAAGAAGAGCAAAAGACAGAGAAGAATGACAGAGAAAAATGACTACAACTCTTACAATCTCCCATAAACCTCGAAACGCAAAGCAACAGAAAAGATAACATCGCTCACCTCAATACCCCAGTCCATAGCCAAGTACGACAACAGCATCCCCACAGCTGGCAAATTCAACAAAAACAAAGCTTTTGACCTACATCTATAACCCCACAATCTTACACCACCTCATACCTTCGCCCTCCTCCTCTGCAACAAACAATGACTCCCCCACCTCCTCCTAAACTTCTCCGGCACAAAAGGGAAATCAGGAATCCATATCGTCCTTGCCAGCATGTGAGTGTTGCCCGCATCGAGAAAGGAAACACAAGAGACCTTCTCCCAATCCTCTTCATCGAGAATATAATGGGGTTCCAATTCCGAGGGTGTAGAGCCAGGATAATAAGTATCGACCAAGAAGTTGCAAGTTCTTAGCTCGGTCTGTGAGAAGGTTAATATCCGATCGTGAGTGAAATCATGATGATGGAGGTCAAGACTTACATATTTCCCCATATCCTCAAGATTCTCATCATTCATTCCCGCGGGAATCAACCAAGCACCAGACCAGAATCCATACCCAGTCCCCGCTTCACTGAATTCTCCCGGCAAAAGACCGTTGAATTCGCTCTTGACGAATTTGGCTCGCATATCATTTGGTAGGTGATAAGAACTTGGGAATCGATACCATTCTTTTGCAAAACAAACGGAGTCTCCTCGTGTGCCAACTGTTCCATTTTGAAGTGGTTCGTAAATCTTGAGTGGTGCTGAGTATGCGGTGTAGATCCCGTAGATTCTGGCGATACCAACATCTATGGAACCGATGACTATCATGCTTACCACCAAGAGCTTTAATTTGGCTGGTACTTTGCCAATCAATGTTTTTGGGTTTGATTCTCCGAAAGCTGCGAGAAGTATATGTAACGAGAGAGCTGCGTTGAGAGCCAGAGCTGGATATGCAGGGTACATGAAGCGTTCCTCCTTATGGGGTTGGAAACTGAAAATGGCAAGCCATATATAGAATGGAGACATGAAAATTATGCTTCGAAGACCGGTGACTGTACCACCTTCCTGAGATTTGGAGAATATCTTCTTAATCGCAAAAATGGGCAACGCGATAAGCGCAAGAACAAACCAGATGTTGAAATTCAACAGCAAATTTCGGAAGTAGAAGTGCCACGGTTCAGTCCCGTATATCTCGGGCCCTTTTCCGGGGCCACTGAAGATATTGTAGAGCACGATGTTAAGAGGAACGATCACCATTTTCTTGTAGAAGAAACCGGAAATAAGAAACTCGAAGAACTGTAACAGGAATAAGTATTTGACGAGACATTTAGGAAAAATTTACTTACCAAAACGAGGAGTGCGGCAACAATTCCACGTACGAATCGCATAATGACATCTATCAATGCATCTTTACTGCTCAAAAATGCAAGTACAACTTCTTCGAAGAGAAACGGTGCTGAGAGTGCCATTGAAAATGGCCAACCCAGAATACCACCGATAGCAAAGGCAAAAATGCCTTGTGCAGTCTTCAGTCCACCCCTCCAGTTCATGAAAGCTGCCATTCCAATCATAGTTGTATACATGGCGAAACTTGAGGGTAGAAAGGAAGCAGATGCGTGAAACACACCAGGACTAAAGACATTTGCCATCAAGAAGAACATAGCGATTCGGGGGTTTAAGGTATTATTGATAACACGAAACATCTGTGTTTGGCAGATGGCGCAGGTAAATGCGAGGGCATACCGTACAAAGTAGAATTCGCCAACCTGTCTTTAATCAATATAGATAATTCTATGTGTATCTTTGAACCTACCTTGGTGGAAAATGGGAGCAGACGCCGGAAACTACCAACGATGGCATGTATTGCGATATAAAGCCAACTTCGAATGGCATAATCGGGCGAGTATTCCCACGTCTGCAGGCCATATCCATGGCTCAAATAATGTGTCGGTTCCCAGTAGTTAAACGTCTCATCGCAATCTTGTATGGGCGCATATAAGGCCGCGAGGAGGTTTGCCGCGAAAAAGACGTAGAATGCGCCAATTGGCTTTACTGCGAATGGCGTTGGGGGTCTGTTGAGGGAGACTGGTTAGCTAAAGAATAACCGGAGAAGGGGGGAAATCAGCGCAGCACTAACTTTCTCTTTTTCTGGGGAGCTGCAGAATATCCTGAGCTGGGAGGAGGTATCCTTGGTGCCATTCTGGGAGTATGAGAGCTTGAGTTGAGTCGAGTCTGGAGACGAAATTTACAGAGGGAAAGGGCAATTGAAGCTCCAGCCTGGTGATGCGGCCAGCAAGGCGGGACGACATCATTGCCAGGGACCCCTGTAGCACAGGCCTAATCTTATCGCGCTAGCGGTCTGACCCCAAAATTTATTTTGCGAGGCTGCGAAAAGTTAAGACGCAACATCATTTTTCCACCATAACCACCAACATGTCTAATCCTACCTTGGATTCCGAAAAGATGGATTTGGATGAGGCTACCGTCAATATTCCTACTGGAACTGACATAGTTATGGAAAATAAGGAGCAGTCACTACCTGAGAAGGAACCAGAAGTTCCGGCGGAGCCTGCTGCAGCAGAAGAAAATACAATTCCTCTACCCCCCACGCAGACAGAGGAAAAATCCACCGAAATAGACACCACAGAGACACCTCCAAGCCCTCCCCTTACCAGCGCTTTGGAGGCACTTCTCGGTGGCCTCGACCCACCAGCACCCGTCGTTGTCGAGGCTTCTGTTAACGATTCCTCGGTCGTCCCGATCGAACCGGCGCCAGTCGACGCCCCAATCGAGGAGTCGAAGCCACTCGCAGATATTCTGGATGATGCTCAGCCTATGAACATTGACTCAGTCCGAGAGCGTTGCGAGAAAATTGAAATCAAAACCGAACAGACGGCCGATGTAGACGAAGCAGAATCTCTCCTCCAAGCAAGCCAACCTACAATCTTGTCTACACCACTGGATAGCGCGCCGGCAGAAGGGGAGCACCCAGAATGGGAGGCAGATTCTTCTCCATATGAATCATCCTCAGACGACTCATCCAGTGATGACAGCTCCTCGGACGAGAGCGACGAAGGGGATGCATACAAACTTCTTAGCCCCGAGGAACAGGCTCGAATATTGATGGAGGGAGATGGCGGTTCCGATGATGAAGGCGGGAAGAAGGGAGGAAATGGCGCAGGTGCCCAGCTACGGACAAAAAATGAGATGCCAGATGTGGTGGTTCCCAAACCCGATGTCACAATCACAGCGGAAATGCCAATCGCTCAATTAGGATGGATCGAAACTACGGTTGACAATACTGTGCTCATAAAAGCGCAAACTTCTGGTGAATACAGAGTCCTTGAAAGTGGTTCGGTATTGTGCTTGGAGGACAGGAAGGTTATTGGAGCTGTCGCAGAAACCATCGGCCGAGTCCAACAACCGTTTTATTCAGTCATGTTTACCAATGCTGCAGAGCTGGCAGAAGCTGGGATGGTGGTTGGAACGAAAATTTTCTACTCGGAAAACCACTCTACCTACGTTTTCACACAAGCGTTGAAGGCTTTTAAGGGATCAGATGCATCAAATCTGCACGACGAAGAAGTCGGGGCCGAAGAAATGGAATTTTCTGACGACGAAGCAGAAGCGGAGCATAAGAGAAAGGTTAAACAGCAGAGACTAGAAAGACGTGGTGGCAAGCAAAACGGGGGCTCAAACCGTGGAGGGCATCCATTACAGCAAAACCACACACCATATGACGCCAACAAAGGCTTGAGTTACGATGATGCTGACGATGATGGGCCTTATAAGCCTCTTATTCGACCCGCTGGATTTGCCGAGTCTGTTGGCCGAAGTGAAGCACCGCAAGAGGGGCAATATCAAGGTGGGATGAACGGCAATCCTCATGCGCAGGGTCAATTCAGGGGACGAGGAAGAGGTGGTGATAGGGGACGAGGTGATAGAGGTAGAGGACGAGGGGATCGAGGAAGGGGTAGAGGTGGCAATTCTGACAGACGTGGTGGAGGTTACAGTCTTGCACCACAAGGTCGATCCAGTCATGGTCAACCCTCTGCTCAAGCCTCTCCTCAAAACTTTACTGCGAACATGCCACCACCACCATTTGCAACTCCGGGTGGACAATTCCCATCATTTCCACAAATGCCTCAGATGCCGCAAAATACTTTAGCTGCTGCTCCAGGCGGCCAAGGTAATGCGGAATACTCACCACATCAACCACAGCTCCCTGCAAACTGGGTTCCGCCACCGCCCCCAGTTCAATTTCAGCAGTTCCAGCAATTCCAACAAGCATTCGCAAACATGCAAAATATGCAACAAAACATGCAAAATCAAAACGGATGGCCTGCTAATCCTCAAGCTGCTATGTCTGGTGCTTTCATTAACCCGGCTTTCTTCCCGCCGGCTGGCGCGCCAAATGTGAATGCGAACCCTAACCCAAATCAAAATCAAAATCAGTGGAACCAAGGACAAAGAGGAAGAGGACGAGGCTCATGAAGATGAATGTCGGATAATGGCTTGTAAATATATTGTACATCATTTGGCGTTCCTATCAGCTTGTGGGCAAGAAATGCTCGTGGGTATTGTCACGTATACATATTCTTGTTGCACGCTGGCAGATACAAATGGGAGCAACATCATGGTGGCCGTGGAGTTTGAGTCAATGATACCCTGCAATTAATTGCTTTCACCAGTAGCTAGTGCTTTTTCGAAAGACTAATTGTTCAAGCACGACTCGGAAAATGAATTCAATTAATCTGAAAGTCTAGAACAATCAAGTTTATGTTACTTGGATTCTTCTAGAAGTTTTGGGACAATCGAAGAGGAGTAGAGTCACGAATTCCTGCAACCCAGTGAGTGTTGCTATTTTCAATTGGGTGGGAGCCCGAGAAATACCGCAAATATTTCTTTTGCTCCTCAAATTCATTTTCTGGTTCAGTTATCTGTCTATTGCATTGAAGTGGTGTGTTTTGTTGAAGGTGTTGTGGGACTGCAGCGATCTGTATCCGAAAAGGGATAAAATATCCCTCCACAATCCGTATCTTTCCCCATCCCAGCTATCGTGGGGCTACCCCACCATTTCGAGCTTATCGATTGACAAGCATTGTATTCCAATCCATACTTATTCAATTTGATCGCTATGTTCTTAATCATTAATCATTAATTTCTTGTCATACTTGAAGTCATCTTTGCGAAATCTCATCTCATAACTTTACTTTCTAATTCTCTAAGCGATGCAAGCCGATTTCACGATGGCGAGTTTCCCGCAAAGATGCCAACATCAAGCTAAGGCAGTACTCCAACATACCTCCCAGAATCCCAAGACACTCGCATACGCAGCTCTATTCCTCTGTCTCTCATCGTGGCTTCTCGTTCGTGCTGTCACATCTCTCAAAAAGTCTGATGATAATAGAAATCGACCATCAACTCCCGATCTTGAGAAACCTGCATCGGGAAGGTCATTCAAAGCTCCACCTAGGAAGCCTGGCGGTACGTACCCTATCTCACGAAGGTTGAGAGAGCCAGCTCACGAAACTTCACAGTCTGGGAACCAGTAGAATTCCGACGTCCGTATGCTCGTCCAGCTCCGGACTGGAATGTACATACTACGAAACCACAACCATACCGACCTTTCAGGCATGGTGCTTACCACATCACGATGGGGCTGCGAAACATGAATTGGGATGAATGGATTGGTTCGTTCTTCCTTCCTCCCTTTCCCCTCCGAAATATGGCGACGCGCAGAAAACTGACTTTGACAACACAGAATTGGATAACCACTACCTGAAGTACCACGCCGACAAAGCCCAACGTATCATCGAACGCGGTCCAAAATGCAGCCACACCGACCCCTCCGCCTTCGCGGGCGCCATCGAACTCCTCGAGGAGTTCTGCGCCTACCTGCCTGAACGGTACCCCTCTCTCTACGCACGAACACCCGTGGGGATGGATAACCTGGTTACAGGCGAGACATTCAATATCAAAGAGCGCCCCCTTGTGGAAGATCCCATGCAGATGGCTGCACGCATGGTACAAGATGACTTGGCGATCATGTTTGAGAAGGAGGATGGTCAGTATTATTTGTTGGCGGGTAGTATACTGTTGGCGGGCTTTTGGAGGCTGGAGGATAAATTGGGGATGTGTTTGAGTGAGATTCATACCGAGGGGAATGTACCGGGGTATAGGGAGAAATTGGAGAAGGGGATGATGAATTTTATGAGGAGAGTTCAGCCGAATGCTCCGGTTCAGAGGGTGAGTCTTTTTTTCGTTTGACGTTTTGCGATTCTTTCCACTTGCCTCTCACTGCCCTCGCTTCTCTTTCCTTTCCCAGATCTCTTGCCCCTTTTTTCGCGGCGGGGTATAAGCGAAATCACCCCTCACGCCACAATCTCGGCAACCCACATCCTCGCTGACACGCCCTCCCACAAACAGAACAACTACTTCCTCCAAGTCGACGACTGCCTCCCCTGGTCCTCCTCCATCGGCCCGGAAGACGGGGCCGCCCAAAAACGAGGCTGGTTCACCGCCGAAAAAAACAAGGCAATCGAACACCACCACTTCCGGTCCGAACGGCAATCCCTACGTCGCCTCCCTAAATCCGGCGGTGTCGTCTTCACCATCCGCACGTATTTTGAGCCGATCACGGAGATTTGCAAGGAACCGTATGTTCCGGGCAGATTGGCGAGTGCGGTTAGGAGTTGGGGCGAGGATGTTAGTAAGTATAAGGGGAAGGAACTTTATGAGGAGGTATTGCTTGAGTATTTGGATCGGAGGCATGCAGAGCAGGTTGAGGCGGGACTGGAGGCTGAGAAGGAGGAGGAGGTGCATGCTTACCCTTTCTGAGTGAGGGCGTGGGAAGAGGTGCGGTAAGTGGTGTGTGGTGGGTGCGATGGTAAGAGTTGGGGCCACAGCTAGTGGGCCCCCTAAGCGAACCCAACCAAAGTAACACTCATTACTTAAAAATCAAGTACAATTCTAACTTTAATTCTTTTGCCTTAAAACTTATATATATTATTAATGAATAGTTGCTAATCCTTTTACTTTAATAACATCTGCTAACTTACAAGTTAACTGCTCAGTATATTGTCTATAATCACGTGGATCTACTAAATTCCAGAGCCTTTGGATCCCCTTGATTAACCCCTCCTTAGAAGTCAGTACAAAAGGTAAGTTTTTTAACTCTTCTTTCATCTACTGCTAGACCTTCTCTATTATGTTTAAATCAGGTGAAGAAGGAGACTAATTAGAGCCGCAGATATTATGTTGGAGCTTAGCTAAGCAAGCATGTCCCTTGTGCACCTTTGAACCGTCCTCTATAAAGATATAGTCAGTACCAAGCTTGTCAAATAAGGGAAAGATAACTAGCTCGAGAACTTGATCTCTATAGGCGCGGGAATTCACCTCTCTACAGCCTTGTTCCTTCTCTAAGAAGACAAGAGAGGACTTATAATCCTAGCTAATTGTGCCTCAAATCATAACTAACACTCTCCCTAAGTAATATGTCGACCTAATACAACCCGAACACCTCTTTTTGTCTACACACTGTGTTACCTAGACCCTCCTACTCTTTCTAAGCTTAAATATACGCTTGTCTGACTATATAACCTTCCTCTAGTCCCCCTTTTGCCTATGAGTAGCTGCCTAATCCAATGTCCTCTACTAGCAGTGTGAATATACAAAAGCTAGACGTTTCTTTGCTTGGATCCAGCTAATAAAGGGTCAAGGGCATATAATACATCGTTGGTAGCTAGCATGGCAAAGGTCTTGGCGGATAGTACAAGCAGAAGCAGGTAGGTTGAGAGCGTTTTTAACTTATGTAAAAGACATGTGACAAGTAGTGTAGTTTTGAGATATAAACTAAAGGATTTAGCGTATATGTTGCTTAGATAATAATCTCTTTTCATACTCCTTCCATTTACGTGTGGTTCAACTTAAATTAACCTTACAGATCCTCTGCGCAGTGGATTCAGGTACCCCTAATTCCTTAAAGATTGTGCTCTAGGATTTTCCATCTGCTTGTGCTTGGAGTACTCTGGCGCGCTGTGGTGTAGACTAATTCTGGCTAGGTTTGTGTACAGGAGAGGGGAAGAGGATTTGGTCTGCCATTTTTAATTTAAAGAGTTTTGGTTGAAAGGTTGAATTATAGTAGGTTTTTGAAAAGGGAGTGTCGGAAATTAAGGTGGGGGGATCATCTCGCCTAGGGGGCCCACGAGCTGTGGCACCAACTCTTACGATTTCGCCTCAGTCAGCGATGATGTTGGAGCCCAAATGCGGGGAGCCGAGACATGGTTCGGGTATTCGCTTAATTCTAACCGCGTTTCTTGCGTTTCTTGCGTTTCTTCCTTCGTTTCTGTCTGTCTCCTTTTCTGTTCCGGCGAGTGCCAGAGCGCGCCAGCGCATACTACGTTCTTGAACTTGTTTTTGATGAGGTGGTCATGCCTTTTGCCCCTTGCATTGAATTTCTCGCGATCTATTTTCTGTTTGTATTGCGATTTGGGTATGAGGTCATCTGGATTGCTCCTAAACGTCAGTGTGTCTTTTTCCGCGAAGTTAAACGCACTGAGCCGTAACGCGAAAACATGATCCCCCCTTTTTTATTCTCGGCTAGACAGCGCATATTGCGTTTTCAAACTTGTCTCTGCTGCCTCCTCCTCTTTCCGCTCCATTCAATTTCCTTCAATCGGGCTTTTGTTTGCATTCCATCTTTTTTTGGTTTTTGTGAGGTCATCTGGATCACTTCTCGAGATCGGCGTAGAGCTATACGTCCTCCTGATGAAAATGTGCGCGGAAAGCCGTGGTTCTCCACCCAACATCTTCAAGTTATGGATTGCTTCAACGCCTGGCTGTCCTACCATGAACCTCCCGAGACTTTTTTTGTTTGTCTTTGCACATGTATTTTTGGGCATGATTCGCATTTCCCGTTGCGATATGCTTCAAAGCCCAAAGCATAGTCAGCAGCGTGGAGAGACATGGTTGCCAACCAAGCATCTCCAAGTTTTAGATATCTACGACTGCGCAGTTGCCCATCCGCCTGACATATTCAACTCCCCGACACTGAAACCAGAGAATCGAAAGAGCCAGCTGGCTTTGCATTGAATCAGGAGATTTTTGCATTGATCCGAGCGGTGTGATATCACTCCTCTTTTCCTGCTTCTTCTCCAATATTCTAGGAATTCGTGGCACTTGAAGGGACGTCTCTTGGAGAGGAGGAGGATGGGTATATCTATCGACACTTCGCACTTTTGAATTGAGAGGACAACGCTGGTCGCCACTTCTTCCATCCTCATACCTATATGCCTTGACGAACCCCCCTTTCCATCTCCTTGGACGCTGGTCGTCCCTTCCCCTCCCCTCACCTCCCTCTCATTCTCTCCCCTCCTTCCCATCCTTATTCAACCACCCTCCCCAGGAGTCAACTAGCTATGAGCCATAGCTCTGGTTATGAGCCATAGCTCTCCTCACCAACCTGCCTCTAAGCCAGCCTCCAAAGCCACTAGCATGCCGGGACTCGGTCACGAAACCAAAAAAAAGCCTCTAGCTCTGTGCAAGCAGGCTCCTGTTTGGCAACACCACGACAAACATCCCGAGAGCGCTAGACCCGACCGTATCATCACCAACCAGGCCTTCGAGGTCAGCACAACCCCTTCATCGTCGAAAGAGACCTTAAATACGGGATCGATAGCAAAGAAGACCATATTTACCGTGTTCCCCTGGATTCGATCCAACATCACCACTGTTTGATCTTACTCCATGTTCAGCTGCGCCTTCTGTGGATGTGGAATTACGACCTCGAGCTGCGCAACTTCGAGACAATCTCTCGAGGAATTCATCAGAACCTCCACAATCTGATGAAAAGAAATACACCTGTCCCTAACCCCATTGCACCTTTTCCTGGTCCTGTCCTGGTCGAAGGAGAGGAGGAATACGAGGTTGAGGAAGTGGTGGTGATCGATGAAGAGGGACGGCTTGTTTACTGCGTGCGTTGGAAGGGCTATGGAGCCAGTGAGGATGAATGGATGGCGTTGGATATGCTGGGCACGCAAGAGAGGAAATTGTATTGTTTGGCTTTGGCAGCACGAAAGAGTGCTGAAACCATGGGGCGTAAGCGAGGAAGTCCGTCACTCTCCAAAAAGCCGCAAGAAACAACAACATTCACATCGTATACGAGGATATTCCATGCCATCTGGCATCCCAAATATTCCCAGTAAGTCTGTTACCCGTCTCCATCCCTCCAAAGCTCGCTTCTAACAAAACTCAAGTTGTCGTTGTCGACGCATGGGTGCATGGGCATTGCCAGCCCCTTCAGAGGTGCGAGTACTTTGGGCTGGTCTATGGACCTACGATTCCCAATACCATCGACATCTGACTGACGCCCACCAAGGGTAACCGATTTTGCGAGGTCAACACCAGGGTTGCAAGTTACAACCAATTGTCACGCTGGCTTTACTACATCGCAATCGCACACTTGGGTTGTCACTCGGTGAGAGGAGGGAGGCATATATCTCACGTCTCGCTCTTGGGAATCGGATCGTCACTTTGTTTCCTTCATTCCAAACCCCCCTTCTTGAAATACCTCAATCCTTGGTGCGGACGGCTAGGCAATTGCGGGAATCATGGGGGCCATCACTAAGAAGTAAGAATCTCCAGCTTTGCTCTCCATATACCCCCACCCCTCTATTATCTCAGATATTCTAGGACAATGAAATTCATTCTCCGTGAAGGTTTAGAAGAATCGGGAAATCGACCTCTCAAATGTTCTAAACGTACTCAGAGAATATACTTTATTGTCCTAGACTATTTCGCACAATCGAAACAAAGTAGGTGCCCGCGGAGCAATGCCCAGCCTTCTTACTCCTCTATTCTCGAGATGTGGACGGCATTCGTGAAGAAACTCTACTAACTTCACCACTCCGCTCAGCCAGACGAAGGAGGCTATGGACGAGACGATACCATCCCCCCTTTTGGTATTTAAGCGAAGTTGACGAACAACGGCCCAACTGTGACATGGTCAGCATTGAAGATACATCACCTCCAGCGATTTCTACTCGACGACCCAGATCTATACAACCAGACGAGGTTGCAACGACGAATCTAGAAAGCCATCCTGTCACACCGTTGTATCCTTATATCAATGCTTCCCCTTCCCCTTTCCACAACCAGATGGAGCTGGCACTGTACCAAGGACTATCAAGGCCCCCTAGTTGGCCTCGGGCAATTACATGGGGACCCCATAGAGCGTGAAAAAATCGTCGCAGAAACTGAGTTTGTTTGTGTTAGGTGCCCTTGGTCCTTTGGAGCCTGGTTGGTGGAGACAATTTGGGACAACGAATCTGTTCATGTAACCAATACAACCATGGGAGCGCATAGGGAGAAGTATACCAAGCCTTTCCCAATGGGCATGTCGTCATTCCCATCTCTTCGGAGATCTTCTTTGCGGTCTTCGAGTGGTCGAGAAATATATTAACGCCCAAACCGATAAAAGCTGCGACATGAGTGACAAAAGAAACGCTAGAACTAGCAGCATCTATTTGAGCGTCTCGCCTCAGTATTCGAAGCCAAATCGGATCCAACCTCAGCTGCATTCGCATTTCCCGGTCCTGTGGTTCCAAAAAAAAAAAAAAAAAAAAAGAACCAAATCCCCGCGAATGCTTTCACATATAGGGAGTTATCCTGAGAGAATACTTGGGCAGTCCCAACGTAGCGGATCAACGCCAGCCAATACCTGCACGATTCATCGAATCGCCGGCTATACTACAAACAACTGATACTCCGGCTCACTCATCTTGAGGATATCATCGAGCTATCAAGTTTGGAAGTGCTTGCCAGGAGTTCCCAAAAGAAAAAAATGAAACAATGGCAAATGATGTTCCCCAACGCCCACTTGCCTGCTGCTAGAAAGGCTATCACTAAATGCCTTGGTCAGGAGATGAGTGTTGCCCTATTTAATGACCATGAACAACGTCGCGGATACATACAGCCCAACAACACTTACCTCCTGGTTAGATATTGATGAGTGCGAGTAAAAAGCCACACAGCAGCTTGATTTGAGTTACTCGAGGGTACTGTGAATATAGATAGACGATTACATGAGGTCCAATTCAACTCACCAAGAGCATCTGGAAGTCCATATTCGGCTATCGCGAAATTTCACATGTCAGCTATGCAGAACATCATCTCAGGATTCGGGGCGTCCTCTCTATACGACAGACTGGCGTCTGCTCGGCAGCCAGGCATTTTACTTGGAAAGCTATTTTCGTCACCTCCGCGGTTATACCACTGCCCAGATCTTGTCGAAAAGTGCAAGATCAAAGACACCTTGATCGTCAACATGTAGGTGTATTCCATCGGGATGGTTTCCGCTGGCAAATAGGAGGAAATAGGTCGTGTCACCACCTTCGATATCTAAGGTGGTCTACTTGCTGTGGTTATGAGCCCGAAAGGTATGACCAAACATTTGGTACCCTTGCGTTCCTGGAGGTCCAATCTCGCTCAAGTCGAGGACTACCCACGGCCAGCCTGTTGGTGGAACTACTGGACGCAACTTCAGAATACAAGTTTCTAACACTCTGGGCAGTTAGGTCGAGGGAACTCGCAGCAATCAACACAACTCTTGCAATGTTGAAAAAGGATGAGGCATGGGAGGCTGATGAAACTTGCATCCCTTCTTGGGTCCGTGTCCAAGACCTTCGCTCTTCTCGAGATATGGCTGATATTCATTAAGAACCTCTACTTTTTTTACTACTACGCCCAGCCTTCGAATAGTACTGCCGGAGCCGGTCAGCCAGCACAAAAAAGTTGCTTCTCTCGACCAGATGGAGGAGGTGATGGACAAGACGACAAAGAACCCCCATTTGCTGGGATGAGGAAAGTGACACAGAGGAGGCTCTCAAAGAGCCAAAGCAAGGAGAGGTCCTCGAACCTCAGAAAAAGTATATGGAAAACAGTGGGCTTACTGTTTCCAATTACCACTATCTGGATTGGAATGGCCGGATCCCTCCTATAATCTAGGCTTTCCGTCAAGACATACCTCGTTACTGTTGGGCACTATCCGGGCTTTGCCGTACCCAGTGGTATGGGATGAGTCCATCTATATGGATTTTTGAGCACATATATCCGAACCCGTTTTGGAAGCTTGCAATCAGCTTGTCATTATTCGGCTTCCACGTCGGTTCGAAAGTCAAAGAGTATACGTCTGCGGGGGGGTTACTGTCAGGCTGGATGAATTATGAAAACGAGTTTCGGGTGCAAAATAGGCATCGACTGCGATCTGCGAGACTAAGAGCAAGGGAAGGGATGTCAAGAGAGAGGGGTAGCACTACACATTCGATAAACCTCAATTTCGTCGAGGATCCTAATTCGGCCGCTGGCACATTTGTGACGCAAGCTGAAGGGTATGATGGGAGTGTGGAAAAGACCCCTAACGTCTTGCTGGGTAAAGCGAATACGGGGACAAATTCAGTGGACTTTGGAGTGCTAGTACTTTTCTGGGGAACTGTGCTGGATTGGGGATGGGATGAAGGAATAATTTCACGAGGTCTGGGGATTTGAAAGGGGCTTTTGTTGCCGAGTTGTGCAGGGAAGCGGCCAATCTTGCAATCATCTACTGGGAATGATGGAAGATCGTTGGAGCAAGCTACACGGAACCGGAAACTTGGGACACCGCACAAATTTCAACTCAGGCGGCGAAGGGAGCAAGGAGGGGAGGTCCTACCAAGAGGGAGATATTGTCGAGGGAGGCTGAGAAAGTGCGATACGATCTGTTCCGAAGGTATTTGGGAAGAAATTTCTTGTTCTTGATTTCTTCTCCTTCGGTAAGTTGATTCCCTGTTCTCAGGAGAAATGGAATATTTGCTAACACCTTCTAGGAATTTCATAGTGCGCACTCCTGTGCCCAAGGCAAAATCACTCCCTTCTACACATCGCAATGCAGATTATTCTCTGTGATTTGTAGTGACCGTTGATATTCTTATGAGGAGTTCAGCGAGGAAAGTGACACATGCTACAGCGACGAAGAATTTGACGAGGAAAGCGACATATGTTGCATCACTTCCTTTGCAATGGCAGCGTATATCTACGGTCGAGTATTGAGGGAGGTAGGACTGGAAGTCACACGGTTGGGCAATGAAATTTCCCTCACACCGAAGGGGCATTCAAGGGTAGAGGGCCTGGTTCTAAAGAAAAAAGGTATCATGACATTTATCAAATATAATATGTCAAAAAGAAAGCGTTCTCGGAATGGAGTTGATTCATGCGAGGCCACATCATCGTGCTACATGGAGTCCGTAGCATACACAAGCGGTAAAAAACTTTCTCGGCAACGACCCGGAGTTTTGGCAATGGAGCAAACGAACGAAACACCGAGTCACTGAGACGACGCTACGATCATTCCCTCTTGAGGGCATTTGACGTGTTATTGGAGCAAGGGGTCTCGGTAATATAACTGACAGCGATGGAATAAACTACACTTCGGCTGCTCCATCGCGAGAATGTTATCGATTTAGCCTTGTCGGAGTTTTAGCCAGATGAAGGGACCATGAGAGATGCGTGTGAAGAGAAAGGGTACTCAAATTCACTCGTAATCCTGTGCGAAGGGCAACATCGGTATGTGTTGCACACGGCAATGCAGGTTATTGGTTGCGTCGTTTTCGAGGGAGGAGATGTTACCACCCAGGCGCGGACCGTCTTCCAAAACCTATGGGGCTTCAACTTGATCGGCCGACATCAAGACAGGAAATTCGATCAGAAGGCTTGCCGAAGACTGTATTCCCGGCTGACAGAAGGATTCAGATAACGATGGTTATCTTCTCGTGGCAGTACTGCTCGTGGGCACTTCTTTCGCAGACATTCCTCTCCAGAAGATACCAAAAAGGTGGAGACCTTTACACAACGCCGCAAGAGAATATCGCAGAGTCGGTCTGAGTTCAAACGGAATACCTCCACTCCACAGCTTCTTGTGCGCTTTCAGAAAAGTTACAGGATACATGTTGATGAAGATTGTCGAACAGCGACGAGGAAAGGAACGAGGAAAACGAACTATGTCGGAAACATCACCAAGAGAGACTTTCACCAATTGCTGCTCTTTTGGTGTGGATCGACAAGACGGAATTCGATGTCCAATTTCATGGGAGCCGCTCAGAAATGGGGATTCTGGGCCACTCAATTATAGGCTAGGAAGATTCGGGCGCAGCAGGAGAAGAATATTAGCGGATTGACCAGGGGGAGGACAAATATTTTGCCCTGGACCTGGAACCATGAGAAGAGGAGGTATGAAAAAAGGTAACCAGGAATTGGGGTTCGAACTGGGAATTCTGGTTGAATAGTCGATATTCGTGGGCTGGAAACCGAGGAACTGAAAAGGTTGCCAAAGTACCACGACTTGAACAGTTATATGCGACGGTAGTTGAGCCATATTATGGCCTTCTTATTCCGGCATACGCTAGCCACAGAGAACTCATGAGCGACACAAGAAGAGACGTTCGTTCATCTTGTGGATTTGGAAATGCCTTTAGGGAGTTCCGGAACACAACGCTTGCGCAGGTTGTGGGGTTGAGTATGGCTTCTCCACCTCCTCTCATACCTGGCGTGTGCGGAGGATGCATTCTTCACCAGGAGAGAGGGCATAAAAAAGTAGCAGGGAAAGTGTACACATTTTATGGACCTGTTTGAAGCCCAGACAGTTTCGGCTGGACTCGAGAAGATCATTGAAGATTTTGAGAATAACATCATAGCTGCTGAAGAAGGGAAATAGAAGGAATGTTAGCAGAAGTGGGATAAGACTACACAACCAATGTGTTATGAAACTGTACATGAAGAGATGGATCGTTTCTATGGGCAGAAGGTCTTGCTCTTGTCTGTTGGTGTCCCTTTCGAGTTAAGAAGGTCAAGATGAATAGAGACATCAACGATGCTCAATCTGCTATAGAGTGTGCGGTACTACGTCTTCAGGAGGCGCTTGGGCTCGGTCTCAGAGAGAACGTAGTACTTCGGTCCCGATGGCCGATGGTGTAGAAATCCTCCAATTCGAGGAACAACAACGCTGCCGCTTGCACCTACTTACACCTCCATCTTCTGAGTCTGGTTCTAGAGGCGATTTGGGAGGGGAGGATTCGGAAGACGACGAGGGAGACCAGAAGAAAGGATTTGGAAGACAACAAGGGAGATCAAGGAGAAGATGGGAACAACGGTTTTGGAAATCTCAAATCGAGGTTTGAAGTTGAAGCTCGTTGCTTTACTTTCGTGAGCTATCAACGAACTGAGACGAGCGGTATCTCTTTTGGGGCGATTACGACTTCCGATGCAGAAGTCTGGAGATGAAGGGCGAGAGCTATTAGCTGGGCAGTTAATCAAGCGACGAATGGATGGATTTTATGCGTTGAATCTGGGAAGTGAAAAGCCACGGCAATTTTTTATCCTGCCAAAACAGCAAGCCGCACAGAAAGAATGCATTGAGGCTCCTCAAAAAAACTTAAAAAGGGTGGCATGAATGAAGTCACCTCGCTTAATCCACGAACCCCTATTCGGTGAACGACTGCACCAATGAGGGAAAGAGTATCTCGGGAACTCTAGGGAGGTACACCAGTACTCCCAGGTTATCCAGAAGAGCGTGTACGAGGATTGTATCGTAGCAACATCGGTCTCTGCTACATATTGCAATGCAAATTGTTCTCTAAGGTCAAGGCTAAAGAAGAGAAACAAGCGCCAGGGCCATAGGAAATTGTGAAGAACTGCAGTACATTCAGGGAAGGTAGGTTTTGGTTGCCAATTTGGCCCATGGCTCTATTAAGACATTTATTACCTCCACCCGAGGACTGTGTGTTGGAGCACAATTAGTTTTGGCTGCGCATTTTGGGTTTCTACTTTCTGCACGAATGGCGGCAAGGCCATTTACCCAGTCTCGCCTTGCGCAAAGTGTTAGAGTTGTACACGGATTGAACCCCACATGTCCACGAGAAAACAAAGGAACGCATCTAGAAAGCTTCCTTGGCCACACTTGTGCTGAGGATGACTTCATTGCGCAGATGGGCTGCTGGGAAGAATGTATCGGGAAGGATTTATCGGGAAGGATTTATCGGGGAGGATGTATTGGGCTTCCCTGACCGCGCCTGTGCTGAAGATGATTTCTTTGCACAGATGGGATGCTGGGTGTATTGGGAAGGATGCGGAGCCGAAGCCAAGAGCGGGGACAGGCCAAGAAATCAAACACTTCTATTGTTGTCTTCAAGCAACATATGAAAGATGCGCGCGGCACAGAGGGAGAGAAGTATTAATTGGAGCAGCGGCTAAAGCTATCTCGGAAGTTGGACCTCGTTTGGGCACAGGCTTCATGGACACGCTATGACTTGGCCTAGAACATACAAGTCCATTCTGTCGTTGGGTAATTATGGTAATGGAAGCAAAGCAAAGCATCTGCCAAAACTTATAAGCATTATCAACAGCCACCATTATCCTCGATCAACTACACTACTAGTCTAAATGAGAACAGATTTTCTCCGGTCATTGGGCTGTTCAGTCCAGTTACACGATTTTGGACAAAATATGGCGGTACTGGAGAAATCGGGGTCGTTGTTTGTGTGAGTTGGAGCGCATTTAAGCTTGGTCGGAGTCGATAGTAGGGTAGTTAGGAATGTTTGAGCTGGGAGATTTGGGCCGGCGGAGAGCAATCGTCCTGGAAGTTTGGAGGCACCCCTTCACCATTGAACATCCTTTGGACGAGAAGTTTACTTGGAGAGGTATCCAGATGACTGCCACAGCCAACAGCAGAGCAGGAGTATTGAGGCCAAAGATTGCGACGTCGAAGACGAAACAAAAGAAGTCAAAGCAGGAGGACAGCGACAGCGATGAACCAAACGGAGCAGGAGTATTGAGCGAGAGTACCTCAACTGAGCAGAGTGTTATGGTCTGGAGACCCGAGGCTGCTATGGATACTTCCCCCTTACTGGATGGTCGACTCTCTTCTGGCAGCGAAGCGGGTGTGGAAGACAACCAGCTCCTAGTCACCGAAGACTACGAATCAGCTGCTGAGGAAATGTTTGACGGGGGACCTGCAATTTCCTCGGGGGGGAAGAGAATCTTGGTGCTTCTCTTTGAAGCATGTAAATCATGGCGTCTGGAGAATATGGCATTGAAACATCCACAGAGAATGAGAGAATCATGGGGAAGGCAAAATATTCCGCTGCTCGAGATCCTAAGAGGATTATGTGTGTTTGTTAACCAATCTTGTGAGCACGCTTTGTGTATTTACCCAGCCTTGGATTTGGGCCTGCAGAAGCTCCTCCCTCGACCGAATGAGAACACCTTTTTGGGGATTGACTTGAGTTGCTGGAATCATTCGGTAGTGCACCAGTGTGGACGACACGTATGACACAGTTGATGATTCGGGGGGTAGATGGAGACGGGGGTTTGAATCTCAATGAATGTGACCGAGAAATTATTGGGATAAAAACCCCCCGCTATAAGAGTTGCTCGTGGGAAGGATCAGCGAAAAAAAGTAGAGACAGCGAGGAAAATTTGCGAGGGTTACAATACAGTTTGTTGCATTAGATCAAGGAAGAGAATATTGAGGATTCGATACATTGTAGAGGCTGAGAGTAGGCCAACTAAATGAACGAAATGAATGGAGCTTTTTATTCATGGTTCATGTTTATATAATAATAGAGAATTCTTGTTCATTGGTAGTATTTTCATTAAATTCATGAATAATAGGTGAATGTCATGAATATTCATATAAAGTGCTTCCAGGGGTTAACGGACCGCATTATCGCGACACGGACGTCTTAAATTAGTAGTCCTCATTTGTCTCCTAAAACCTACAACCTATCTATTATATCTTCAATTTCCTAAGGTATGTGAAAAGTTGCGAATAGCCTCATTTTTACTGAAAACAACTCCCTTTAAGATTCAAAAAGACTATCAAGGCACCAGCGATACCCATACAAAATTCATCTATACCTAGGGGTTCATGTAGGATAATTCATGAATTTTGTTTACTCTAAAAATTCATGCTATTTAGCTTCATGAACGTGATTATTCATGAATCTTCACTTATTCATGCTCAAATCGGAGCCCTAGCTGAGAGACGGCGGAGAACCCGGACGCGAGCAGAGCAACGTATATTGAGACGAACTCTTCATGGCAGTACAATCAGTTGATCACTATCACTCTCTTCAACAGATGGAAGTGTAGGAGTGAAGAATATGGAAGTGAAAAATAGATTCCAGTCATCGTCATGATAAGACGTGAACTTGATCCTCAAACTCAAAAATAATCAAAGGAATTCGCTACTTAATTTTTCATTGACTTCGAAGTACAATTAAGAATTTGGTGCTTTGAAACTGCAAGGGTACTTGGGGTTGCGATCGAGCACTTTGAAATGCCGTAGAAGCAAGAAGTAAAAAGTCCACTAGTTAGCCATTTTCTTACCTCGAAATAAAATTCACTCAAAAACATTTATCATATATGCAAAGGAAGAAAATTTCACTTTAATCACTTCTCACCTGATATCTCCACCTCTTCAACTTCTACTCCACGTAATAATACTTCCAAATATAGCTAAGCGAGGGAAATTCTCACTTGACCTCACCGCGTAATATTTTTTCTGCGGTTTCTTAGTTTTCTATTCAGAGCAGCAATTATTAACAAGAAATCCATCATTAGAAGAATAACTTCTCAGTTTCAATATAAACCACCAAATAACCATGATATTTTAACAAAAGAAAATCATAAATCATGTCCAACGCAAAGGAGGTATCTAACCACCCTAACCAATTTTCCTAAATCATCTAAGTCCAAAGCCACCAAAAGACCTTTCTATCATTATCATCCTCGATTTTTTCTCTCCCCCTTCTCTCCCCCAACCATATTCAACTTCTCCAACTCCCTCCTCAACTCCCCCTTCTCCCGTTCCAAAACCTCAATCCGCGACTTAGCAAGCATAAGTATCTCCGCCTTGCTAATTCTCTTCTCGTCCCCAGTCCTCTGTGTTCCAAGTGGGATGACGGAAAGAAGAGTGTCAAAGAATTGATTCAACCGAGTGCGATATTTCCTCTCGATCATGTTGTGAGCCATTCGTCCGACTGCGCCCTCGCTTGGGCTGGGAGAGATGCTGTGGGGGGATTGGGTATTGCATCCTGATCTTGGATTTTGATTTTGGGTCAGTGGGTTTGTTCGAGGTGGTGGGAGGTTTTCTTTGGCGGCCGCTGGAGTGGGGGGTGGGTTTGGAGTTGGATTTTTGTTGGGGTCTCTTTTTGGAGTCTCTTTTTGGAGGATCGGGTTTGGCGGGTTGGTTTGTCTGCTTTGGGTTTAGATGTTTTTCGTGGTGTATTTTGTGGTATATTAGGAGGGCTGATCATCATG
This sequence comes from Hymenoscyphus fructigenus, assembly GCA_001414455.1. NCBI lineage: Eukaryota > Fungi > Ascomycota > Leotiomycetes > Helotiales > Helotiaceae > Hymenoscyphus > Hymenoscyphus fructigenus. The sequence continues at coordinate 791,758 of LKUV01000004.1, read as the reverse complement.
ACTGGTGAAGCATCAGAAGCATGCTCAATTTTTCCAGCTGTCGACATGTTTTCCTCTATGAATACAAACTGACTGTCGTCGACCGACGCGGCTGATAGAGTGGATTCATCAGAGGGATTGGTGACAGCTTGTGGGGAGGTCATCATGGCTGGTGAAGCAGCGGAAACTTCATCAACCTTTCTTGTCGGCATGTTTTCCTCCATGACAACAATCCTTCTATCGCCAACGAACGCGCCATAAAGATTGGCATTTGTGATTGACGAGCGAGCGGAACGAGTATCAGAAGAAGTGACAGCTGGTGGAGAATCGCAAAGTACCTCTTCTCTAATAGCCGAAGGCATAGGCTCTCCCATCGACTGCATATCCTCGAAACCATTCTGCAAACCTCCATCAAAATTTCCAGTCTGAAATATCGATGGACTGTAAATGGCCTGAGAGTACGTCGAGGTAGGAAATATCGTGTGTCCCGCAATGTACCATGAATTGGTGGTGGTGATGGTGGTGGTATCTAGACATGGAATGCTCCACTCGGCTCCTCCCCCGCCACATGCATCAAGGTTGAATCGATCATAGTAAATGGGAAGACAACCGAAGCTAGCCGCGTTGTTATTGAGGTTGTGGCTGCTCCTGTGGGATACTTTAAGCTTCATGGAATTGGCAAGCAGTGGGGGTGATTACATGGTTGGAGCGAAATATTCCAAGCGAATTTACTTGCTTAAAATGTATTTTGGAATTTTGGCAAATAACAATGGCCGTAGACAATTGAGATGAGAGCTAAGGGATCGAGCGGGGAGGCGGGTATTCGACCGATTATATACAATTCCAGCACCACAGTCCTTGTCTCATACAACTTGCGGTGGGGGAAAATGCTAGGAGTGTTCATGCTAACCATTCGTTGATCAATGCGGAGATCTTATCTAGATATGAAACTATTAGCACCGCCCAGTGGCAATGGTAAAATCTCTCTCCAATCACGCACGACCATGGAAAAGTTGGGGTGGGGTTGCACCAACACTATTCCTTCTATAACAATTATGATGTAACTTTGAAAATTGCTCAGATTGACAGAACCTCAGAGGGATATTCTTCGAAGTTCACAGTAAAGTAGCGATGGCATCTTACTGGATAGATAATAAAAGCACTACCTGCCGGTACTCCGTCGTGAGTGGCTCGAAGACGTGGCAGCATTTTGATATTGGCTCGTCGTGGACAAAAGAAAGCGGCAGCATAGCTTCAATCTACACATTCATAAACACTAATAACCTACAGCGACGAAAATGACATACAAACTTTCAAAACTCTAGGAGAGAGTAACTAGTATCGAGATTATCTGTTCACATTTTTGTTGTATTTTTGCGATTTTGTTGTTAACTTCTTACGTCGCGATTTAAGCAAGGGTAGTAAATTATACTGCCGCTTTTTTTATCGGAAGACACCTCCGCACCCAATAAGTAGCGGGAATTAGCGACCCCATCAACTTTAAAGTAAGTATATCTTAGCACAATGTAGTCATAAAAATACAAATAAATTTAAATTAAAGCAGAGAGGCTTAATTAATAATACTCTAGGGATTTAGCTATTTTAATTGCGTTTGCGTTGTGCTATATTGTGTCAAGTTGAAAGTTAGATTCCTACTTCCCCTCCGGGGCGTATCTTCCGCCAAGAGTTCTAGTATTTTCTGCGCTTGCAGGGCGGTACCACCAATGATATTAAGATGATCTAAAGCTGCTTTTAGTACTGTAAAATCAACTTTTCAATATGGAATCAACATACAGAGTTCCTGTGCCTAAGCAGCCCTCTCCACAGCTTACTCGGGATAATAGATTATGTATTTAGACGCTCTATTTTGACACTAACCTCTCACGCTCTTAAATTTATCTTATAACTAACAAAACTTACAATCAAGTCTACTATGTAATCAGCCACTGGCTTACACCTCAAAAGCGCAAGACTAAGGGGAGAATGTTACTCAAGACTCCTCAAAGGAAGAGGCTGATCTAATAGGTGACAGTATCCTGAGAGAACTGCGAGACACCATGGATTAGATCCCTCAAATACTCGGTTTTGATTGCAGTGAGTATGCTATAAGGTCTACATTCAAAAAGGAGGGGTTTGGACAACATATTCAACGGAAGAAGTGTCCTCTTACAGAAGCTAGATGCCTTGAACGCCTTGCTTGGGCTATTGAACACTACGACTGGCCAGAAGTGGGATGAGATACTATAGAGTAATGAGACGTGGGCACAACCTAGAATACATACTAAATCATGGTATACTCACAGGCTAGAGGAAGCAAACCACCCAAACTGTATACAATCGCAGTATCAAAGGAAGATAGGATAGATGTTTTGGGGGTCAATTTCAGGGAAATATAGACAGCATAGGGGTCTGTTTTGGGAGAAAGACTAGGAGACAATTAATGAGGGTTCATATTCTAGAATCATTGTCCCTGTGGTAGATGAGATATTACAACAATACCTAGAGCTTCAATTCCAACAAGACAACGCTAAAGGTCATGCCTCTGCTTTTACAAAGTAGGTTCTTGAAGCTGCAGGAATAAGGGTTATCAAATAGCCTGCTCACAGTCCTGATTTAAACCCCATTGAGACTATATGGAATGATATAAAGGACTATATTCAAGTACACCACCCTCAAGTACACAGTGCTTACAAACGACTAAGGGTGGCAATACAAGAAGCCTGGGAATCTGTTTCACACGAAAGGATTAAGGAGCTTGTACATACTATGAGAGCACGATGTTTGGCTGTAATTAGAGCTCGAGGGTGGTATACAGAATATTGAAACTTTTTGGTAAAGCGGCACTGCAAAACATAACCCCTGCATTTTGGAAGATACGCCCCGGAGGGGAAGTATTTCCCGCTACTTTTTCTGTCCACCAGTACAATTGGTACTTGACACGTGACCTGATACGTGATCCAACAAATCGTCCAGAACTCAGCTACGACATTTCAATTCCATCTCCAATGTCAAAGAAAATGATCTCATCACTAGCACGCCCAAAACCTTCGAATCCCCAATTTCCTCTCCAAAGACCTAAAACCCCAAAGCCAAAACCAGAAAATCCAATCGAAGCCGCCATAAAATCATGGTTCACAACCCTCCCTCAAGACCTCTTAGCCACAATTCTCACCCAAGAGACACTCCTAACCACCCCCCCCAAAAGATGGGTCGTCTACTCCCCAATGCTTCTCCTCCCCTCCGGAAGTTTCGAAGGACCTGAGTGGCAAGACTGTCTATCCTCACCCCTCATCCAACACTTAAAAGAAGATTTATGGAGGGAAATTTTAGAGCGAGTAGGGAAGAGAGAAGGGAAGGGAGCATTAACACATCTTGCGATCAATTCCGGGATTCCTCTTCATAATGAGATGGAGACAGATACTCAAAAGCTAGAGGGATCAGAAGAAAACATCCTCCGCACCCCAACCGGTCTAAAAATCCTCCACGGCGACTTCGGACCCTCCCTCTCACCAACCCACCCTCCCACGATTCAAGATTTTGGAAAGGCCCTCTGGGTAAGTACCAGACAAAATGGGATAACACAAATCTGGGCCCCTAGATATACAATGTTCAGTCGCGGGAACATAAAAGAAAAATCTCGAATCCTTGAGTTCCACCAACAAAGTCAAGGTCCCGATCAAAAAAATCGTCAGAGGAGCAAGTCAGATTTAAGGAAGGAGACAGCTGTGGACCTTTATGCCGGAATCGGATATTTTGTCTTCAGCTATGTGAAGATGGGGATGGGCAAGGTGGTGGGGTTTGAGATGAATCCCTGGAGTGTGGAGGGCTTGAGGAGGGGTGCTGTGGGTAATGGGTGGAGTGTTAAAGTCGTGGAAAGAGGGGAGGAATGGGTTCCTGGGGAGGACAGTATTACTGTGTTTGTGGAGGATAATGTTAGGGTTTTGGAGAGGTTGAGTGGGGTGAGGGATTGGTGGTTGGGGATGGTTACGCATGTTAATTGTGGCCTTCTTCCTACGAGTGAGCAAAGCTGGGGAACGGCTTTGAGGCTCTTGTCTGGTGGTGGATGGTTACATCTACATGAGAATGTAGGCGTGGATGATGTTCAAGCAAGGAGAGGGGCTATTGAAAATATCCTCAAAGAATACTTGAGCCAGGGAGGCATAGAGGCTGAGGTAAAGGCAGAACATGTTGAATTGGTCAAGACTTTTGCCCCGGGGGTGTGGCATTGTGTCTTTGACATTTTAATTACAAGGTAGTAATGATACATTTCGTCGTTGGCGTCGAAGCCATTCATACTCTATCCCAATCTATACAAACCAACGCACTATTCCCTCCGGAATTTCGCTGGTATATTGTGTTCCACAATTGCGAGTTTGTCCTCTGCTGCTTGTTTCTCCGCCTCGTCTTCTAGGTCGTCGTGCTGTTTGAAATGCGCAATGTCTTCGGGATGGATCAGATCCTCTTCTTTTGTGTTCTCATCGTGATACCTAGTTGTTGTCAGCATCATCCTTAGTTTCCTGACAACTGCGCAACTCACTTCTCCCAATGATGAATCTCATATTCCATCTCCATATCCCAATGATGTCCCGGACCCGTTCCAAAATCTGGCAGCACTCCCGGTGGACCTTTGGAATTCCCAACCCAACCTTCGCAGAAATTCATCCACTCATCCTTCTCAATTACATTATTATGATTCGTATCAATCAATCTCAACACCGTGCCCACTATCTCGTCCTTTTTCGATTGTGGTGTATCCTTTGCGCTGGGGTCCTCCATGCCGTAGAATTTCAGGATTTCGGATTGGTCCCAGAATCCATTGCTATCGAAATCGTGAAGTTGAAAGAAGGCGCCTGGATCGAAGTTGCCGATATGATGTTCCTCTATTGTTGGTCAATTGGTGCCCTCAAGAGGTAAATGAGTAGCAAATTGAGGGCGTACCAGCCATGTGCCTCGTTGCCCAATCTGCGTCTTCTGCGACTTGTAAGGGCTTTTGATGGCTATTTCCTCCGCCATGCGCTGCGACGAGCGCTATTGACGTCGCACATAGAGCTAATATCCTTCTACCTGCCATATTTATTGTGGGGGTGGTTGTTGGCTAGACCGAAATGCGGTGCAATTGATTGAATTGATTGAGTGGAATCTGTTTGAAACAATTGAAAGTGGGAGTAGGCTTTCTTTGAGTAAGGATGACGATGTTGACAGCTGTCGAGCCTGCGGAAGGCTATTTTGGGCTGGAGCTTGAGTGGCACTGTGGCGCCCGTGGCCCGCTGCAGGTTCCTTCGGGTTCCGCTTGTGGAGGCATTTCCAGGGGTTGGGTCCCTGGAAAGAGGGGGAAAGAGCTTCCAGCCAACCCTAAAGCCTTTCTCAAACGCAAACACTCAACACCACGACCTCTCAACAACCACTCGACAAGATTTTGCGATACCTCCTAATTACAAACAAAATGAGTCGACCTGTCGAACAAGCCCTCAACAACCTCATTCCTCGTCATCCCGGCGCTTTACCACCGGAGCTTATCGAGCTAGCCCGTTCTCTCCTCGCCCAGTCCCGCAGCATAGCAGGTACCCTCAAAGCAGAAGAAGAAATCGGGAGAACATATGCTTGCGCCAACATAGCCTGCGAGAGGTACACCTTTCCATATTCACACAGAGTCCCAATTGCTAACAAACTAGGCTCAAAACAACACTCGACCTACCCCCCATCGAACCTCGTCCTCCAATCCCCCCTCGTGCCTACGCAAAACTATATAGCTACTTCGATCGAACCCTCACAGCCTCTCGACGAAAACCGCGAGCAGAAAGTCACCCAAGTCGAAACTCCTCAAATCAAAACACACCCAACAAAACTCGAACGCGCTCCTCGCCCGCTTCTTCAGCACCCCGACAACTCCCCCAAAAACAAACACCCTCAAAAGCCACTTCTTTAACACCCTTTCGAAATAATAGAACACCAAAGTCTGGATTGAGATATGCGAGTAACACAGACCGCGACGCGAGGATACCAAAATGGCTTGCTCCAGTGGTAAGGAAGATGTGCACGGAACTTAGTTCGAAAAACGCAATCCCTCATGTTCTTGCGGGGGTAGAGACTATCCTCTGTCTTCCTTTGTCAAATTTGTCAGAGGAGGATGCAAAGAATCCCCAACCTGGGGATCATATTCCAGCCTTGGTGGCGGCCATTTGGTTTTTCGTTATCCACGGGCTCAGCGACAAGGAAACAACCAAACAAGAATTCAAAGAGCGTCGGGACAAAATCCTTAAAATCTTCGCTACAGTAAAAAATGACGAGGAAATAATCGCCAAAGTTGGAGACGAAGACGAAGATTTATGGGCAGGTTGGGAACCCACAGATACGAAGGTTATTCAGTTATGGATTGTGACAGTTACGGGAAGGAACTGGTTGGATCTAGATTGGTATACCAATATTGAAAACGAAGATCAGAATGGGATTGATGTTCAGATGCAGTTGGAAGAAGAGATTCGGGTGTCTGAAAAGAGGAAATTAGGGACGACGATGCAGGATGGATATGATTATTTGAATGACGAGAATAGGGAGAAGTATCGGGTTTGGAAGGAGACGATGTTGGCTACGATTGATGATTTGATTGCGAATGGGGTTATGGATATGGATACCATTGATGGATGAGGGATGCAATCGCACGCTTTTGGTTTTGAATCAATATTACTATTATAAATATACTGTTGCTACAACCCTGACTGGGCTGGTTGCGTTATATACGTGACCATTCTGCACCTATGGATGTTTGCTTTTGAGCTTCAACTTCCCCTCTTTAAGCACAACAATGAATCAATAAAACCTCTTTACAAGACGTACGATATACGATAATTATCACAACCTGGTGATACCGACATATACAATCAGAAACAATTTGGAAAGATTTGCACCCTGGCCTAGTGGCATTAGAACTCTGGTTAGTTATTTTCTCTCTTAGTCATTATGTTCGTTCTAATAATTCTTTGGACTTTTCTAACCCACGTCACGAGGCGTACGGGGAGCTGCCGCATGTACAGAAAAACCACAAAGTGAAATTATCGATACTACTAGAGACTAACTCACAGGATGTCATATCATATTATATTATGCGAGTGATTCTTCGAGATATTAAACATTTTCACTGTCCAAAGATATTGGGCCGCTGTTTCTTTGCCCAACGTAGAGAGGGTACGGTATACCCCATCCGTGTGCGGCTCAATCGTCGGATTTCAAATAAACCGCAACACCAACTCGGAAAATCTCACTCTTCGATCTACCGAGTAGTCAGAAATTGTTGGATCTTCTCTTCGTTTTTTGTGATTTCCCTTTGGAGCTTATGAAGTTGCAGCCGTTCAACCCCCCGCGATTCGTTTTCGACGACGAAAAAAACGTATATGGGAGGGAGGGCGAGGAGGGGGGGTTTATACTCTGGATGTTTTCAGTCGTTCCTTCCCTTCTCGTCGTGCAGTGGGTCCTGGGTTTGTCTAGAACGAGGTTGTGTGTTGAGATTGAGGTTTAGTTGTGGAAGCAACAACTGAACTCGAGCAACTGGGCCGAGACACGAGGGATGGATATTGGGTCGCTCCCTCCTTCGAACTATGAACTATGAATTGACCTCGACTGGGTTTCGACTAAACCTCGCATGACCTGGACCATGGGAGAGACAAAGAGATGAGGTCGCTCCTTCCCTCATGCTCTTTTGGACGTTGAGCGTAGACTCATTGTTTTTGGTTTCTTGGCTGCTACAAGTACATATTTCCCTTGCTCGAACCAAGAACAACTAAACTGAAACTCAAAACTCTGTAAACTTCGATATAGCCGGTAATTATCAGCTTGTGAACCTTCTTGTATTTTTGTTTTATTTTTTGCGATGTTATTTTAGCGCTTAAGAAGTTATGTACCTCGCCATTTGGTTTCGACGATGAAAAGCCATATAAGGAGGGCGAGGGTCATGTATTCGGTGGTCCCTGTTCTTCTCAGTAGCTGCGATGAGTATATAGTGGGCCATGGGCTAGTCTAGAACAAGGTTAAGATGGGGGGGAAGGATCGACTTCTTAAAACCTGACCGCATCTGTCTGTCAGTTTTCTACCTTGGACCTCAACCTCATCAACATGGGATCGCTCCTTCTCTCATAATCTTGTGGACATGGACTATTTGTCTACGGTATTGTTTTTGCTTGTTTGGTTTATTGACTCTACACATTTCCGTTCACGAACGCTAGGCAGCGCTCTCTTGCTTATATTCTCCTCATCACCTTTTAAGGTCTCGTAGCAAAACCAAGTCGCTTTTGCCCATAATCATGGATCAGGAACAAGCCCTCTAACCAAGGAGTTCCGATCAACACATAAGAATCCTCATCCGTATTTTGAATCGCCCCCAAGCACATGACCTTATCATCCAGCTCCAAAAACACCATATTCTTAGACTGAATAGTAATTCGAGCCGTTCCAATTCCAAACGTAAAAGTGGGTAAAGTCGATGTGCAAGGAAACGTCCAGAATCCATTGGATTGTTGATATGCGCCTTTCACTTGTGCGTAGTATTTGGTGACCATGGATACTGGTAGGAGAGTGAGGTTGCAACCTGTGTCTGTGAGGACCATGCTCGTCGTTTTGTTGAAAGTTCCTTTGCCGATTGCCCATCCGCTCCAGTTCATGAGCCAGTACCCTGATGCTTCCCAACCTGGGTATGGGATGACTGGTGTGTAGATTACGCTACCGGTGTACTTGGTCTTGTCAATTTGACCAAAGTCTATGGTTCCTGCCCCGTTTCGGACAAGGGATACAGTAAACACAGGTGCTAGATTGTAATGTCAGCTCGTCTGTTTCTTCCTTCACTCGTACATAGATCAAAGAACTCACCTGGGAGATAATTATCAATATAAAAACTCAACCAAGTCTGCTGAGGAACAGGATATTCCGAGTCGTTAATCCAAGTATTCAACCCCATAATCCCATCCACCCCCGTCAAAGCTTTCAAATTATCCCCCCCAACATCTTGAGCACATTCTATCGGATTTCCTTGGATCCCAATATCGCCATCGGCCCAGACGGTATCTTGCCAAACCAAGCCATATGCGTTACCTGATGCATAGGCAACGTTAAAGGATTGTCCGGTCCATCTTGCTGATTCGGAAGACATACTGGCGTTGTAGATTTTTCGTCCTTTCGTTATGGTTTCTGGCATGAGCCAGGACCAGACCCAGAAGTCTCCGGAGCCGGTGTCGAAGAGGATGTTTAGTGTTTGGGGTGGTGATCCTATGGCTACGGGGTAGGTGTATCTAGACGAAAAACTTGTCAACAAAATCCTTCCTCTTTAAATTTTGCCTGTCCTCGAGTTTGCTAATAGAAAAACTTACAAGCCATTCGTGTTATTGGTTTTCAATCCATTTGCTCTCTTATGTCGTAAGACGTTCGTACTGTTTAACTCCCCCTCTGCTTCCAATTCCATCACTGCTTCTTTCAAGGGCTGAGGCATCCGGAGTCTGTGTTTTCGAAAGGGGGCTGCGTAGACGACTGTTACTGGTATTTCTCGGGGTACCCAGTTTGGGTTTCTGGTTTGAGTTATGGAGAAGGGCTTTCGGGGTTTATTGGGATCGGTCATTTTTCGTTGGATTTGGGCTTCGACATTCGCCAGCAGCAATAAAACACATACCCACAGTTTTACGAATTGGGATAGCTGGAGGCCGGTTCGGAGTCCCATCATTTTGAAATTATTGTAGAGAAGTTATTTGGTAGTTGATTCCAATACTGCTCCTTCTCAGGTGCGGCCAAAATTTTACTTGATGCCACAGTCTGGAGGGAGGAAAGATGGCGAATTGGACCTGATGAACTGGATTTCTAACCTCATGTGGTGACGGGCGGTGTTATGAGGCAGTATTTGCCATTTTTCAATAAAAACTGCGCCTTCGTCAGCACAATATTTTTCTCAAAAGAGAATGCATACGGGAATGGTATACGTATTTTACACACTTTCAGCTATCACGAGATACACATCCGAGAACCAGCTTACGTGCTCCTACACACAAAATTTCCCTTTTTAGTAGACCAAATCTGTATTAGGAAGTATTGAAATGTGAGTACAATTCGTTCAAGAAAGAAGACGAATTCTTGTCAAAGTGTTTAAAAATCCCGAAGTTTCTAAAAACGAAAAGACCACCATCCCAGAAAATCCAACGACTCCCCATCCTCGACTTCTGGCTATGAACGAGCGAAAAATATAAGGTCATGGTTCATCTAACAAGTGAATTCAGCAATCCTCGGTGCCTATTTGGCAGCACGGCCAACCCGAACATTTGCAGCCAATAACCAAAAACTTATCCAGATTGGAAATATGTGGGGAAGGAGGATTTGTATACATCCAAACATGTATCCTCTCGTGCCTTTTTTGTTTTTTTGGTTAGATGTATCGGGTAGTTTTTCTCTCCTAAGGTCGTATTTAGGCAGCGACGGGAAGTTTCCTTTTCTCGCCTAAGGTACATACAGGTGCGTTGGTAATTAATTTGGACATGCACTTTGTGGATCTCCTTTGCTTAATTTGAAACTCTGGTAAGAGAAACTATTCGCTCGTTTTAATCTATGGGCGTTTGTTTTCTAGGGGTCTGTTTGAAGGTTTTCTTTTGCCGAGGGTATGAGGTGGGTGATGTGCTTGGGTTGGTTCTCGGGGATACGAGATGATGGGACGTTGCAGTGAGGCACGAGAAAATATTTTAATAAAACCTTTTGGGCTAAGAGCATTCCTTGGAACTATTGGTGGCTTCTTACATTTACGTCTGATGAACAGCTTTCCCCTACTGGAGGAGAGATATCACGTGATTTGGGGTTATTGTTAGCTGTATTGGATGCGAAAGGTGGTGAGATTCTTGTGCGAGTGATTTATGAGAATGACACTCGTTGTTCATGTTTCAAACTGGTTTAATTCCTGAGATGAAAGTTAGGTACAAAAGGAGGGGCTGTCACGTGTTGTTAAGAGAACTAAAATTGGAAAATGGAATCCATATCACCTCACGTTGAACTCGTTAAACTGGGTAGAAGTGATGGAACTTATGAGATAATACAAATCTACACCAACCGAATTGGATTCTTGCTAGTAGGTGGTTTTTAATTGTCAACCCCAACTTAACCAAACCCTTATTGAGCATTCATCTACAATAATAGTACCAAAGCAACCACATACGATCATAGACTGAGGAAAGTTGGGCATCCCGTCCGCTCTGCCATACACAAGCCTCAGATCGGCAGATTAGTAGTTGGGTGGGTGACCACCAGCGAATACCTACTGTTGTATGTTTTTTGCTTTTTGCTACCAGGGACCTTGGAAGAGGACACGACTAAACGCGGAAAGGCGTGAATAATTGTTTTGATAATGATTAATAATTGGATGAGGAATCACTTACTTATGTTTGCTACAGCTACAGCGGTAAGTTGAGTTAACTCAAACCTGTTGAAAGCCTAATTTTGGTCGAAATCATTTACACGCACCCCAGAGAAGTTCATATTTCTGTTGCCAATCTAAGAAAATCCTTACAGTAACTTATACGAAAATATCCTGGAGTCTGTGCGGAGAGTAATATTTTTTTGGGGGACTTTTGTGAGAGGCCAGACCTCGAACAACTCAAAGGTGTGGTTTCAAATATTCAATTAAGAAGTGCATGAAGACTATATACATGCGAGCTCTTCCTCTATATATAGGGAGAGGAAGAGCTTCTAGAATATTCCAAGAAACTGTTTGGCAGTGGGGGTAATGGCCAGTGCTGAGCAGGGACTTTCGTCAATGCTTAGCGAGACTGTCAGTGCTTAGCGAGGGCATGGCACGAGCCTCTATCATGGGTTCCAACCCTCACAACTTTTCCCCTTTCCAGTTGAAAGGGGCGAGCCACCCCTCCCTCTGTCTTCTAGGATAGACAACAGTACAGAGAGTTCAAGGCCTCCCATGAGAGAAATTTGTAAACACAAGCATAACAATAAAATCAAGAAGAGGCATGGAATTTCCAAAAGGATGCCTTTTCATATTCCAGCGCACCTCGCAACGCTTGATATTTTCACAGCCCAAAGTCAAGAACTTGGTACGGAGAAGACAAAAGAATCGAATATCTTGATCCCTTAACTTGGGTCGGTCATTGGGTACAGGTGGCTGTCCACTAGGTTGTTCCTTCCCTCCTAACCGCACCACAGGACACATGGGTCGCTCCTTCCCATGATTCCAAATTAACCCTGAACATCTCCATTTAAACATGATGCTCATCGCAACTTCACTCTTTTAGTTACTTTGTTTCAGCTTCTTTGAACAAGTTATTTAAAAAATCAAGTTATAGTCCAATCCTCGAAACTTCACTAGTTACTTTCAATTTTCTGAATTTGGATGAAGAATTTATTTGGAGAAAAGCACTTTCTTGTGAGAGACGCTAGAGTAGCGCAACAAAGATCAAAGCACGCTTTCAGTGTCAAGACACATAGCATGACCAGACCAAAACGTGAGTGCAAGTAACTGGTCTGGGTTTGATAACGCAATCACAGCTCCAATAACATAACTAAGTAAGTTATATTGAGATGGCCATAATATCGAAACCCACTGCGGCAAAGAGATAAAAACATGGTGACGCTTGGGGAACCAGGGAAAGAAATCGAAAAGTTATTGAAAGACGAGACAGAAGGGAGTTTGTTGGGTGGTGGTCCACGAGGTGGGTTCCCTCGAGCCTTCCCTTGTGTTGACCTGTCTCCAGAGAAGGTCGAGATGAGATTCAACTCCCCTTGGTCGACTAGCTCGCTCCTTCCCTTAAAATGTAAACACGGCCTTTTGAGTTGCGGCAATCATTCCGGGGAAACACACAACGCTTTAACTTACTCGATGAGTTGTCTCAACTCTCGACTCACTCGCTCCTTCCCTCCAATCTCCAAATGTTCAAATGCTGAGCTCGACCTCCAACCATTTGTCGGCATTAGCTCTACCTTTCAAATACAAAAGAACATATTTTAGGGACTAGAAGGACTAAGGGAAAGACTCGTCAGCAATGGGATGCATGATGTATGAACTTTGATACCGCCAGGTCACGTAGCTAATGTTTTTAAGGTAAGCAACCGCCCTAGAATATATAACTACTTAGTAACAGTGGTGTCAGTAGTGTACTGGCAGTAAAATACTGCAGTATTTTTATTACTTTTTATCACTACCTAAAATCCAGTAGTAAGTGATAAATTTAAAACCTGTATTGTCACTGCGTAATATGCACTGCCGTATACTAATAGTATGCCAAGAATTAAAATGAAGCTATTCCCAGATTGCAAAGTAAATGATGGAGAGGGAAAGAGAGGTCCTTATATAGTACTTTGTACATGAAAGGCGGTTGTAATCACTGCGCTAGAGTGTTTGAGAGTTCTAGGCTTGTTTTACCTTCACGTGGTAGAACGTGTGAGATTCGCGATTTGAGGCAAAATCAATTCCGGGAATTAATATACTCTCTAGCGCGATAGTGTAATAGTCTCTTGATAGAATCTGATAATTCTTACATTATTAAAAGGCCCTAGATTAAGTCTATCTTTTGAGCCTATATATGTATTATTCTGATTTAAACTTATGATGTTGTGATTTAATTTCTAATTAATTAATTTAATATATATTTCTTTAGGTTTTATTTCTTGAGATGTGCGGTTAACTAACTTTTTTCTAAATAGTTTATTTTAAACTTATATATTAAAAGAGCACATTAAGAGCATTAGAATGCACTAGTTTAAGCTATTATAGCTATTAAATTAAGAGTGTAGTTAATGTATTTGGTCGTGGTGTTGTTGAAGTTCAACATCTCGCACGACCCGCTTTCATCACCCTCACCCGGATAGCATTTCTTGAGCTCAATTTAAGAGCTATTTATATAATTTTTTCTTTAAAAAATACTCTATTAAGCTAGCGCTATAACCCTCGCTATTAAGCTGCATAAATTAAGGGCTAGTTGTTGTGCTATATAGTTGCAAGAATTGCGGCTGGAAATAAAGTGGTGTGGAAATCCGGGGTAAAAAGCTTAAATTTAACATGCTTGGCAATAAAAATACTACACCATATATTACGATATACGTTTTAATCTCTAGGCATGCCAACCGTATACTAATAATACAGTGTTTCAGTGCAAAATCTACTCAGTGGGTGCCAATAGTGTATAAATTAATTATTGTAACCCCACTTTATTGCCATACCATTAGTACGTGCACACTACTGACAACGCTGCTTAGTAAGTCGATGCCACCAAGTCGAGGTACTTCGAGCTGTTTCTACGAAATCCTTCTTAACAGTCACGCACTTTCACTAACAGACGGCTTCCCAAGCCACTATGTAAAATTCTAGAGGACTGGTCTGCTTTATTCTCTAATTATAGAAAAAAATTATGGGATAAGATCGTAAGTCTAGTCACTTAAACTAGTACAGCGTCCTGGATACACCAAAAAGGCAGAATCGACTAAATCGCAAATCGTAAATCGCAAATCGCAAAGCTCAAAGCTTGAAGCTTAAATAATAAAGCTTATATAATTAATAGATAATTGTAAAAGATATTGAACATTAAATTAAAACGTATTATAGTAAGAGATATATATAAAAATATAAAAAAGATTTTATATTTTAACTCTTAATATTATAATGAGTGTAAACGTGTAGAATAAACCGCTACTTACTGTGATGAATACGGAGTCAAGCCGAATACTGCTATATAGAGCGAACAACAAAGTAGAGAAAGAAGAGAGTTCCGGAGGAACAGAAGCTTATATACAGGATTCCCGCGGCACGCACGTGCCGTGATCCCTGTGATCCACCCCTAGTTCCTCCAACTCTATAACAGTATACCCCCCCCTCCAAAAAAGGGTCGCCCTAGACCGTGTATCTATAACAGGGGCTATGTTTAGAGAGTTGATTTGTACTTGGGCAGCAGAGTTAGGGTGTAGGATAAGAGGGTCAATTTGGTCATCGTGTAGTAGCTGGCGTAACTGATTAGACTTCTTGTTGTGCTGGATTCATAATTCATAACATCACCTAACTTCTCTCATTGTTTATTTTCATAATGATCTACTGTTTGATTTACTACTTCATCGACTCTTTTATCTGCTATCTTGACCACCGGTATGATCACTTGTTTTGTATCACTTGTTTCATGTCACATATTCAAAACGCTACCATAGCGTAATACCCTCTTTTGTCAGCACACACTCCTTATATATAGATCTAGCTAGTCTACCTTTACAGGACAATCAATTCTCCATGACCTCCAGTACCCATTACCCTTACAACTTATCACTTCTTTACTGAGCCCTGGGCCTCTGTTTTATTCGAGCGCCTAGTCAGGGCATCTGCGCGGGTATTCTCTTTGCTAGGGCGGTATTTAATAACAAAGTGGTATTCAGCTAAAGCTTCTGCCTAGCGTGCTTGGCGGGCGTTCAAGTTCCTGGAAGTCATAAAGTACTTAAGAGCCTTGTGGTCTGTATAGATCTGAATACGTTGGGCAGTACACTCGAGCTCTGGCATCCATTCCTCTAAGGATTTGACAATAGCTAGCATCTCTTTGTTGTGAATCTCATAATTACACTCTGCTGGGGCTATAGTCTTTGAGAAGTAGGCTACTAGCAGCCAGTGCTTGCTATGCTTCTGGGATAGAATCCCTGCAATCTGTGAGGGTTGGAACCCATGATAGAGGCTCGGGCCATGCCCTCGCTAAGCACTGACAATCTCGCTAAGCATTGACCAAAGTCCCTGCTCAGCACTGGCCATTACCCCACTGCCAAATTGGAATATTCCAGAAGCACTTTCTCTCTCTATATATAGAGGAAGAGCCTGCATGTATGTAGACTTTATGCACTTCTTAATTGAATATTTGAAACCACACCTTTGAGTTGTTCGAGGTCTGGCCTCTCACACAATCACCCTGTCTGAGGCATCAGTCTCAAGCATGCTTTCTAGCCCTGGGTTATAGTGCTGGAATAAGGGAGCCGACGTTAAGGCGTCTTTTAGGGTCTGGAAAGCGTGGTGGCAGTGGCTGTTAAACTTGAATTGCACACCATTTCGGGTAAGTGTAGTTGGTGGCTTTGTAATCACTCCATAATTCCTAATAAATCGCCTGTAGAAGTTACAGAATCCTAGGAACGACCGTATGCCCTTGACTGTTGAGGGGGCTTGCTAGCTTTGTACAATTGCAACCTTCTCTAGATCCACAGAAATTCCGTCTATTGAGATAATAAAGCCTAGGTATTTCGTCTGTAACACTGAATTCACACTTTTTAATATCAGCCTGCAGGCCTGCGTCGTGTAGTCTTTGTAGTACTAGCTTAATATGTGTTTCGTGCTCTACTTTGGTAGTCGGCGTAATAGTTGTCGCCAAGCCTTCGGGTAGCTTCTGGAGGTTTCCACCTTTTCAGGGGTCCCTTAGCCAATAGATTTATATGCTCTAGTGGTGCCCATTTGCTGCTTTTGCAATAGTATTTTGAAGCAATTACCATGGAGCCAATATACTGTGTCCCAACTCCAAAAAGAACTGTTGATAGGTACGGTGATATCTGTACAAGAAAGCCTGTTGTTATTTGTGCAGGCAGCAAGGCAGAAACAAAGTCAGCCTAGAGGGCTGACTAGAGGTCTGACTTCAAGGCAGAATAGAATTGATAGGTTATATAATTAGGAGTTTATCTTTGGAGAAATAAAATCAAGGAAATTAAGTCTTTCATTCTTGCTTCTTGGAAATATATCGTTGTAAGAAGTGCTGTATTACAACAGGTTATGAGCCTGGAAGCTCTGCTGCTTTGACCAATCATATCTTACCTCAAGTTCATTTATCCTATTAGTCAACATGTCTTACGACAATGACAGATCTCCGAAAATCCCAAAGCTTACAGGCGCCCTCAACTATTGAATATAGGCTAAAGAGGTTCGCTCTTTCCTGGAAGCTAGAGGCCTTCTTGACCTTGTTCTTGGTAATGAACCAAAGCCAGCTGGCACTACAAGCTCTGTTACCCCTGTACCACGAATTGTAACAAGAGCAGGAGGCTCTTCCCAGACACAACAAGATACTTCTGAGATTAATGCTAGAACATTATCACCACAGGAGGCATGGAGACACAAGAATGCCAAGGCCAGGAGCTACATCATAGGCTACTGCTCACCTACAATGAAAAACAAAATTATCAATTTTCAGACTGTGTAGGAGCAATAGGAGGCATTAAGAAAGGACTGCCGCCCATCTAACGACATATTGCTTGCCATGTACACAAGCTAGTTTTATGGATATGAGCCAAAGGCTGGTGCTACAATTGACTTAATATCAACTGACCTGTGCAATCTACAAGTGTTTATCTTTGCCACAGATCTAGACAAGTCACCTACAGAAAAATCCAAAATTAGTGTATTGCTCCAAGCTGTCAGGAAGCTAGGGAGTGAATATGACACCAGAATTGAGATCTTGGAGGACAAGTTGTCTACTTTAGACTTTGACTCAGCAGTTATAAGTTTAAAGGAGACAGAGCAGCGCCTGAAATCAAGAAATGGAGGAGACTCTGATAAAGTAGCACTTGCAGCAAACGACCGACCAAGGAAGCAGAAATAGAAAGTACAGGGGGCAAAGGAGCCTACCAATGGAGGTCAAGGTAGTTAGAAGGGCCAGAAGGGCAAGAAGCGCAAAGGCACTTGCTATTGCTGTGGAGAAGAAGGGCACTTCAAGACAGAATGTCCTGTCTGGCTTTAGACTATTAATGGGAAAGCATTTGCTAAGCGAGCAAAAAGTGCCTCTACAGGTTCTTTGCCTACGCCAGAATAGCAACTACAGAACTAGCTAATATAAGACAAAGAAGTCATGCTTGCCACAGATCTAACAGAGGAAGTTCTAACAGACGACTGCTAGGGTGCTCTCACAGGAAAATTTGAAAACAACCAGGTAGCCTAGGTAATTGACTCAGGGGCTATACAACATATGACTTATTCCCGAGATGTCTTTACTGAGTTTATTAAGCTTAAGGTCCCTTGAGTAGTCAAGACTGAGAGTGGCGCTTTGATACATAGAACAGGGATTAGCAAGGTCAGCATCTAGGTCTTTACAGACAAGCTGCAGACTCAAGCACTTTCTCTTATAGGCGTCCTATACATCCCTGAGCTTGCTAGCAGCCTGATATTAGTTCCCCAGCTATAAGACAAGGGCATTCTAGTGTAAACAACTAAGAGTTTAGGCAAGCATGCTATGTCTCTTACACAGGATGACTCTGTTATTGCAAAAGCAAGTTGAATTAGTTCTTAATATGTCCTGGACTCTGTTGCCACAGAAGCCACAATAGCTGCAACTAAAAGGAATCCTGACCTTGACCTTTGGCACAGGAGTTTTGGTTATATTAGTGTACAGGGACTAAGGGGGCTACATAGTGTAGTCTCTGACCTAGAAACGCTAATATCTATACCAAGGGGTTATAACTCAGACTTCTGCGAGCTATGTATTATAGCAAAGCAGCTATAAGTTATTAATCACTAAGTACTAGAGAAAGTAGATAAACCTCTTGAGAGAGTTTTTTTAGACTTCTAGGGGCTATATAGTGTTCCTACTCTAGCTAGGGAACGCTATATTTGTACTCTCACAGACCAGGCAACAAGGAAATCCTGGGTTTTTCTGACTAAGCAAAGAACTAACTTCAGGGAAGTTGTACTTAAATGAAAAAAGAAAGTAGAGTTACAGTTAGGAAATAGGCTGAAGGTTCTTTGACTTAATAATGCTAAGGAATTTAAGGCATTTGAAAATAAACTATTAAGCGAGTGTGATATGTGGAGGTCACGAGGTCATGAGGTCATGTGACTTTTCATCTAATCTAAGGAAGTCTTCATCTACTATTATAAATCAATTAGGAATTAAGTAGTTCTAGTAGATAGAGTTTATAGAGTTAACAGAGTTAACGTAATATTAGAGCTTAGGAGCTTCTATAAAGCGAGACTTCTCCTGTACCTCGAAGAAGAGGCAGAGATTAGTTCTATACTGAATTAAAAAGATTTAAATTAACTTATTGCCTACTATCTACCTTACAAGCTAATCTCTCTCACTTAATAGAGAGGTAGTATAATAAGCAAAAATGCCTCTAAGACTTAGAAGACTACCTGACGAAGACGTTGCTTAGACTACTTCTAAACAAGTTATACCTGACAATAGAGGAAGCTCTTCTAACTCTATCAGCGGACTATCACAGGACTCTCACAGAGACCTTTTAGCAACTCTAATTAATAACCTCTATATAATTAAACTAGACCTAAGTAGAGTAGAACTCAACGCCTCTTAGACTCGAGAAAACCTTCTTTGTACAGAGGTCGAAGCTCTTTGAAGACAGCAAGAGAAGGTTAACTAAATTAATCAACGTATCCTTTAGTTAGAATAGAAGAAAAGCCTTATATGAGATAATCTCTGATTTACTACTGCTACAACAACGTTATCTATCTATAAATCAACACTAATACCTTAGGTTAAGAACTCAATAGATCCAAAGACAGATAAAGATATTATTTGACCTAAACCTTCCTAAAACATCCTTAAGTGTAAATTAGACTAAGAGAAACTTCTCAAGGTCTAAACACTAGAAGTGTATTATAGAAAGTCTCTCAAAGAGTATTAAACATTTGTATTATTGTAGAAGGTAGTTTTTAGGTCCTAACCCTAGATATATAACAGACACTCCTCTAGGGTAAATACTACTGTAACTACTCTTTGAGACAAACCTTACGAAACCTAGGAAGCTGTAATAAAGGAGAATCTACTAGTATATAAAATTCACTAGAACAGTTTCAAGGCTTATCTAGCTAACATGATTCTAGCGCCTTAAACACGCTCTTAAGAAGCTTTTAAAGGACTTTACAACCTTGAACAAGTAGACTAGGAAACAGTTCTAGAACTTTATAACAGAATAGTTGTTCTAGAATTAGACTAGGAGAAAAGACCTAAGAGTAACTATATTAAAACACTTAATGCTACACTTACTAATTACAAAACCTGTTAGATGCTTTTTGTAATCCTTTCTGGAAATAAAGCAAGTTCTATATAGGAATAGCTTGAAAAGGCTTAGAAAGTAGAATATGCTACTTATCTAAATAGAAGTAAGACAAAGGCAGAAGGATCTAAAAAAGATGCTTTTAGTTTAAAAGACCTCTATTTAAAGAACAATAGTTTATCTAGTTCTAAGAATTGTTGTTAGTTAAAAAGCTGTTTCTAAAAAAATAGAAAGAGTGATTCTAGTAGTATTTTAGGACTATTAAGGACTAACAATAGCTAGTGTAATAACTCTAACTCTAACGTTACCTATTATACTTGTAGCTAATCTAGACACGTTTCAGGAAGCTATAAGTGTTAGAAGTACTCTAAATGAGTATAAAAGAATCTAGAAAAAGTAAAAACCCTAGACAAATCAAGAAACCTCTAGAGAATAGTTAACACTATTTAGTAAGAGAAACATTCTAAAACAAAGTCTTTAAAGAAGTCAGGAAAAGAGAGAGCTAAGTTCTAAATGTCGAGGATTATAGCCTAAGTAAAGAAGATATATTAAGTTATATATTAATATAAGTAACTCTAAATCAGCCTAAAACAGGTGTCTCAGCGACATATACTAGCCTTAGAGATACAGGCTCTGATTATAACTTCCTTAATAATAACTAGGCCTAAAAGAAGAGTTTTGTAGCCTTAGTGAAATATAATCAAGAGTTTGTTACATTTTATAGGAGTAAATTTAAAGTACTCTAAGCCTATAATCTATAGGTACTTATTACTAATAATTATAGAGAAATATAATCTTTTAACCTCTACTTCTATAAGTATAAGAACTAAGGAATCTATACTCTTGTTTTTGGTTTAGAATTTTATAAATCAACTATTACTTAGTATACTAACTATACTAGAAAACAATAGACTTATACTCTGGCATAGCTAGACAACATAGAAATTCTTACCTCAAAGGAGTTTAAAGAGAAGTTAAACAAGGACCTAGACACTTAGGCTTAGGTCTTGTTTATAAAGAAAGGAGAATGTAATTGTCTTAGACAATAGGCTTTATGTGTTTGCGAGGGGTATTAAGTCTCTATATACTTATAGAGTAATGTAGACGATCCCTTAGTAAATAGTCTAGTATATTATACTAATACTATCTGGAAAGAATCCTTAGAAGTACCTAAATACCTACAGGAAAAGGAAATAGACTTTTTAGATGTCTTTAACTCTAATAAAGCTTTAGAACTTCCTAGCCTTAGAGGTGTTAAGTATGCTATTAATACAGAGAGTACTGTTCCTTATAGACTCTTGTATAATTTGTTAGAGACCTAACTTAAAGCTTTGTGCTTATATCTATAAGACACTCTCTGAAAACACTAGATTAGGCCTAGCACAAGTCTCGTAGAGGCGCCTATTCTTTTTGTTCTAAAAAAAGATAAAGGCCTATAGCTTTGTGTTAATTATTATAGTCTTAACAAAGTCACAATCAAAAATTATTACTCTCTTCCTCTTATTAATAAGTCTCTTAACTAGTTAAGTAAAGTAGTTATCTTTATAAAACTAGATCTAAAAGATACTTATTATTACATTAGAATTTATAAAGGCTATAAATAGAAGATAGTATTTAGAACTTGTTATAGGTATTTTAAGTATCTTGTAATGCCTTTTAGTCTAGCAAATACACTAGTAACATTTCAAGTATATATTAATACTGCTCTTAGTAGTCTTCTAGATGATTTTGTTGTTGTTTATTTAGATAACATCCTTATTTACTTACGAAAGGAAGAAGACTACTATAATTACGTTTGCTAGGTCCTTACTAGGCTATATAATAGTGATTTGTTCTACAAACTTAGTAAATGTAAGTTTGACGTCAAGGAAGTTAAGTTTCTTAGCTTTATTATTAGAACAAATAGTATAAAAGCAGATCCTAAACAGATCTATACTATTATAGAATAGCTCTAGCCTACTTTGTTCTATGTAGTCTAAGTTTTTCTTGGGTTTATAAATTTTTATTGTTAGTTTATTCATTGTTACTCTTTTATAACCTTAGACCTAACAGATCTCTTAAAAAGTATAGAACAGAGCTACAAAACTAGTCTCTTTAATTAGACAGAGGTAGCTAAAGAAAGTTTTTAACTTTTAAAAACTACATTTACAACAACACCTGTCCTAATCTATTTCAACTCTTCTAAGTAGATTTATATAAAAACTAATATATCTAAATTTACTATTGCTAGAACTATTTCACAACAAGCAGATACTACTAATAGTATAAAACAATATTAGCATCCTGTAGCGTTTTAGTTTTAGAAACTTACTAGTACTAAACAAAACTACAGTATCTATAATAAGGAACTTCTTGTAATTGTTATAGCCTTTAAGCATTAGAGACATTATCTTAAAGGTGCTAGGTTTACAATTAAGGTTATAACTAACTATAATAACCTCTAGTACTTTATAGAAACAAAGTACTTAAAAAGCTGTTAGGCTTGCTAGGCAATATATCTTGTAATATATAATTTTCAGATTATATATTATAAAGGCACCTTAAACCCTGTAGACGAACCTAGCAGAAGGCTAGACTATAAGAATAGTCCTACTAATATAACTTAGCTTCTAACCTTTTAGAATAAACTAAAGAGAGCTTTTACAACTGTAATTCTAGGTTCTTTTCTAGCCCTAGGAAAGTCCTCTCTTAAAACACAACTCTTGATGTTTACTATATCTGCTATAGTATAAGAGCTTTTACCTCAAGGTATATATAAAGGCCTCCTTAAGGATTCCTTAAAAGAGAAGCAAGGTATAGAGTACTACTTTAAAGGTTCTGCTACTATAGCTAGAGTAATAAGGATATCTATGTCTTAATTACTTAATGAAATCAAGAACTTAGTTATCTCTTAAGTTTTTGAATTAGATAGTTGTAAATATTTAATTCTATGTTTATAGATATATACAGCTACTAAAAGAGCTATAGCACTAGCCTCTCTTTCTAAGCTACTCCTTGATATTGTTAAGATAACTTAGAGGAATGATTTAGAATATAGAGACATTCTGAAAAAGAGGCTTAGTAAACGAGACACAAGTAGAGAACTAATTTAGACACATAATAAGAACCTTCTCTGGTTTTATTCAAGAGTTATAGTACCTAATGACTCTGCCTTACAAGCTTAAGTTATAAACCTTTATTATAACAACTCTTTAGTAGAACACTACAGAGTCAACAAGACTCTAGAGCTTTTAAAAAGATTCTAGTATTAAGAAAACATAGAAACTAATATCTATCTCTATTATAGAGAATGTGATATTTGCTAGAGAGTTAAGGCCAAGAGGTATATGCTATATAGTCTATTAAGTAGTTTACTACAGCCAAAAAGACTCTAGAGTAAGATCTCTATAGATTTTGTCACAGGCCTGCTACTGTATAAAAACCTAGCAGGAGGTCCTGATTTTAATGTAATCCTTGTAGTTATAGACTAGTACTCTAAAATAGTAAAGTATATTACTTATTACAAGACAGTTAACTCTCTAGAGCTTGCTAGCTTGATATAGAATAATGTTTTCTCACTCTTTAGCACCTCTAATAAAATTGTTTTAGATTATAGAACTGTGTTTACAAGTAATTTTTAGTCTACTTTCTACTTTCATATAGTGTATAAGCAAAGTTTAAGTACTACATTCTATCTATAAACAGATAGTTAGACAGAGCAGTAGAACTAGACTCTTGAACATTACCTTAGAGTATATTATAGCTAGCAAAAAGCTAACTAGTTTGAAAAGTTAACTTTCACTGAATTTATATATAATAACTCTAAACATTAGGTCTTGTAAGATATATCTTTTAAAGTATATTACAGTTACTAACTCTAACTTCTATAGAATTCTAAGAACAGAATTAAAGAGAAGGTACTAGCTACTCACAGAAGACTAGAGATTCTTTATAAAGAGTAGAATAAACTTTATAATCTCTAGCATTATATATAAAACAATCAAGAGTCTTATTTTAATAAACACTAATTAGATAGACACTTCTTTAAAGGAGATTAGGTTATACTATTAACAAAAAATCTTAGACTTAAAGCAGGAAAGCTTGAGCCAAAATTCATTAGACCTTTTAAGATCTTAGAATACATTAACATATCTATGTATAAGCTAGACTTATCTAGTATATATAAACAGTTACACCTAACGTTTTATGTTTCTCTTCTTAAAGAATACTTAACTAAGAAGAGTTAGAAACCTTACCTCTATACTCCTAGAGAACTTCTAGAATTAGCAGAGAACAATAAGGAACAAGAATAGAAAGTTAAGGCTATTGTCAATCACAGATAAGAAGGCTAAGACAAGAAACTTAAGTATTTAATTAAATAGAAATCCTAGCTAGATGATTACAATATCTAGTTACCTACTTATTCTAATCTTGTAAATGCTAAGAAACTTCTTTAATTATATAACAAGAACTATAGTCTTTTACTTTAATCCTCCTCTTAACTACCTGCCAAGGTATTAAAAAGCTCAAACGCCTTACAACAAAGAGAGTACTCTTTAAAGGAGAAGAGAAGACCTAGTAGACTACACAAGGTCTGTGACTTTAGTTAAGACACTCTTCCTTGGATTTTTCTCCTATGTAGTTTACTAGGTTTACTAAGAATCAAAATACTAAAGTTTACAAGGAAAACAAGACATAAAAAAACAGTTTATTTATATAGCTTTACTATAGTTATACACTCTCTCTCTAACTTACAACTCTATATCTTTAAAAAGCAAAAATGCTAACTTCCAAGACTGTCAAGCTCTTGTAAAGAACTACAACACTTCTAACAAGATCTGCTTATTCTTATTAGGAACAACATTATACTATAACTAGTTAGTATAGAATTCCAGAACTTCTGAGAACTTACTACTATAATAAAGACCTCTTGACAGGCCTAAACTTCTATAGTTAATTCATGAACTATAATAAGTATTACATTGTCTACAGCTAAAGCACTACTAGTTAACTACCTACTTATCTCTGTAGAGATATTAGTAATAAGTCTAACACCTTTAGTGTAGATGTCTTTGTACTCCTTTCTTGTTATTAGCAAGAACTCTCTGATTATACAAAAGTAACACACCTCTAGAACCTCATTCTAGGCTTCCTCTATATCTAACTCTTTAATATAGTTAGAAGAGTTCTAGAGCCTCTAAGTATTCTTCTACTTATTAAAATTCTAATTACTACAAGGAGATATATTATTCTTATCTTAAACATAGTATTAATTTAGATAATCTTTAAGATATTTCTTAAAGATATTAACAGTATCTTCCTAGGCCTAGCAAGCCTCTGAAAGTGATTGTAAAATCTAGAATATTAGATAATTACTTATAAAATTCTAAAAGTAAAGAAGCTTACTAGCTTACATAATTCAGAGCCTTTAATGTATTAGTTATAATTCTTTTTCCCTAGAGCAACTACATATAAGACAAAGGGATTAATAAGAAGGTACTTAAAGTATTTCAAACACTAACTAACAATAGAAAAGGACTTAGCAAGATTAGCTTTATACTTAAAAGTATTGTAAACAGAATAAGACATAATAAGGAATTTTGAGGTATAGAAAAGAGAAGGTCTTGTAAAAGAGAAGAACAAGTCTCTATATATATCCTAAAAGATACTATAATCTTTCTATATTTTATATATAGTATACTATAGTTTCCTATTAACCTCTAGCTTCTCTTTGATGTCTTAGAAGTATCTGTATAAGGTTTTTATATAATTTATTCTCTTGTAACAAAACTGTTTAGAACACTCTAGTATTATATATACAAGGACACTAAACAGTGCCTTAATATAACTGCTATAAGAGAAAAGGACTAATTAACTCTCTTAGTTGTAATTGTTGTCTATGCTTTCGTGAAATCAATAAATCGCCTGCTAATAGCTATAGAGCAATTTTGTTTGCTATAGCAAACAGTAATAATGTTATCTACTTATATACTCTTCTGCAATACTCGCTAAATTACACCTTTGTAATGTTTTTACAAAAAACAGACAAAATTAATCTTGAGGACAAGATTCTTAGAAGAGGGGATAGTTGTAATATATAGAGGTCACAAGGTTATAAGGTTATATGACTTTTCATCTAATCTAAGGAAGTCTTTATCTGCTATTATAAATTAATCAGGAATTAAGTAGTTCTAGTAGATAAAGTTTATAGAGTTAATAGAGTTAACGTAATATTAGAGCTTAGGAGCTTCTATAAAGCGAGACTTCTCCTGTACCTCGAAGGAGGAGCAGAGATTAGTTCTGTACTAAATTGAAAAGATTTAAATTAACTTATTACCTACTATCTACCTTACACCTTGCTAATGTATTGTAATACAAGGCAACTAATATTCCCGCTGCTCTACTTGTGCCTAGCAGGGAAAATCTTGTAACTATCACAAACATAACTAAATGCCTTTGATTTTAGACTAGGCTTCTATTAAGAAGCAGAAGGCTCTGTTAGACTCTTAGAAAGAAGAGGCTATAGCTAAAATCCTCTGTCTGCGACAGCAAAAACATCTCCTCCTTGACAGAGAGAAGAGAATAATAGCAGCTGGTCTTAACTTACTTGATAAGTTAGATGCTGCTAATAAATTAGAAAGGAAAAGAGAGAAGGAACAGAAAGCAAAGGACAGAATAGAAGAAGAGGCTGCCAGGCTAGCAGCTCTTCCTACTCCTAGTTCTTCTAACCTCTCTCTTAACCTAGGTCTTGACCTAGCTTTTCTTATGTCTTTCCCAGCTGACTACAAGATATAGGTAACTCTAGGTTTTAGTAGTAGAACTCCTGAAGTTCCTCTAAACACTAGTTGAGATTTCCCTTTAGTTTCTAAGTGTTCTCTAAGTGTAGGTAATCTAACTACTTAATTAGGTACTTGACCTGTCCTCTAACAACCTTATAGTCAAGAATCCTCTTGACTTTGTATTCTGCATTAGAGTTAACAGGTTAGATTTCTGTAAGTAGAGCTAGTAGTGCTTCTAGTAGTACTAGTTTAAGTAAGGATATATAGAATACTAGATAGATATTCATAGTTTTTAGTAGTATAAGTTTATAATTCAGAGGTTCTTTAATATATTTGATTTTAAACAGTCTAAGCTTCTTGTAGTCTAGTTTACTACTTAGTCTTTTAGTATTAATGTTTTTTCTAACTAAATAGACTTTATCCCCTTCTTTTAACGTTAGCTCCTAACTATGTCGTTTGTTGTAGTAGTATGTATTATGTTCTACTATAAACTAAAGTTACTCTATAAGCTTCTTGTATAATTCCCTAAGTTCGTGGTCTTGGAATTCTGCTTTGTTATTATCGATAGTACTCTATAATAAGTCTTGATAAGTAACTAATTTATACCTATAGTTAGTGTAGAATAGTGTAACAAGTATAGTTTCTGTTGTTAAACTATTATAGGCAAACTATGCCAAGGGCAGTAGTTTGACCTAATTATCCTGTTTATAGTTTACATAATATCTTAAGTATACTTTAATAACTTAATTCATTTGTTTAGTTCCTTTATTTGTCTAAGAGTAAAAGGCTGTTAACAGCTTTCTTTTCGCTTCTAGTTGTTTAGTAAGAGCTGTCTAGAATTTCAAGGTAAAGAGCTTGTCTCTATTAGAGATTATTTCTTCTAGTAGGCCATGTAGAGCGACTACTTCCTGTAGGAATACATAAGCTAGGTGTTCTACTATACTTGCTTCTATATATAGCACAAGTATTATATACTTTATAAGTTGTTTAACAATAACTAGGATTGAGTTATATATAACTCCTGTTATTAGGTCTTTGGATTTTAGTAACTTAACTATAAAATCCTATAATAAAGATCTCTAAGGTACTTGTAGTATTAGAGTAGTACTTATCTGTTTATAAGGTACATAGCAGGAAGCCTTGTTTCTAGTATAGGTATTATACTCTGCTATTACTTCCTTGACTACTACTAATAGACAATTAACATAGTAGTGTTGCTTAATCTACTAGAGGGTTTAGCGAACTCTCTAGTAACTATGTACTAGAGTAGTATAGTATTCTTTAATAAATTCCTTTACATAGAATTTAGAGACATGTAGTTTTCTGTTTATGTACTATTCTTTGTTATTCTAATTATTTGTTACTCTATATTTATTAATAAAGTCTCCTCTACTATTTAGCAAATTCTTTAGCATAGGTTCTCATTCTGCTAGAGCAGGTTGCTCTATCTCCTAGGTTCTCTAGACCTTCTTAGTCTATAGAACTTCCTCTATTACTACTATTTCATATACAGCTAGAGCTAGATCTTCGTTTTCTAGAGTCTTTAAGATTGTAATCTTTTTGTACTCTTTATCTCCTTTATAACCAGGCTAACAGCTCAAGGCGTCTGCTTGTGAGTTGTTAGTTCCTTTGACATAATAAATTAAAATATTAAATCTAGCAAGAGTCTAGAACTATCTTACAAGGCGTCTGTTACTAAGTTCTTTTGTTGTTGTAAAAGTTTTGAGATTCTTATAGTTAGTGAGAATTAGTACCTAGTACCTTGTACTCTGTAAGTAGATCCTCTAGTGTTCTAGAGCTAGAACTATAGCGAGAAGCTCTTTCTTGTATATACTATAGTTCTACTGCGTGAAATCTAACGTCTTAGAGAAATATACCACAGGCATTAATTTCTCTTTGTTATTTAGTTAAAGGGATATAGTAGTAATTACTATATCTAAAGCATCTGTCTTAATAGTACTTGGTTTGTTAGTATTATAGTTTCTAAGGATTAGTTTCTTAGTAAACCTTTTCTTTATTACCTAAAATACTACTTTAACAACCTTATCTTATATAAAAGAAACGTTCTTTTTTGTAAGACTTATTATAGGTTTCGAGATCTTAGTATAGTCTTTAATAAATTATTAACAGAAGTTAGTGAATCCTTGGAAAGATTAGACGTCTTTGACGTTCTCTAGTAATTTCTATTCTAGAATTGCTCTAACTTTCTTAGAGTCTACTTTCATTTGTCTAGGAGTAATAGTATACCCTAGAAAGATAGTATAAGTTACTCTAAACTTGTATTTTGAAAGTTTAAGGCAAGAGTCTACTTTTGTAAGTCTTTGTAGGACTTCCTTAATATATCTTTTATAATCCTTTATTTTTTCTAAAAATATAAGAATATTATCTAGGTAACAGATAACAGTTGTTCCTAGAAAGTCTTCTAGTATTTTGTTGTTTTGTCTTTGACAAGTAGTAGTTATGTTAGTTAGACTAAATAACATTACTATATACTTGTAAAGACCTGATAGTAAGACAAAGGCTGTCTTCTATTTGTCTCCTTACTTAATCTATATTAAGCTAAAGGCATTTTGTTAGTTAAGTTTAGTAAATATCTTAGCCTTTCCTAACTTGTCCTACAAGTACTAGCCTTCTAGCAGTAGGTAAGCGTCCTTAACTATTGCCTTGTTAACATCTCTATAGTTAACGCAAACTCTTCTATTTAGATTGTTCTTCTTGAATGCTATAAGTATATTAGAAGTAGCTAGCAAGTCTGATTTTCAAATGTATCTCTTCTAAATTCCTTCTTGTATATACTTCTCGAGAAGTTATAAGTTCCTCTAATTATAAGGTTAAAGCTTCTACTTCTTGAGGTTATGACTTTCTTTTAACTTAATCTCATAATTCTACAGTGAATGTTTAGAGAGAGTATATATATTCTCTGGGTTATTAAACAACTCTGAAAATTCCTTATACTATATAGGTATTATGTTATTAGCAGTCTAGCTAACCTGTAGAGAGCTCTAGGCTAGGTGTTCTAGCGCTTTAGAAGAGATAGTACTAGCCTTCTTCTAGCCTTGTAGTTACAACTATATATAGTTATATTAACTAAAAGTAATGCTACGTTTCTTCTAGTTAATATCTAGATTATGTTCTTAAATCTAGAGTATACTAAGTATTACTTCCTTGTTCTCTATCTCGACGACATTGAATTATATATCTAAACAGTGTCTGTTAATAGTAGTCTTTGTAGAGATAGTTTACTAGTTAATAACTCTGTTTTAGTAAGTGACATTAGTTCTGTTAACAACACTTAAGACGTAGAGTAATGTTTTCTTGACTAGGATGTTAAGTCTCTTATAGGCTTTCAGGGATATAAAATTACTTGTTACTCTAGAATTAATTATAACCTGTAATTTCTTTCCTCTAATAGTTGTAGTTATATAAAACTAGCTTTCTCCTAAAGTAGTATATAATTCTAGTCTAATATAATAGATGTTAAACATTCTGTTCTCGGCATTGTTAAGCTAACTCATAGCATTCTAAGCTTATAAAAAGAATATAACTTTCTCCTAGTCTATGTATACTACCTTATATATCTGTTGATATTCTACTCCTGTCTAATAGTCTAGTAGTGTTCCTGTGAACTGTTTGTTTAATGTCTAGTTAGATGTTAGCTATAGTTAGTAACGTACCTACTTAGCTGTAAAAGAGCCTAGAGTCTAAGCAGCCTAAAGTTCCTCTTCTACTAGATAGTAAAACTCTATAGGTAGTAGCGTCTTATCGCAGTCTATAGTGTAATTATATTCCTTCTCTTCTCTAGAGATGTGTCTAGAACTCTTGTGTCTAAAGCAGATATAACCTACTTAATTATTATTAATAATATACTATTAGAGAGAGATAGAACTATGTCCTATAGTAGTATATAGAGACTAAAAGTCTAGCCTTTTACCTTTTATGTCTACTTAACAATTCCCTCTCTTATAGGTTCTAATAAAGACTTATGTATCTCTAACCTAGAGTTCTCTACTCTAATTATTCCTGCCTAACAATTCTAATAATTCAGAGAACTCCTCCTCTAATATACTAGCTAGTGATTTGTAAGTAGCTTGTAATAGTAACTTATGTTTACTCTCTAAGTAAGTGTTATAGTATTGTTCAAGGATAGAATTATCCTCCTTAACCTAAGTTTTATACCTATATACTTCTAATTCTTTATTAGAGAGCTCTTGTGTTTCTAGTAATACTATCTCTCTTTAGAAGGTAGTATTAACTTGTTTTCTCTTATTAGTTTACTTCTTTGAGCTACATTCGTTTGCTCTATAGCCTGACTAGCTACATAAGTAGTATAAATTCTACTTATGTTAGTAGTTCTGTTCTTCTTAGGAAAGTTTCTTTCCTTCTTCTAGGCAGCGTTTACTTCGCTATTATTCTGTTAGCTATTACACTTACTCTTGCTCTGGTTCTTATCCTAACTTCTGCTCCCTTAAATAGATTTCCTAAATTCTTACAGACGATTATCTAACTAGATAACGCTGCTGATTATGCTGCTAATAGTAGTGAAAACTATATTTTGTTTTACTATTTCTTCTTGAAGGTATACCTTTAATTCTCTATAGAAGAGTTCTATAAGAGCAAGAGCGTTTTATCTAGACTTGTTTCTATATTGTTAGAAATCATTAGCGTAGCTAATAGCTAATCTAGTCTGTTTTAGGTCTAAAAGCTTTTGTATAGCTGTTTAGATTATGTTGAAATCTCTAAATACCTTCCTGATTGCTACTTTAAATCCTCTAAAGGATTTAAACATTATTTAGTTGTCTCTTATTAATCTATTGTTGTCTTTATGTACAAAGAAGTTCTTGAGGTAGAGTTAGGCCTAATCTAATATAGCTTCTCTTAGATAGGAGATTACAAAGATTAATTATAAATTATAGTTATTACTAAATTTGTCTATATTAAAGTTAAAGTAGATATCTATCTA
Source organism: Hymenoscyphus fructigenus (assembly GCA_001414455.1). NCBI lineage: Eukaryota > Fungi > Ascomycota > Leotiomycetes > Helotiales > Helotiaceae > Hymenoscyphus > Hymenoscyphus fructigenus. The sequence goes on along the minus strand of LKUV01000004.1, from coordinate 760,090 downwards.
GAGAAGGAATAACTTAAGTTTGTTTCTCTTTCTATAATATATATCTAAGAGCTTGACTTAGATAGTCTTAAGTACTTTAACTTTAAAAGGTTCAGGTATATTAGACATACTAGTGTTGTTGTAGTTAGAGTTTACTAGTACTAGTTTGTTGTCTAGTAATAGTACAGCAGAGGTAGCCTAGAGTTAAGCTCTCTCAGCGCTACTAGAGAGAGTTAATAAGTTTGTTCGACTAGTACTAGAACTAGCAACAGCTGGTTTTAGTAGAGTTAGAGCTATAGTAACTAAACTTCTAAGCAGATGCTTAAAGTATAACAAAACTTACTTTTGTACTAAAAGTAACAAAGGTAACTTAAGTCTTAAAGGTTGTTTATATAGTAAGAGGTCTAGATATACTAGGTGTTTACTTAAAGGTAAACAACTTATTACTTGAACTTAAGATGTCAAAACAAGATATATTAAAAACTAAAGTAAAGTTAAGTATAAAGCTTCTATCTAATAGCAGACATACTAGTTATATATAGAGCCTTTATTTCTCGTAGGTAGACTAGAGCGCTAGTCGCTCTAGTTGACCTAGTTGCTTAAGTAGCTTGTTGCTCTAGGCGACCTAATCTATTATATAATCTTGTACTAAATGAAATCCTTGAATCGCTTAGCTACTCTAGGCAACTCTTACTTGCTATAACTGCTTAATAGTATCCTGTTCTATTAGAACACCGCCTGGACTTACTTATCACGTGTTGCTACGTGATTTGTAACAATTCCTTAGTTCTTATACTTGTAGAAGTAGAGGTTAAAAGATTATATTTCTCTATAATTGTTAGTAACAAGCACCTGTAGATTATAGACTTAGAGTACTTTAAATTTACTCTTATAAAATATAACAAACTCTTAATTATATTTCACTAAGGCTACAAAACCCTTCTTTTAGGCCTAGTTGTTGTTAAGAAAGTTATAATTAGAGCCTATATCTCTAAGGCTAGTATATATTACTAAGACACCTGTTTTAAGCTAATTCAGAGTCACTTATTGTCGTTATATATTCTTGGTGAATAGCACCTTCTACGACAGCTCAGTTGATCTACGTGCTTGGGCTTATATAAGTAGCTTGCCACTTACATACTTAAGCTCACAGGATCCGACCTCTCTTTACCTTTACTCTTTATGTAATAAAGATATAGGAATACAACTACTTATTACATTACACTTTATGACTACTAAGTTATACCAACACTGATTAGTAAGTGTGTATAGATTAGATATACTTGTTAACTACCTCTGCCTCTTCTTGGATTGTAGTATGTGTTAATGTAGTGTAGTAGTATTATAACTTAAAGAGTAAAGTCTCTCTCTTGGACTGTGGATTCATACTTTACTACTACAACAAGCATGTATAGAGCGCCTTCTTAGATCGAGTTCTAGAAGTGCTGGAATTGCAAAGACTAAACACTTGCGACCTGATCGCTGTTAGTACCTTGTACTCTCATACCCTCATTCTCACTCTTACTACGCCCTCACAATATTCAGCGAATTTACCTCTTACTTCGACTTCGTGAATACCCTTGAACCTTAGAAGAGCCGGAATCCAAGGCTTTCCACACCCCTACACCCTACTCTCAAACCTCTACCCAACCTTGCTTAGTCACAACATAGCTGAACTAATAGAGCCACCAAGAGAGCTTAGTAAGGATGACCTTATAAAGTTTATTGCTGAGTATATCAACAAATACAACTAGATAGAAGACAACGATGAAGTACTTTAAGCTACTTTTTAAGAAGACTTTGAAGGCTGGGATGAAGATTACTTTATAACAGCTAACAGATCCTAAGTCACTAAGCTACACAAGACACTTTGTTGTCGAGGTATATAGATTGAGATAGACAGCAAGAAAGCATATATAGCTACAGTACTTGTTAACACACTCAAGGAGGTTGACCTAGTTGAATGAACAGACACAGAAATATTAGCTATTATAAAGAATAGAGACACAAATTCAACAAGGTTTAATCAACGACATAAGACGATGTACGACCCCTCCTTTTAATACAGGGATTCTTTTCAACCTGCTCAACCTCAAGAAGCTTAACCTCAAGGCACTCCTCAAGGCAATTCTCAAAGCACTCCCCAGGCCATTGCTCAAAGCACCTCTCAAAGCTTCTCTCAGACGCCTCAAAACACTTAACAAAACACAAACCCTTTAAACCCTGCCCCTCAGCTAAATCAACGTACAAACTTCCCTACCTTATACTAGTTCTAGCAATCCTAGACAGAGATAAATCCCTCTCTGTCCTAACAAGCCCTAGCTGCCCAGGCAACCAGTGGCAGCACTGTACCCCCTGCACCCTCTGCACCACCTACGCCCCCAGTACCTCTTGTACCTCCTGCACAACCGTGGCAGCTACCTTATACTCAATTACAAGCAAAGCCAGGGTATAGACGAGAATTAACAAACGTAGCAAAAACCTATACAGACAACATAAGATATAGAGGCACTGGCGATAATTTTAGACTCAAAATCACTATTCTCTCTGATGTTTGCATTAGGTGTGACGTACCTGATGTAGCCTACGCAAAAGCCCTGCCTATTATACTCAAGGGCTTGGCTTTAGATTTTTATTACGCTACTCTTGCTACTGCCAACCTGCCTTTTCAAGACCTCTGCTATGCTATTCAGGAACATTTTGAGGACGCAAGCTATAAGTAGGCTATACTCATAGAATAGAACAACCTAAGTCTCAACCTTGTTAAATCCTAGAACCTAGACAAGACAACTACTTAATCTTTTCAACTCCTGGTAGCTAGACTTTAAGTACTCTGTCATAGACTTACCCAGGATCTCTAAACCAACTCCTTCTTCTTAAACAAGCTTGTACTCGCTTGTGAGGACGCCCCTGAATGCCAGATTACATGCTCTGCCCTACTGTTACCTTCTCTGCTATTAGCTACTATTAGTGCTCTCAAAACCTCAATTACTGCTTATGAGCACGCCCACAGTACTACTACTGTCAACCTAGCAGCAACCTATATGACAGATCGTAGGTTTTAATCTACATGTAGTAACCTACGTACTAGCCAGAGACGTGGTTACTATAGAAACAACAGTTGAATACAATGCTTTGTTTGCAAGAAGCAGGGCTGCTAGTCAACAAACTACTCTAAGCGTGAGTACAACCAAGCCAGGGATCACTTTAGGGCAAGATATTAGAGTAACCTTAGAGGTGAATTCAATGAGCCTACCTTTGAAAAGTCCTTTAGGCAATATGTCCTAGAGTGTAAAGGAGAAGAACATAATTACAACAAAGCCTTTCAAGCTACTGTACTTGATGACAAAGATCAAGAATTTTCGACTCCTGAGCTTAAAGAGAGTAAGAGCGAGAGTGAAAATTTCCTAACTTCACTTAGCGAAATTACAACAACAAATGCTACAAATATCACAACCAAGCTCTCTGAGACAGCCTGCTTTTATGCCCTTACTAGCTCACAACCTACTACTACTAAAGAAGAAACCAAGGCTCTAATAGCCACTAGAGTTAAACGCTATAACTCTAGCTACTTCTTTAGTATTATAATTAATATAGAAGCAGCCCTGAAATCAACTATAGGCTATGACTAGTACCTAGCGTACAACTCAATTTAGAACACTTCTATTACTACAGCCTCAAAGGGCAAAGTAACTGTCAAGTTTGAAATTAGAGTAGCAGCCTCCTTAGGCTTAATATATGTTAATTCACCTATTAGCCTAATTAAATTCCACGTACTCTAGACAGACACCCTCTTCCTGCTTTGCTTGGCAGACATAGACAAACTAGGCGTCTACTTCAATAACCTAAAAAACGCACTTATTTCCCTACAAGGCGAAGTGTCAGTTATACGTTGCTTTAGACACCCCTTCCTGCTTTAGGGAGAGTCATTAGGCTCCTTTCTACAGGAGTCCCCAAGCCAGCTTACAGAGACTGAAATTCACCGACTCTACAGGCGCTTTAGACACCTATCTATTAACCGCCTCCAGCTCCTACTAGAGCATGCCGGCCACGACGTTAATTCAGATGTACTCAAGCACCTAAATGAGTACTGCCACTACTGCCAAAAGCATAGAAAATCCCCTAGCCGCTTCCGGTTTACACTCTATAATAACGTTGAATTTAATTATAATATATATGTTGACATTATATATATTGACAGCTAGCCTCTATTACATGTAGTAGATGAGTATACCTGCTTCCAAGCAGGCAAGTAGCTACGCCAGATCTCAGCTAAGCACACATAGGAAAAGCTCTAAGAGTGCTAGGTCAACACCTACCTAGGACCCCTAGATTTAATTACTTATAATACTAGCAAGAACTTTATAAGCAAGGAATTCAAGCAATATATAGGTTCTATGGGAATTTATACTAAAGTTGTACCTGTAGAGGCCTACAACTCTATTGGGATAGTTGAGCGCTACTATAGTCCACTTAGGAGAGCATACTCAATTATAACTAAGGAGCTCTCTAACCTTGCTAAAGACACAGCCCTCTAAATGGCTTTTAAGGTAATCAACAATACAGTAGGACCTGACAGCCTTGTGCCCACCCTACTTGTATTTAGCGCTTATCCACGCATAAGTGAACTTGACGCTCTCTCACCCTCTATTAGCCAGCGCTTAGGCACACTTAAGAAGGCCATAGAGGAGCTACGTAAACTCTAAGCAAAACGCTAAATCAACGATGCCCTTAATCAGCGCAATGGCCCCACCAATAGCCTACTCAAAGATCTGCCCCTCAATTCAGATGTACTTGTGTAGCGTAAACCTAGGAAGTAGACTGGCCCCTTTACGCTTGTAGGAATAGAAAATAAGGAGTGTATTATTAAACTCCTAAGCAGACCCACAAAATTCCGCTCCACAGCAGTAAAACCCTACCTTACAGACCCAGACTTCCAGACGCCACCAGCTACCCAGGAACCTGAGGACCATGAAAAACCTGAAGACTATAAGGAATTTCAGCTACCTGCGTCACCTAAAGTCATTCAGCCAAGGCGTGGCCTAGACAGGCCATCAAAGACTCAAAATCAAAGGCAGCCACAAGAACAACCCCATAGCCACCCTCCAAAGCATGGCCCAGGGAGACCACGAAAGCAACCAAGTACCTTGAATATCAACGTCTATTTCGCTAAAGACGCTACTTCCACTGCCTCTGCTTTTAGTTAATTTAAGCACTCCCAGCAACAAGAAGTCAACGGATTAATTGGACGTGAAGTCTTTGAATATATCCTGCCATGTGACCTACCAGGAGACGCTAGAATATTTAATTCAAGGTTCGTAGACAGCATCAAAAACAAGGGCACAAATAAGACATATGAGAAATCAAGACTTGTTATCCAAGTATACAACAATAAAAATAAATCTCAAGTCCTGACTCAATCACCTACAATTCAACGAGTAAGCCAGTGAATTATACTTGCTATAGCTATAATATGCCTAGAGTTAAATGTCTACCTAAGAGACATTACTTAGGCATATACCCAGTCAACTACAAAGCTAAACCAGGATTTTTATATACGCCTACTACAAGGAGTCCCCCAGTGGAGTAGTATCTACCTCAAAGTCATAAAACTACTCTACAGTGTACCTGAAGCTGGAAACCACTGGTTCAGCACCTACTACAATCACTACCTCGAGAAGCTATGTATAGCTCAATCTACATACAACCCCTGCCTACTCTCTATCAGCACGCTAGACTAATTTAGAATTGTCAGCCTTTAGACCAACAACACTTTAATACTAGCAAACCCAGGGTTTGCTACAGCTAAAGAGAAGGAATTAAAGAAAGCTGAATTTATTTCAAAACCTAGGGAGCAACTTACTAGCGAGCACCCACTTAAGTTCAATGGCAGCAAAGTTACCCTCCAACTAAACAGCTCAATACTCTTGACCTAGGAAGGCTATACCAAGAACTTAAAGCCAGTGAGCACTTCACTAATAGACCTAGTAAGCTCCTAGGGCAACGTTCGCCAGAGTGCCTTAATCAGGGACCAGTATATAGCCCAACGAGCACGTAGAGCCTACCTGGCGACAGTCTCACAACCAGAAGCTGCTTTTGACCTCTCCTTTGCTGCCTAGAAGCTTAACCCTCAAAGCCAGGACATTACACTCCTCAATAAGCGAATCCAATAGCAAATTAACAACCCCACCAGAGGCCTCTAATTTATTAAGCTAGACAAGAATACCCTTAGACTAGTTATATTTACTGACTCCTCCTTTGCTAATAACAAGGACTTTACTTCTCAAATTAGCTATGTTCTTGTACTGGCAGATAAGCCAGGGAACGCCAACATTTTACACTAGTCCTCTGTTAAGTGCAAGAGGGTTACACAAAGCATTTTAGCCTCTGAATTATACACAATAAGCGCTGGATTCGACATAGCTACATCTGTTAAGGCAACCCTGGAAGCCATCCTTAGTCTCAAAATACCCCTTATAGTTTACACTGACTCAAAGTCACTTTATGAGTGCCTAGTCAAACTTAGGACTACCAAGGAGAAGCGTCTTATAATAGATGTAATGAGCCTACAACAAGCATATAAGCAGCGTGAGATTAGTGAAATCAAGTAGATTAATAGCAATACTAACCCAGCAGACACTATAACAAAATCCAAGGCTTGCCCTGCTCTGTGTAATCTAATTAATACAAACAAACTTAATATCAAGGTCACTGAATAGGTTGAACGTGGAATTAAATAGGAAACAAGGGAGATAATTAGTTAGATAGAATAGACGCTTCCTTTCTTTACCTCTTACTGTCTTTACTACTTTCTAGCTACTTTTAAAGTAGGCCCAGTGTTGTTACATATTCTTAGTAAATAGCACCTTCTACAACAGCTCAGTTGATCCACGTGCTTGAGCTCATGTGAGTAGCTTGCTACTCACATACTTAAGCTCACAGGATCCGACCTCTCTTTACCTTTACTCTTTATGCAATAAAGATATAGGAATACAACTACTTATTACATCACACTTTATGACTACCAAGTTATACCAACACTTATATTAACATATAACTTAATATATCTTCTTTACTTAGGCTATAATCCTTGACGTTTAGGACTTAGCTCTCTCTTTTCTCGACTTCTTTAAAGACTTTATTTTGAAATATTTCTCTTGTTAAATAGTATTAACTATTCTCTAGAGGTTTCTTGATTTATCTAGAGTTTTTACTTTTTCTAGATTCTTTTATACTCATTTAGAGTACTTCTAATACTTATAGCTTTCTAAAACATACCTAGATTAGCTACAAGTATAACAGGTAACGTTGAAGTTAGAGTTGTTATACTAGCTATTGTTAGTTCTCAATAGTTCTAAAATACTACTAGAATTACTCTTTCTATTTTTTCAGAAACAGCTTTTTAACTAACAACAATTCTTAGAACTAGATAAACTGTTGTTCTTTGAATAGAGGTCTTTTAAACTAGAATTATCTTTTTTAGATTCTTCTACCTTTGTCTTACTTCTATTTAGATAAGTAGTATATTCTACTTTCTAAGTCTTTTTAAGCTATTTCTGTATAGAACTTACTTTATTTCTAGAAAGGATTACAAAAAGCATCTAACAGGTTTTGTAATTAGTAAGTACAGCATTAAGTATTTTAATACAGTTACTCTTAGGTCTTTTCTCCTAGTCTAATTCTAGAACAACTATTCTATTGTAAAGTTCTAGAACTATTTCCTAGTCTACTTGTTTAAGGTTGTAAAGTCCTTTAAAGGCTTCTTAAGAGTGTGTTTAAGGCACTAGAATTATGTTAGCTAGATAAGCCTTGAAACTGTTCTAGTGAATTTTATATACTAGTAGATTCTTCTTTATTATAGCTTTCTAGGTTTTGTAAGGTTTGTCTTAAAGAGTAGTTGTAGTAGTATTTACTCTAGAGGAGTATCTGTTATATGTCTAGAGTTAGGACCTAAAAACTGCCTCTTACAATAATATAAATGTTTAATACTCTTTGAGAGACTTTCTATAATACACTTCTAGTGTTTAGACCTTGAGAAGTTTCTCTTAGTCTAATTTATACTTAAGGACATTTTAGAGAGGTTTAGGTTAAATAATATCTTTATCTGTCTCTAGATTCATTAAGTTCTTAACCTAAGGTATTAGTGTTAATTCATAGATAGATGACGTTGTTATAGTAGTAGTAAATCAGAGATTATCTTATATAAGGCTTTTCTCCTGTTCTAACTAAAGAATATATTAATTAATTTAGTTGACCTTCTCTTGCTGTCTTCGAAGAGATTTAACCTCTATACAAAGAAGGTTTTCTCAAGTCTAAGAGGCGTTGAGTTCTACTCTGCTTAGGTCTAGTTTAATTACATAGGGGTTATTAATTAGAGTTGCTAAAAGGTCTCTGTGAGAGTCCTATAATAGTCTACTAATGAAGTTAGAAGAGCTTTCTCTATTGTTAGATATAACTTGTTTAGGAGTAGTCTAAGTAACGTCTTCGTCAGGTAGTCTTCTAAGTCTTAGAGGTATTTTACTTATTATACTACCTCTCTATTAAGTGTAGAGAGATTAACTTGTAAGGTAGATAGTAGGCAATAAGTTAATTTAAATCTTTTTAATTTAGTATAGAACTAATCTCTACTTCTTCTTAGAGGTACAGGAGAAGTCTCGCTTTATAGAAGCTCCTAAGCTCTAATATTACGTCAACTCTGTTAACTCTATAAACTCTATCTACTAGAACTGCTTAATTTCTAATTGATTTATAATAGCAGATAAAGACTTCCTTAGATTAGACCAAAGATTATATAACTAATATAGCCTCTATATATTATAAAAAGTATGTTAGAAGAAGAGTCTTCTAAATCATTAGAATTGTCTAAGGGAAATAATTAGAGTAGAGAACTCTAGGTTAGAGATATATAAGTCTTTATTAGAACTTATAAGAGAGAGAATTAATAGGTAGACATAAAAGGCGAAAGACTAGACTTCTAGTCTCTATATACTATTATAGAACATAGTTCTATCTCTCTCTAATAATATATTGTTAATAATAATTAGGTGACTTATATCTATTTTAAACACGAAGGTTCTAGACATATCTCTAGAGAAGAAAAGAAATATAACTACACTATAGACTACAACGAAACACTACTACTTATAGAATTTTACTATCTAGTAGCAGGGGAACTTTAGGCTATTTAGGTCCTAGGTCTCTCTATAGCTAAGTAGGTTTGTTACTAACTATAGCTAACATCTAACTAGACATTAAATAAATAGTTTACAGGAATATTACTAGATTATTAGACAGGTGTAGAGTATTAACAGATATATAAAGTAATATACATAGACTAGGAGAAAGTTATATTTTTCTTATAGACTTAGAATACTATAACTTAGCTTGATAATACCGAGAACAGAATGTTTAACATCTACTATATTAGACTAGAGCTACAGGGTACTTCCAGAGAAAGCTAGTTATTTATAACTACAACAGTTAGAGGAAAGAAATTATAGATTATAATTAATTCTAGAGTAACAGGTAATTTTATATCCCTGAAAGCCTATAGAAGGCTTAATATTCTAGTTAAGAAAACATTACTCTATGTCTTAACTATTGTTAACAGAACTAATATTACTTACTAAAACAGAGTTATTAACTAGTAAACTATCTCTACAAAGACTACTATTAACAGATACTGTTTAGATATATAATTTAATGTTGTTAAGATAGAAAACAAGGAAGTAATACTTAGTATACTCTAGATTCAAGAATATAATCTAGATATTAACTAGAAGAAACATAGTATTACTTTTAGTTAATATAACTATATATAGTTGTAACTATAAGACAGGAAGGAGGCTAGTACTACCTCTTCTAAAGTGCCTAGACACCTAGCCTAGAGTCCTCTACAGGTTAGCTAGACTACTAATAACATAATACCTATATAGTATAGAGAATTTTCAGAATTATTTAATAACTCAGAGGATATATATACTCTCTCTAAACATTAGCTATAGGATTATAAGATTAAACTAAAAGAGAGTTATAACCTTAAGAAGTAGAAGCTTCAGCCTTATAATTAGAGGAACTTACAGCTTCTCAAGAAGTATATATAAGAGAGAATTCAAAAAGAATACATCTGAAAATTAGACTTGCTAGTAGCTTCTAGTATACTAATTACATTTAAGAAGAATAATCTAAATAGAAGAGTTTGTGTTAACTACAGAGATGTTAACAAAGCAATAGTTAAGAACACTTACTTATTACTAGAAGGCTAATACTTATAGAATAAGTTAGAAAAAGCTAAGATATTTACTAAACTTAACTAACAAGATGCCTTTAGCTTAATATAGATTAAGTAAGAGAATAAATAGAAGACAGCTTTTGTCTTACTATTAGGTCTTTACAAGTATATAGTAATGCTATTTAGTCTAACTAATATACTAGCTACCTATTAGAGATAAAACAACAAAATACTAGAGGATCTTCTAGGAATAACTATTATTTGTTACCTAGATAACATTCTTGTATTTTTAGAAAGGTTAGAGAACTATAAGAGATATGTTAGAGAAGTTCTATAGAGACTTACTATAGTAGACTCTTGCCTTAAACTTTTAAAATACAAGTTTAGAGTAACTTATACTATTTTTCTAGAGTATACTATTACTCTAGGACAAATAGAGGTAGACTCTAAGAAAGTTAAAGTAATTCTAGAATAGAAATTACTAGAGAACATTAAGAATGTCTAATTATTCCAAGGATTTACTAACTTCTGTTAATAATTTATTAGAGACTATACTAGAATTTCAAAACCTATAACAAACCTTACAAAAAAGAACATTCCTTTTATGTAACACAAGGTTGTTAAAGTAGTATTTTAGGTAATTAAGAAATAATTTACTAAGAAACTAATTCTTAGGAATTATAATGCTAGTAAACCAAGCACTATTAAGACAGATGCTTTAGATATAGTAATTACTGCTGTATACCTTTAACTAAACAACAAGGGGAAACTAATCTCTATAATATATTTCTCTAAGATGTTAGATTCTGTATAGTAAAACTATAGCATCTATAAGAAGGAGCTTCTTACTATAGTTCTAGCTTTAGAACATTAGAGAATCTACCTATAGAGTGTAAAGTACTAAGTACTAATTCTTACTAATTATAAGAATCTCAAAACCTTTACAACAACAAAAGAACTTAGTAACAGACACCTTATAAGGTAGTCCTAGACTCTTGCTAGATTTAATATTTTGATTTATTATATTAAAGAAACAGATAACCTATAAGTAGACACCTTGAGCTGTTAACTTAGTTATAAAGGAAATAAAGAGTACAAAAAGATTGTAATCTTGAAAACTCTAGAAAATAGAGACCTAGTACTAGCTATACATAAAATAGTAGTAATAGAAACTAATAACCCTTGGATAAAAAAGATCTAGAAAGCCTAGGAACTAGAGTAACTAGCTCTAGCTAAGCAAGGACAAAATAACAAAGAATAGTACACAAACAGAAAGCTATATGTTTCTAAATTCTATGTAAAAGAATTTGTTAGAGAATACTATACTACTCTAGTATATAGTTACTAGAGAGTTTAATAAACTCTCTAGTAAGTCAAGTAATACTACTATGTTAATCACCTATTAGTAGTAGTCAAGGAAGTAATATTAGAGTATAATACCTGTACTAGAAACAAGGCCTCCTGCTATATACCTTATAAACAGATAAGTACTACTCTAATACTACAAAGACCTTAGAAATTAGTATCTTAGAATTTTATAGTTAAGCTACTAAAGTCTAAAGATCTAATAACAGGAGTAGAATATAATTTAATTCTAGTTATTATAGACTAACTCACAAAGTATATAATCTTAGTACTATACATAGAGTCAAGTATAGTAGAGGAATTAGCATTTGTATTCCTAAAAGAAGTAGTCTCAAGACATAGACTACTAGAAGAAATAATCTTAGACAGAGATAAACTCTTTACCTTAAAATTCTAGGTAGCTCTTACTAAGCGCCTAGGTGTAAAGAGAAAGCTCTCTACAGCTTTCTACCTATAGATAAATAGAGGTAATAAACAAATAAATCAAGTAGTTAAAGTATACTTACGTTGTTATATAAACTACTAACAAGACAATTAGGTTAAGCTACTGCCTTTAGCACAGTTCTTATATAATAGTTCAACAACAGAAACAATACTTGTTATACTATTCTTTGCTAATTTTAGATATAAATTAGTAGTATATCAAGAACTACTAAACATAACTATAGACAATTAGTTAGCCTAGGTTCAGGTCTTGAAAATCAAGGAACTATATAAAGAACTTATATTAGAATTGTAATTTATATTAGAAAGAAACATATACTACTATAATAAACAATATAGTTAGAAGCTAACGTTAAAAGAGAGAGATAAAGTCTATTTAGTTAGAAAGAACATTAATACTAAAAGACTAAGTAATAAACTAGACTACAAAAAACTTAGACTATTTAAAATCAAATATATTAAGGAACCTTTGAATTATAAACTTATGCTACTAAAAACTATAAATATCTATCTAGTATTCTATATATCCTTGCTTGAACTAGTACTACTAGAAGTACTACTAGCCTTACTTACAGAAATTCAACCTGTTAACTCTAATACAGAATACAAAGTTAAGAGAATTCTTGACTATAAGGTTGTTAGAGGACAGGTTAAGTATCTAATTAAGTAGTTAAATTATCTATATTTAGAAAACACTTAGAAACTAAAAAGAAATCTCACCTAGTGCTAGAAGGAACTTTAGAAGTTCTACTACTAAAACCTAGGCTTGTCTATATCTTGTAGTTAGCTGGAAAAGACAAAAAGAAAGCTAGGTTAAGGCCTAGGTTAAGAGAAGAGTTAGAGAGACTAGAAGTAGAAAGAGCTGCCAGCCTAGCAGCCTCTTCTTCTCTTCTATTATTTGCTTCTTGTTTCTTCTTTTCTTTCCTTTCTAACTCTTTAGTAGTATCTAACTCATTGAGTAAGTTAAGACTAGCTGCTATTATTCTCTTTTCTCTGTCAAGGAGAAGATGTTTTTACTATTATAGACAGAGGATCTTAGCTATAGCCTCTTTCTCCTAGAAATCTAGCAGGGCTTTCTACTTCTTAATAGAAGCCTAGTCTAAAATCAAAGGCATTTAGTTATACTTATAATAGTTACAAGATTTTCCCTGTCTAGTATAGACAGAGTAATAAGAATATTAGTTACCTTGTATTATAATATATTAGCAAGGCTTGCTAGCTAAGTCAAGAGATTTTTTATATTAAATACATAGAGCTATTTTGTCGCTGTGTTGTTTAATATAAAAACTAAGAGACTAGTGTTTAGTATGTTTCTTATTATTAGAAGATAATATAATAAAAACAAAGAAAGGCTAGTAGCCTTCTAACAATATTTCTTAGGTTATACTTAAGTGTAGAGACACGCTAGGCTAAGAAGGGAATAGTGTCACAAATCATGTATTAATATATAATAAGTAAGTCTAGGCGGCACTCTAACAGAACAAGATACTATTAAGTAGTTATAGCAAATAGAGGTTGCCTAGAATAGCTAAGTAATCCAGGGATTTCATTTAGTATAAATCACGTAATATATTAGGTTACCTAGAGCAACAAGCTACTCAAGCAACTAGGTTAACTAGAGCAACTAGCGCTCTAGTCTACCTATAAGAATAAAGGTTCTATATATAACTAGTATATCTGCTATTAGATAGAAGCTTTATACTTAACTTCTTTACTTAGTTTATAATATATTGTTTTGTCTTCTTAAGTTTAAGTAACAAGTTTACCTTTAAGTAAATACCTAGTACATCTAAACCTCTTCCTGTATTCTAACCTTCAAGACTTAGTTACCTTTGTTACTTTTAGTATAAGAGTAGGTTTTGTTACACTTTAAGTATCTGCTTAGAAGTTTAGTTACTATAGCTCTAACTCTACTAAAACTAGCTGTTACTAGTTCTAGTACTAGCTAAACAAACTTGTTAACCTTCTCTAGCAGTACTAAGAGAACTTAACTCTAGGCTACCTCTGCTGTACTATTACTAGATAATAAACTAGTACTAGTAGACTCTAACTACAATAATATAAGTATACCTAATGTATCTAAACTCTTTAAGGTTAAAGTACTTAAAACTATCTAAGTTAAACTCCTAGATATATATTATAGAAAGAGAAATAAACTTAAGTTATTCCTTCTCTAGATAGATATCTACTTTAACTTTAACATAGATAAATTTAGTAATAACTATAATTTATAATTAATCTTTGTAATCTCCTATCTAAGAGAGGCTATACTAGATTAAGCCTAACCCTACCTTAAAGACTTCTTTATAAACAAAGATAATAATAGATCTATAGAGAACACCTAAATAATGTTTAAATCCTTTAGAGAATTTAAGATAGTAATTAGGAAGGTATTTAGAGATTTCAATATAATTTAAACAGCTATATAAAAGCTTTTAGACTTAAAACAGACTAGATTAGCTATTAGTTATACTAATGATTTCTAATAATATAAAAACAAGTCTAGATAGAACGCTCTTGCTCTCATAGAACTCTTCTGTAGGAGATTAAAAGTATACCTCTAAGAAGAAATAGTAAAGTAGAATATAACTTTCACTAATATAGGTAGTATAATTAGTAGTGTTATCTAATTAGATAATTATCTATAGGAATTTAGGAAATCTACTCAAGGAAGTAAAAGTTAGAATAAGAATAGAAGTAAGAGTAAGTATAACAGCTAGTAGAATAATAGCAAGGTAAACATAGCCTAGAAGAAATCTTTTAAAGAAAAGAAACTTTTCTAAGAAGAATAGAACTACTAACATAAGTAGAATTTATACTACTTATATAGCTAGTCAGGCTATAGAGCAAATGAATATAGCTTAAAGAAGTAAACTAACAAGAGAAAGCAGGTTAATACTATCTTCTAAAAAGAGGTAGTATTACTTAAGACATAAGAGCTCTCTAACAAAGAATTAGAGGCACGTAGGTATAGAACTTAGGTTAAGAAGAATAACTCTATCCTTGAATAATATTAAAACACCTGCTCTAAGAGTAAACATAAGTTACTATTACAAGCTACTTATAAATTATCTAAGAGTATGTTAGAAGAAGAGTCTTCTAAATTATTAGAATTGTCTAAGGGAAATAATTAGAGTAGAGAACCTTAAGTTAGAGATACATAGGTCTATATTAGAACCTATAAGAGAGGGAATTAATAGGTAGACATAAAAGGTAAAAGACTAGACTTTTAGTCTCTATATACTACTATAAAACATAGTTCTATCTCTCTCTAACAATATATTATTAATAATAATTAAGTAGGTTATATCTACTTTAAATACAAAGACTCTAAACATATCTCTAGAGAAGAGAAGGAATATAACTACACTATAGACTATAACAAAACACTACTACCTGTAGAATTTTACTACCTAGTAGAAGGAGAACTTTAGGCTGCTCAGGTCCTAGGTCTCTCTATAGCTAAGTAAGTTTGTTACTAACTATAGCTAACATCTAACTAGATACTAAACAAATAGTTTACAGAAACGTTGCTAGATTATTAGACAGATATAGAGTATTAACAAATATATAAAGTAATATATATAGACTAGGAGAAAGTTATATTCTTTTTGTAGGCTTAGAATACTATAGCTTAGCTTAATAATACTGAGAACAAGATGTTTAATATTTACTATATTAGACTAGAACTATATACTACTTCTAGAGAAAGCTAGTTATATGTAACTGTAACTATTAGAGGAAAGAAATTATATATTATAATTAATTCTAGAGTAACAAGTAATTTTATATCTCTGAAAGCCTATAGAAGAGTTAATATTCTAGTTAAGAAAACATTACTCTATGTCTTAAGTGTTGTTAATAGAACTAATGTTGCTTACTAAAACAGAGTTATTAATTAGTAAACTATCTCTACAAAAACTACTATTAATTAACACTGTTTAGATATATAATTTAATGTTGTTAAGATAGAAAACAAGAAAGTAATACTTAGTATACTCTAGATTTAAGAGTATAATCTAGACATTAACTAGAAGAAATGTAGTATTACTTTCAGTTAATGTAACTGTATATAGTTGTGACTGTAAGGCAGGAAGAAGGCTAGTACTACCTCTTTTAAAGTACCTAAACACCTAGCCTAGGGTCCTCTACAGGTTAGCTAGACTACTAATAATATAATACCTGTGTAGTATAGAGAATTTTCAGAATTATTTAATAACTTAGAGGATAACATAGTTTATTAGAACTCTGTATATATTAGGACTCTGTGTACATTCTCACTCCTCTACTACTTTAAAATATAATTAAACAACTACAATATATAAATTTAACTAAAACTACTAAGAATCTAATAAACTAGATATATCTACATCTACTTAACAAGTTTATATATTATAACTAGCTTTTCCACAAGTGCTACAGCGCCTACTAGTTAATTGCCCTACCTTCTGATTACTCTCCTCTATATATATATTGCGTTGAACCTGCTTATCTGTGTCTTTCTGTGCTAGAATATCCTGTGCATCCTCTATAGTAAGTGTACTGCCTTGACGTACATAAGTCTTCCTGGCTCTGCGACGTTTGCTAAGAGCTTTATTTGCTGCTTAAAGTATATATACCTCAGCTGTTAAAAGAGTTACTTTATAAGCTAATTACTCTATACCTTTTGCTAATACAACAACTGTCTGGAAAATTAGTGTTAGCAAGCTTCCTTAGTGACTAGTAATCTAGTTCTTTACAAGAGTTGTTTGTGAAAGAGCTTTAGCGGGGTTGTGAGGAGTCTAAGAGACCCAAGAGTCAGCGTTGATAGAGAGGGGCCTAGTAGAGGTTAGTGTCTATAACTTTACATTAAGCTTTGAAATCACAGCCTATGGATTAAAAGGTACTAAGCCAGCCCTACAGAATCTAGCTTAAGCGTTTTAGGCTATTATTAATTCTGTATAGGCTGCTTTGAAGGTGAGAAAGAACTTGACCTTTATAATGTAGTTAATATAAGCTTTAATAAAAGTCTTAATTTATTAACTATATACCTGTTTTAAGACACTAAAACACTTAACATTAAGTAGCTAGGTTAAATGAGAAGAGTAAGGAGGTAGTCCAAGAGTAATAATGTTATATACCTTACAGTACTCTTGGAATTCAGCTAATTCATAACTCTTATACCTATCAAGGACAAGTATTTAATATAGACCCTTTGCTTAAGTAGAAGTATACTTATTAAAGTGCTTAAGCTATTCTAGACCTGTCTTATTATTTGTCTAGCTATTAATTATTAGTTTAATAACCTAGTTATACAGAAGGCCGCCCTTAGTATACTAGCTTAAGAGGTAGCATTTCCCCTTTACTACTAAAAAGAGAGGAATACTTCTACCTTCGCCGTTGATATAAGCAATTGTAGTAGCCTATTCTCGATTGTCTAGCTAAACTACCTTGCCTCTGCTATGTTAATCTGTGTGTGTAACAACTATAGAAGGAGTAATCATGTCTATTATAAAGCTAGTTTCGTTGAAATTCTAAAAATCACAGTCTAGAATACTATATTTTGCTCTCATTTTCTCTACTAGTCAAAACCATGTACTAATAAGCTTAGGATCTTCGCATAAGGCTCTTTGGAAGTTGTAAACACGATTAAAACATGTCTTTATAGCTAGTTATTATTGTATAAATCAATGTACCTAGAGCTTCCTAATGTGTCTCCTCTCTTGTAATTCAAGGATATAATTCACTATATCTTCTACACTAGCTAGCTAGGGTGCAAAGCCTCTTATATCTAAATCAAGTATATATCAAACAATAACCTCCTTCTCTAACTTAGTTAAATTTATATTTACTGGCCGACAATCAGAGAGTAGAATATAGCTGTTTATTCTAAGGCAAAGTATAGATTCAGGAACTTTATAGATTTTTACAGCTTTTTAATAACTTAGTTTTCTTTTCAAGGTTCGAATAGCTTTAATAGCTAAAATAATATATACTTCTTAAGTTTGTACCTCTATTAGAAAGAGTAAAAAACATATATTAAAATAATAGAGTTAGAGAGTTAGCAAAAGTATATAGAGTCCTGATATACGCAGGGTTCTAATAAACTACGTTATATATACTCTCTCTAAACATTAGCTATAGGATTATAAGATTAAACTAAAAGAGAGTTATAACCTTAAGAAGTAGAAGCTTTAGCTCTATAATTAGAGGAACTTATAGCTTCTCGAGAAGTATATATAAGAAGGAATTCAGAAGAGATATATCTGAAAATCAGACTTGCTAGTAGCTTCTAATATACTAATTACATTTAAGAAGAACAATCTAAATAGAAGAGTTTATGTTAACTACAGAGATGTTAACAAAGTAATAGTTAAGAACACTTATCTATTACTAGAAGGCTAGTACTTGTAGAACAAGTTAGGAAAGGCTAAGATATTTACTAAACTTAACTAACAAAATACCTTTAGCTTAATAAGAATTAAGCAAGAAGACAAATAGAAGACAGCCTTTGTCTTGCTATTAGGTCTTTACAAGTATATAGTAATACTGTTTAGTCTAACTAATATACCTACTACTTGTTAAAGACAAAATAACAAAATACTAGAGAACCTTCTAGGTGTAACTGTTATTTGTTACCTAGATAATATCCTTGTATTGTTAGAAAGATTAGAGGACTATAAGAGATATATTAGAGAAGTTCTACAGAGACTTACTATAGTAGACTCTTGCCTTAAACTTTCAAAATATAAGTTTAGAGTAACTAATACTATTTTTCTAGAGTATACTATTACTCTAGAACAATAAAGGTAGACCCTGAGAAAGTTAAAGTAATTCTAGAATAGAAGTTACTAGAAAATGTCAAGGACGTCTAATTATTTCAAGGATTTACTAACTTTTATTAACAAATTATTAGATACTATACTAGAATTTTAAAACTTATAATAAACCTTACAAAAAAGAACATTCCTTTTGTATAAGACAAGGTTGTTAAAGTAGTATTCTAAGTAATTAAGAAATAATTTACTAAGAAACTAATTCTTAGGAATTATAATACTAGCAAACCAAGTACTATTAAGACAGATGCTTTAGATATAGTAATTACTACTGTACACCTTTAACTAAATAACAAGAGGAAACTAATGTCTGTGGTATATTTCTCTAAGACATTAGATTCTATATAGTAAAACTATAGTATCTACGAGAAAGAACTTCTTTCTATAGTTCTAGCTTTAGAACATTAGAGGATCTACCTACAGAGTATAAAGCACTAAGTACTAATCCTTACTAACTATAAGAATCTCAAAACCTTTATAACAACAAAAGAACTTAGTAACAGATACCTTGTAAGGTAGTCTTAGACTCTTGCTAGATTTAATATTTTGATTTATTATGTTAAAGGAACAGACAACCTATAAGTAGATATACTAAGCTGTTAACCTAGTTATAAAGGAAATAAAGAGTACAAAAAGATTATAATCTTGAAAACTCTAGAAAATAGAGACCTAGTACTAGCTATACATGAAATAGTAGCAATAGAAACTAATAACTCTTAGCTAAAAAAGATCTAGAAAGCCTAGGAACTAGAGTAACTAGCTCTAGCTAAGCAAGGACAAAATAACAAAGAATAGTACATAAACAGAAAGCTATGTGTTCATGAATTCTATGTAAAAGAATTTGTCAGAGAATACTATACTACTTTAGTATATAGTTACTAGAGAGTTTAACAAACTCTCTAGTAAGTTAAATAACACTACTGTGTTAATCACCTATTAGTAGTAGTCAAGGAAGTAATATTAGAGTGTAATACCTGTACTAGAAACAAGGCCTTCTGCTATATACCTTATAGACAGATAGATACTACTCTAATACTACAAAGACCTTGGAAATCAGTATCTTAGGATTTTATAGTTAAGCTACTAAAATCTAAAGATCTAATAACAGGAGTAGAATATAATTTAATCCTAGTTATTATAGACTAACTCACAAAGTATATAATCTTAGTACTATATATAAAGTCAAGTATAGTAGAGGAATTAGCATTTATATTCCTAAAAGAAGTAGTCTCAAGACATAGACTACTAGAAGAAATAATCTTAGACAGAGATAAACTCTTTACCTTGAAATTCTAGGTAGCTCTTACTAAGTGCCTAGGTGCAAAGAGAAAGCTCTCTATAGCTTTCTACTCACAGACAAATAAAGGTAATAAACAAATAAATTAAGTAGTTAAAGTATACTTACATTGTTATATAAACTACTAACAAGACAATTAGGTTAAGCTACTACCTTTAGTATAGTTCTTATATAATAGTTCAACAACAGAAACAACACTTGTTATACTATTCTATACTAATTTTAGGTATAAATTAGTAGTATATCAAGAACTACTAAACATAACTATAGATAATTAGTTAGCCTAGGTTCAGGTCTCGAAAATCAAGGAACTATATAAAGAACTTATATTAGAATTGTAATTTATGTTAGAAAGAAACACATACTACTATAATAAATAACATAGTCAGGAGCTAACATTAAAAGAGAAGAATAAAGTCTATTTAGTTAGAAAGAACATTAACACTAAAAGACTAAGTAATAAACTAGACTATAAAAAGCTTAGACTATTTAAAATCAAACACATTAAAGAACCTTTGAATTATAAACTTATATTACTAAGAACTATAAATATCTATCTAGTATTCTATATATTCTTACTTAAACTAGTACTACTAGAAGTACTACTAGCCTTACTCACAGAAATCTAGCCTGTTAACTCTAACGTAGAGTATAAAGTCAAGAGAATCCTTAACTATAAGGTTGTTAGAGAACAGGTCAAGTACCTAATTAAGTAGTTAGATTACCTACATTTAGAGAATACTTAGAAACTAAAGAGAAATCTCAACTAGTAC
The DNA here is from genome assembly GCA_001414455.1 of Hymenoscyphus fructigenus. Taxonomy (NCBI): domain Eukaryota; kingdom Fungi; phylum Ascomycota; class Leotiomycetes; order Helotiales; family Helotiaceae; genus Hymenoscyphus; species Hymenoscyphus fructigenus. The sequence goes on along the minus strand of LKUV01000004.1, from coordinate 739,186 downwards.
TAGAAGGAACTTCAGGAGTTCTACTACTAAAACCCAGGGTTGCCTACATCTTGTAGTCAGCTAGGAAAGAAGTAAAAAAGGCTAGGTCAAGGCCTAGGTCGAGAGAGGAGTTAGAGGAGGCAGGAGTAGAGAGAGCTGCTAGCCTGGCAGCCTCCTTGTCTCTCTTGTCTTTTGCTTTCTGTTCTTTCTTTTCTTTCCTTTCTAACTCTTTAGTAGTATCTAACTCATTGAGTAAGTTAAGACTAGCTACTATTATTCTCTTCTCTCTGTCAAGGAGAAGATATTTTTGCTGTCACAGGCAGAGGATCTTAGCTATAGCCTCTTCCTCCTGAGAATCTAATAGAGCTTTCTGTTTCTTAATAAAAGCCTAGTCTAAAATCAAAGGCATTTAGTTACACTTGTAATAGTTACAAGATTTTCTCTGTCTAGCACAGGCAGAGCAACGAGAATATTAGTTACCTTGTATTACAATACATTAGCGAGGCTTGCTAGCTAAGTTAAGGGATTTTTTACATTAAGTACAAGGAGTTATTTTGTCGCTGTGTTATTTAATATAAAAACTAAGAGACTAATGTTTAGTATGTTTCTTATTATTAGAAGATAGTATAATAAGAACAAAGGAAGGCTAGTAGCCTTCTGACAATATTTCTTAGGTTATACTTAAGCGTAGAGACACACTAGGCTAAGAAGGAGATAGTGTTACAAATCACGTGTTAGCACGTAATAAGTAAGTCTAGGCAGCGCTCTAATAGAACAAGATACTATTAAGTAGTTATAGTAAATAGAGGTTGCCTAGAGTAGCTAAGCGATCTAGGGATTTTATTTAGTATAAATCACGTGACATATTAAGTCGCCTGGAGCAACAAGCTACCTAAGCAACTAAGTCAACTAGAGCAACTAGCGCTCTAGTCTACCTACGAGAATAAAGGTTCTATATATAACTAGCACGTGTGCTATTAGATAGAAGCTTTATACTTAACTTCTTTACTTAGTTTATAATACATTGTTTTGTCTTCTTAAGTTTAAGTAACAAGTTTACCTTTAAGTAAACACCTAGTATATCTAAACCTCTTTCTATATCCTAACCTTCGAGACTTAGTTACCTTTGTTACTTTTAGTACAAGAGTAGGTTTTGTTATATCTGTGACTTTAGTTAAGACACTCTTCCTTGGATTTTTCTTCTATGTAGTTTACTAGGTTTACTAAGAATTAAAATACTAAAGTTTACAAGGAAAACAAGGCACAAAAAAACAGTTTATTTATATAGCTTTACTATAGTTATATACTCTCTCTCTAACTTATAACTCTATATCTTTAAAAAGTAAAAAGGCTAACTTCTAAGACTATTAAGCTCTTGTAAAGAACTATAACACTTCTAGCAAGATCTGCTTATTCTTATTAGGAACAACATTATACTATAACTATGTTAGCGTAGAATTCTAGAATTTCTAAGAACTTACTACTACTATAAAGACCTCTTAACAGACTTGAACTTCTATAGTTAATTCACGAACTATAATAAGTATTACATTGTCTATAGCTAAAGTACTACTAGTCAACTGCCTACTTATCTCTGTAGAGATATTAGTAATAAGTCTTATACCTTTAGTATAGACGTCTTTGTACTTCTTTCTTACTATTAGCAAGAACTCTCTAAGTATACAAAAGTAATACACCTCTAGAACTCTATTCTAGGCTTCCTCTATATCTAACTCTTTAATGTAGTTAGAAGAGTTCTAGAGCCTCTAAGTATTCTTCTACTTATTGAAATTCTAGTTACTACAAGAAGATATATTATTCTTATCTTGAACATAGTGTTAATTTAGATAATCTTTAAGATATTTCTTAAAGATATTAATAGTGTCTTCCCAGGCCTAGTATACCTCTAAAAGAAATCAAGAAATCTAGAATATTAGACAATTACTTATAAAATTCTAAAAGTAAAGAAGCTTACTAGCTTATATAATTTAGAGCCTTTAATGTATTAGTTATAATTCTTTTTGCCTAGAGCAACTATATACAAGACAAAGGAATTAATAAGAAGGTACTTAAAGTATTTTAAACACTAACTAACAACGAGAAAAGACTTAGCGAGATTAGCTTTATACTTAGAATTGTTATAAACAAAATAAAACATAATAAGAAATTTTAGGATATAGAAAAGAGAAGGTCTTACAAAGAAGAAGAAAGAGTCTCTATATATATCCTCAAAGATGCTGTAATCTTCCTATATTTTATATATAGTATACTACACTTTCTCATTAACCTCTAGCTTCTCTTTGATGCCTTAGAACTATCTATATAAGGTTTTTATATAATTTATTCTCTTGTAACAACACTGTTTAGAACATTCTAGTATTATATATACAAGAACACTAAACAGTGCCTTAATATAACTCTATAACAGAAAAGAGTCTAATTAACTCTCTTAGTTGCAAATGTTGTCTATATCTTCGCGAAATCAATAAATCACTTACTAATAGCTATAGAGTAATTTTGTTTGCTACAGCAAACAGTAATAATGTTGTCTACTTATATACTCTTCTATAATACTTGCTAAATTATATCTTTGTAAACCTTTTACAAAAACAAGTAAATTAATCTTAAGAACAAGATACTTAGAAGAGGAGATAGTTGTAATATATAGAGGCTATGTTAGTTATATAACCTCTCGTCTAATCTAAGGAAGCCTTTATCTACTATTATAAATTAATCAGGAATTAATTAATTCTAGTAGATAGAGTTAACAGAGTTAACAGAGTCTATGTAATATTAGAGTTTAGAAGCTTCTATAAAACAAGGCTTCTCCTATACCTCTAAGGAGGAGCAGAGATTAGTTCTATACTAAATCTAATACTTGTTTACTCTTATATGAGATTTAATTTAACTTATTGCCTACTATCCACCTTATATATACCTATAAGACACTCTCTGAAAACACTAGATTAGACCTAGTACAAGTCTCGCAGAGGTGTCTATTCTTTTTATTCTAAAAAAAGATAGAGGCCTATAGCTTTATGTTAATTATTATAGTCTTAACAAAGTTATAATCAAAAATTATTACTCTCTTCTACTTTTTAATAAGTCTCTTAACTAGTTAAGTAAAGTAGTTATCTTTACTAAACTAGATCTAAAAGATACTTATTATTGCATTAGAATTCAAGAAGGCTATAAATAGAAGACAACTTTTAGGACCTGTTATAGGTATTTTAAATACCTTATATAAAGGAAGAGCTTGCATGTATATAGTCTTTACGCACTTCTTAATTAAATATTTAAAACTACACCTTTAAGTTATTCGAGGTCTGGCCTCTCACACTACTATATAATTGATTCGTAATCTGCAATGCTGGTGACGCATGCACTGTATAGCTGTCTAAGAGCGAAGGGGGTGAGGCCCCTTCCTATATTTGCTAGTCTTGCCATCCTGTGAAAAGCCACTCTTACTTTACTAACCTTGATTGCGACGTGGTGTTTAAACAAGAGTAAGGGGTCGAAGTATATGCCGAGTCACTTAATGTTCTGTGAGGGGGATACTGTTTGTTGATCGGGTAACTTAAGGCTAGAATTTGTTGTAGTGTGCGATGTCGTCCAGTGCATGAGTTCTGTTTTGTTAAGGAGCTAAGGTCGAAGGCGATACTGTTCTTTTCCGAGGGTTGGTATAGTTTTTTGGCTTGTTGTTCGAGTCTTATAACGTTCTTTTTAACAGATGTAGAGGATGTGGTGAGGGATATGTCATCAACATATGAAATCCATGTAATACTTTTGGACTTGAAGAGGTCCCGAGTATATATAAGGAAGAGGATAGGGGATACTGGACTTCCTTGTGGTATCCCTGATTCGTTTGTAGTAAACTCTTGGGTTTTCCCGTTGAACGCTAATCTCAGGAGTCTGTGAGTCAGAAAGGTGGAGATCCACGCAATAGGACTACGGGGTAGTTGGAGGTTCTTGAGAATTTGGTAGAGGCGGTATTTGGCTACGTGGTCGTATGCTCCTTTGACATCCATGTTACGGTTTTGAATAGTGGCATATTCACTACCTGCTTGTAATTAGTCAGCAACAGCAAGAGTATTTAGATACTCGATCGTAGAGAGATTAGCTCTTTGCGAACAATCTAGTTCTTGACCCCCACCATAACAATCCATGAAGAATGTAGATGTTTTCCATCCGATTTTCTTGTTATTTTCAACTTCATTTGTGAGCAGGAGGGCTGCGTCTATGGCTGATTCCTTGGCTCTTCCCCCCATCTGGGAGTCATGGAGGAGTTCGGTTGTCTCTACTAAGTGGTTGAGTCTTTGAGCAATGATTCTTTCTGCGATTTTGCCTAGGCAGTTTAAAAGGGTGATAATCCGGGGTATGCTTTTGGTATTGAGTAGTCTTCTTTGTTGGGTTTTGGGAGGATGGCTCCAGCTGCCATTTTCCAGCATGATGGGTGGTATCCCGTATTAATTAAGGCGGAGTAGATAAGGTAGAATGTTTTTGGGATTGCTTCGTAGGCTTTTGTGATAATGTCTTGCGTGATGCCATCTGAGTCAGGTGTCTTTGAAAGAGTCTTGGACGAGCAGGCATGTTTTATCTCTACTTGCGTAAGACAGGGCCACTCCCATCTCTTATTGCTTTTACAGTTGTTTCATGAGGGTTTGACTGCAGCTGGGGGCTTTGGGAAAAGGGCTTTTCTGAAGGTTTTGCATTTATCATTGAATGGGGCTTGGAGTACGCCTTCGCTGTTTTTGATATGTGGGACGCGTTGGCACTGGCCTTCTTTGGTGTATTTCATAACTTTGAATATGGATTTTGGGTCTTCCTTTTCAAGGAATGTGTTCCAGTGATCTGACTTGGCATTCTTGATTTCTTCAAAGTACAGGTTTCTGCTGTGTAGGTAGGCCATTTTGGACGTCATGTCGTCGCTTTTCATATGTCTCTGCTTAGAGGTCATATCTTTTCGAAGTTGTCTGGATATTGGGCTCCACCATGCTTTAGCGTGTATTCCTGGCTTCATCCGGGGGATGGCCTTGTCTGCTGCTTCTATGATGACTTTAGTGAGTTCGTTGGTTACTTCGTCCATGCTATTGGAGAATTCTTTTTCTTCTTCTTCCAGTATGCTTTCCGTCGTCTGATTGCTTTCTTCAGGGTTGTTCAGGTATATATTGTTGTTGATGATAGATAATTTAGATACGTTGTCTTTGAGAGTCTGTTAGAAGGATTCCCTGTCTGCTTTCCTTTTGTTGTATCTTGCTTGGGAGAGAGGGGTTTCTACGCTTTCTGTATACTGAGGGTCGATCTGAAGCTGGATCCCCAGTGGTCGGATGTTATTTCGTGGTTGATGAAGAATTTGAATATCTGAAATGAAGGCTAGGTCGAGGACCGAGGGAGTGCTGTTGGGTCGAAAAGGTGGGCTCTCCTGGTTTATTGAGGAGTTCCATGTTGTTGTCTTCTATCCAGTTAGTTTACTGTACTTCTAGTGTTTTTACTATTTTAGGTGCTTTTCCAAGCTTTTAAAGTATATATTTAATACTACTTTCATTGCGCCTTCCTTGGCCTTTTATTGTCTTCCTTGTTACTCCTCATCCTTTGCTTCGCCTGCCTCATCCTCGCCCCCCTTTTGACCTCGCCTAGCCTCTCCTATCCTGCTGTATTTGGGGGGTAACCTTCCTTTGCCTCGCCTGGGGGGGTGTGCCTTGGTGCTCCAGCACCTAAACGCAGGAGAGGCGGGGAGAATGAATACACTGGATAGCGTGTAATAATTCTCTAGAGGTGAGAAAGGCACCCTCCATAAGCTAAAGCTTGAATTAACTGGCCTAAGCAAGAGCGTGAAAGCTCAGAAAGAAAGGTACTGTCTAACAGCATCTACACAATATCCTTATGACCCTTCTTTAATACAAGTATTAAAGCAGTCTAGGTTTCGTCTTTAAAACATTATCAATAGCTCCCTTCTCAAACAGTATCTTGACCACCTCAACATGTCCGTTTTCAGAGGCGGTGTTTAATGGCGTCCACCTATTCTCGGTTGGGATATTGAAATCAGCTCCCTTCTTAAGCAGTATCTTGACCGCCTCTAAATGTCCCCTTTTAGATTCAGAGTTCAATGGCGCCCACCCATCCTTGGTTGGAATATTGAAACCAGCTCCCTTCTCAAGCAGCATCTTGACCACCTCAACATGTCCGCTGTCAGGTGCAGAGTTCAATGGCATCCATCTGTAAGAGGTCAGACCCCGAACAACTCAAAGGTGTGGTTTCAAATATTCAATTAAGAAGTGCATGAAGACTAAGTACATGTGCGAACTCTTACTCTTATATAGCAGAGAGTAGGAGTAATACGGAAGGGAATTTAATAAGCGTAGGAATGTAATAAATGAAGAAATGTAATAACTGGGGGAATGTAATGTGATTGAGGGCATGCAAGGCAGAGAGGTTCGCTGAGCGAGGGCATGGCCCGAGCCTCTATCATGGGTCCCAACCCTCGCAAGGGCTTTTTAATAATATAAAAGTTATTAAATTATATTGAGAGACTATTACACTGTCGTGCTAGAGAGTATATTAATTCCCGGAATTGATTTTGCCTCAAATCGCGAATCTCACACGTTCCACCACGTATAGATAAAACAAGCCCAGAACTCTCAAACACTCTAGCGTAGTGATTACAACCGCCTTTCATGCACAAAGTACTATATAAGGACCTCTCTTTCCCTCTCTATCATTTACTTTGCAATCTGGGAATAGCTTCATTTTAATTCTTGGCATACTATTAGTATACAGCAGTGCATATTACGTAGTAACAAATACGGTTTTAAAATTTATCACTTACTAACGGATTTTAGGTAGTGATAAAAAGTAATAAAAATGCTGCAGTATTTTACTGCCAGTATACTACCGACACCACTGATTCTCACATACCAACCTACGACACCAGCAACCGTTAGTTTAGTTTGTTAGTTTCGTCACACACAGACCAACCTGCCCCGGGAAGCATTAGTGTATGTCCTTCAGCTAATACTAAAGGGAATTACGTGATTCTTTTTTTGAAAAAAAAACGTTTAGGGCTAGTGCTTTCGGTTTCTCTATAGGGCAACGCCTTTTTTATATATTTGCTAGCGTGGTGTTGATGAGAGGACGCTAGCTCGCTTAGAGTTTTACGTTATTGCGGGGTACTCCAGGGGGCATGGAATAGGCTTGGCCATATACTAAAACACTATGGTATATTATATATTTTATTACAATATAAAGCATACAATATTAATTAAGAGAAGCTAATATGCAGTGCCAATAGTACATGTCGGATTTCCACTGTTTGGGGTCAAGTTGGTCATGTAGAATTGATTGTATTGTAAAGAAAGCTGCTCTACGGAATATATATCTAGGAAAAGGGGCAAAAGAGTGGAGAAGTATCCTAATGCGGAAGCAGTATAAATAATGAAATAAGTGGATCCCACGGCTCAATAGTACGTATTTTTAATAGTATTTGACCCACTCTCAATAAGAGTTGTAGTGCGTGATCACTACTGCGCTCACTGATCGCACCTGCTGATTCTTCGGGTCTTTGGGATCCAGGAAATTATTCCATTGCTTCAGGTAATTTGAGAGCTGCCGGTGTGAATTCTTGTGCGAGAAATCCGACTGCATCGTGGGTTAACGGCTTAGCAAGCTCCATAGATACAGCATTGTGTCTGACATAACCGATAGGGCCTTCATCAAAGACTCGTAGTGATATTGCTGATCTCAAGGTTTGTCTGAGATCTGCCTCATGTATATTGCACCGGGTTGCCAATTCACCAAAGGAGATTGAACCATCACTAGGGACATGCGATACAGCCTTATAGTGGTAAAGAACATTGAAATTTGCCAAAGGTGCAGCCTATTTTTGTATTCAGTCAGTAGGATTCTCTTTTTTTGGCAAAGAACATACACTAATAATACCTGTGTAGTATAAGTAAGAACTTGGGCCAAGAATTGAAGCTCCAACTTCATCCAAAGCTTCAAGTAGCTCAACCGGATATTTTTGGATTGAAATTGGATAAAAGTTCTTCCCTGGTGGACTTGGTGGACTTCTATGATCAAATGAGGGGTGTGGAATATTGGCAGAAGCATGAAAGTTGTGTATTTCGTTCGTGAGGACTGAATTATATGCCCGAGTTCGGGCAAGGTTCTAGAGTTTACCATCGCAAAAAGTGGCCGGCCACGGAAAGCTTCCGAACTATGTGATTCTCTTTGCTACCCTCACTATAATGATGCCACTAAATTGTTCAGAGGTTAGGTTGACAATAACGTGTGGCTCATGAAAATAGAAGAGCTGGAGTTTGGCTGGAACAGAGGTGAAAACAACGAATGCGAGTAGCCTGCGTATCTTATCGGGAACCCGAATGGTATCATCAATGCATGATTAATACCTTTACATGAAATATGTCAGGCTGATATTAAGCGAAACAATGGTTGTGCTTACTTGAAAGCGTATCCAACCACAACCGCAGCTCTTCGAAATATATTAGAGCATACCTTCGTACAAACACGTTACATAGGTGTGACATTGTAGATGTTCACTTACATATCTGGAACCAATGAAAAAAATGGCTCTTGCTTGCGGGAAAAAAGCGAATGAGTCTAGGTGAGATATTGTCAGTCAAAATCACTCTGTACCGATTGGTATCGTCGATAAATGAGGAATCTAATGACTCATACCCCTGAATTATTAGCATGCAGTAAGATGGTGTAAAAAGCAGTTGGTTGCTTTGTTCAACTCGGTCAGCAAAACATTTCGCTCCTCAAAGACTAACTAGCTGGCTTGTGGTTCGGGAAAAAATTAAATATCCTGGTTAAATTCCCGCTCTTGATACGACTACTATGTTTATAAGGAAATTGTATGCCTAATACTTTTTCTTTGCAGATTCGAGCAGAGCCGCGGGAGGCTGACTGTTACAGGCTGCGCCTTCAGAGCTCGGCAGAGGAATCAAGTGCAGACACACCGTGTGTCCGTGCTACTCGAATCCTGTATATAAACCTCCGTTCTTCTGATCTTTGGATCTTCTTCCTTTCTTCCTTATGTAGAATATAGACAGTATTTGGCCATAGCTCTATTGACTTAGTAGATTATTGAAGCTGTTGTGCTGGATGTACATATCACATGACTTTCCTCGTCATCTATCCCCGCTTTTGATCCACCATCTTTCCCACCATCTTTCCCCACATTGATCTACTATATGATCTACCATTTTGATCAGTTGTATGATCACCGGTACAATCGCTTGTATGATCACTTATTCCAAGCACCACCATAGCGCAATACGCTCATTTGTCAGCATTCACTCCTTATATATAGACCTAACTAGACTTCCTACACAAATCAATCAATTCTCCATGACCTTCAGTACACCATAATCCTTACCTCAATAGAAGCCTTTCACACTGACCGACTATTAGGGTTGACAGCCGGAACACTGGTCTTCCACCCGGCCTCCGGGACAATATATGTTCCTTCCGAAATACTACAAAAATTTGTTAACTGTCAGCATTGAATGACCTTCATAACGTTCAAACCCAGCATATATACTGTCCAGTTTAAAGGGGTTCTAAAGGATCTTTCCTCGGATTGTTAGCGTGACTGAGGGGGTGGGACACCTAGCTTGCAATCTACGAGAAGAGAAGAGAACAGAAAAACGCTCGTTGCGGTCCTCTACTCAACTGTGCAAACAAGTGGATAAAAGCACATAAGACAGAGGATATAAAACTCACATGAGGAGTTAGGTCTCGAATAACAAAAATCCAAATTTACGAATTATCTAAACAGAAACTTGAAAAGAAGCTGGAGGTCAGAAAATGGAGTACGCCAGGGCTATTTCTGGCAACGCTTATCACATGACCCATGGTCCAACTATGTAAGTTACGAGTACTATGCCAGGTTCCGACCCACCCGCTAATCTTATTCGCACGTGCGCTAAACACAAAACAAATCCATGATGAACTTGATACTCCTAACCCACTCACTTCTTTACCTCTTCCCTATGCTCGCGAGCCCGTACTTCGATTGACAGGAACGGATGTGGCATCTCCAGGACATGGTAGGAGAAGGTTGGTCGAACTCTTTGGTTTACGAGTCTCAAGTCGTAGTTTTCGAGAAGGTTGATGGCAATCATCTTCAGGTTCAGTGAGACGAAAAACCGGGCTGGGCTACAATTAGTGCACATTAGCATTAATTTCTGCTGTATTAGAGCATTCATTGTACATGTACGTACCATCCTGTTTTGGGGTTTCCCCAGAAAGGGTAGTCTCTGCCCATATCCCAGAACCTCGAAGTTGAACCACTTCCTTCTGGATTTACGAATCGGAATCCTTGGAAGCTTTGTGGTTCTGAATAGGTGTCGGAGAGACCCATCAAAGGCGCGTGTGGGACACATACCCAGTTATCCTTCGGGACATGTGTCCCATCAGCGAATGTAAATGGCGATATGACTTTTCGGGGCATTGCAACTGTCATTCTTGTTAGCTCTTGCTCCTTTGATTTTAGTTGGAATTGGTGGCTTACTATTGGTCAGAGGGTTTAATCTGCCAACTTCCTTGATAAAGCTATCAAGATAAGGTGTTTTGCAATTTAGCTCGGCGAACTCGTTGCCTTTGATGTTTTGAATTTCTTCTCGCAATCTTCCGATATATTCGGGATGCAAGCATAGATTATACAGCACAAATGCCACAAACTAGAATATTATCAGAAATGATGTATTTATCAAACGGATAGTGGGCGATATGATACCATTGGCTGCTGGTGTGCCCCACCAAGAGTCAGAGAGAGTAATTGCCTTGCAATATACTCTACTGACTTATCGCGCGAGGATTCTATCACCCATTGCAAGCAGTCTTCCTTCAAAGAGTCAGTATTTGGTCGTCAATGTAATAAGATAACACTTACATGTTTTTGATTTTCTTCCTTGCTCTCGTTTCTTCGCTTCGTTATCTCGGACATGAGCATGTTTTTCATTTGCTTCCGGCCACCGGAATAAGAATTCATTATCAAGAAGCTCAGTGGACGATACAAAAATCTTGGTATATGACTGAAAAATGCCAATGTAATTGTAGCATCGGTCACAAATCGAATAGACGATTCAAAATATGTGGTATTGCTGGCTGAATACAATTAGATGCTCTCGTGATCCAATGAGTGAATACAAACATACCGAGTTTTTCTCCAACGAGCAATATATTGTTCATACGCCCTGTTATTCTATTTGCAACATTGCAAAGCGAAATCTTGGACCAACCTTTCTATACGTCAATAAAAAAGTCCTAAACAATTACGAATGAGTCTTACTTGCCATCACTCAACTGCTCTCCTTTCATTTCTTTCCTGAACGCATCCTTTACGGTCCATTGCATCGATAGGTACATACTTGAGAGGCTCCCTCGTATTCTATGTTTCAATAAATTTGGAGCAATAAACCCTACGGGGTCTGTCTTTTGTGCGTTGAGTGTAAATTCGGGGTTTAGTGTCTGTTGCAGTCAGTTTTCAGTTTTTTCCTCCTTGTGTATCAGTTGCATAGTTGAAAAGTTATTCTTAAACCCCAAAAGATAAGAAAAAGGAAAAGATCATTCACATCTGCCATAATGCCCTGCGATGAGAGCTTGCTGTGCTTTCGTGTCGACTCTACAGCCAGTTCTTCCATGTGCTTTGGAGAAGAGACAAGCAAGAGAAAGCGATCACGATGTGGAATTGCGAAGGCTTCGCCTTGACTTTGAGCGTAACCTTTTTGCACCAGTCTCTGTGTATTAAACAAACTTTGCAAGCCTGTAAAAATGTTCCTTAAAATTCCGGAACCACCAATTATCAACACATTTTGCTATATTGAATTAATTAGTATATCAACCTTGTTTTTGTCACCTAATACTAACCGGTTTTCGGAAGTGATAGATTCGGAGAATTCGTTGAAACTCCCAGCATAAGTAAAGAATGAAGCCGTACAAAAGAGTACGGGTAACCAAATCTGTATCCTTCTCATCGGATAGGAGAACTTGAATCTTGGGAGAACATTGTAATTCCATGTAATTCTGAAGGTATGAACGTGTGCTCATGGACGTGTCGTTGCTACGAAGCATCTTAATAATACAGGAATGCAAATAGATATGAAAACCGGAAAATGGTAAGTAAATTGTTAAGAAGAAAATGTCCTTAATATTGAAAGTAGAGTATTCAGTAGGCTTCAAAATACACCACAGGACTTTTGGCTTTATTCTAGCTCCATTAAAGTACTACTTCATATTCAAATACAAAAACGCCCGCCTTAGTTGGTTGTTACTATTTCAGCGCCAGATGAAACAAGCCATTGGAGTAATTTGGAGTCGAATTAGGTGCGAATCTCTTTTCGGTTATCAGCGCTAGCGGTTTAGTTCTGCATGATACTGAGGTTTCCCAAGAGGAGTGTCTGCCTCCAAGAGGCGTAACAAGCTCATTGAACCCAGATAAGTCCGCTGGTTGGTTAAGATTGAAGCAGCAGGAACAACAGGCTGAGGATAAATGCAAGAGTATCACACCGAAAGAAATAAAAAGTGGAAGATACCACACACACTCTAGGCTCGCTTGATATCCAAGTCCCCAAACGGGAAATTGCGTTTCATCCAACGGTATCTAATTTTGCCGTCACAGACAACACATTTGAAATTTATCCTGTGAGCTTGAGGCTCAGTGCATATATCGATATGTGGGAATTACTGCAGATCATGTTGGAGTCATGTCTGACCGATTGGTTACTCGCTAGGCCCTAGAAGTGCCTCAGTTGTCGATTGAAAGCAGCATAACTTAACCGCCGGCACATGCATCCCCTTCAAGACACCGACGACTTGCATTTATTGTTTCACCACTTATGCCGCTGTTGGAATGTGTATGTCGTAATTTCGTCAGTGATGATCCTGCCTTGCTATTAACCCAATGAAGTTATGCAGGGGAAGTAGAATAGGAAAGATAGAGCCAGCGAAATATCAAATAATGATTTTTTTCATGAGCTGCGTAAGGTAGAAGTGGTAAATTTGTTGAAGAAAATGGTACGTTCATACAATCAATATCAATGTATTCAATCGAACTTCAGGCTTTCAACGAACCACCAGCATATATTTTCATGCGCTAGATAATCTTATATTAAATGAAATTATGTTATTGAAGCTTGGAAGGATTCAAACAGAAACAGTACAAGTTGAGAATGCCTAGACTACAGGTATCAACCACCTCATTATACGTGGCAACTTGTTTCCGTGCCCCGCTTGCTGTACACTGAGTCTAAAATCTGCTCTCTAGAAGCAGTCCTGTAGTCTTCTTGCTCCTTATTGCGTGAAATTTGATTGCTGCCGTTTGGCATATTCTTCATTACAATGTTCTCATTTTTACTGCCACCTACCAACCGCTTCCAAGGATTGCTCATTATTGAGTAAACGCCTTTACTGAAGTAAGTCCCCGTGGGACGGGTCTTTCTTTCGGTAACACCGAAAAGGGCACGAAATGAAACCAAACAAGAGATTATCACAGCTAACACTTGATTAATAATGATTCTCTCGTTGGATTTGGATGCTTACCGACAGGGGGCTCGATAAAGCTCCACAGATATAACCAACTAACATCTGCTTGCTCAGAAGCCTCGAGTACAACAGCGACTCGGATGATGGCGATAATCATTGTAATGATTGTCAAACCGAATAATCCAGCAAGCGCCAGTCTATGCTTTAGTGAAATTCGGACATTCCACAGTATTGCAATAGGGATAGTGATTACTGTATTGAAGCGTTAGGAAAAGTAATTTTACAAGATTATTTGACTTACTCAATACATCAGTTGTAACATCCATAACACAGTTGACAATATATGTGATGCGCTGAAAGCGTATAGAGTCTTTCTGTGTACAATACTGTACAATTTGAATCAATGGCGCAGCCAGGCATTTATATTCAAGATCTGCAATGCTTATGATCCAAGAAATGATGGTTATTGCCAAGACAATCCACCACTGGATATGCAGAGCTTTGACATGTACACCACTGAGCAGTCTTCGGAAAAAGAGGAGGAAGGATATCTTGATTGCCGCTAAACTTGAATAGAAGAGAACCATTGTTGCCACAGTTGATTTGAGATAGTGCTCGGTGTCTGGAATATAGGTGGGATAATCGAGCGGGGAGAGTTGACCAGCTGCTACCTCTGTACTGAGGAACATCGCTCGTTCTGCGAAATGCCAAATAATTGCCGAAACGAGTATGAAGAGCCATCCGACAATTACAAAAAAGTCGTCAAACCATAAGCGGCCGAAGGTATGAAGACGTGTTATGAGTCTTCCACAAATGAAGAGAAACGATACTGCCGTTGCACCCCAAATAATTCCCTATATTAAGTGAACAAATGGTTTTAAGAGACAAAAGATAACATATCGTACCACAAAAACGGACTCCTTTACCAGGGATGGTTTTGGAACATTTACATCAAGTGGAAGCTGTGAAAGCACTACCAGCAATTGCATAAGATCTGAAGACATTTCGTAGATTTTGAAGCTTCCGAGGTTTCTGGAGAAAAAATTGTAGGTCTTCTCTGGATTTTCTGGAGCGCTGAGTTTACTTGAAAAATAAAAATAATGACTAGGCAGAGGTAGTGGTGTTATGCAACCCCTCAGTCCCCAAAATACTTTTCGTAGATTGGGGTCTAATTGGTTAAGTGATACTTACAGCCATCCTTTAGGAGTTCACGTACGTGTTGCAGAATTTGGTTTGGATATAGGTATTCGTACCCAACCAACATCTATCTTAGGTTACCATGTCCGTTGCCAACCAAATTCTGCAGTACGTACATGAACTCCTGGAGACTGGCTGCAAGTATCATTTAACCAATTAGATCCCTGTTGACTCGAGCGGCAAGACGATGATTCGCCCTCGCCCATTAGAATGCACCTCGCCCCATTTTGAGGCCTTTGGATATATGTATTCGTACCCAAACAACATCTAACGTAGGTTACCATGTCAGTTGCCAAGGCCTCAAAATGGGGCGAGGTGCATTCGAATGGGCGAGGGCGAATCATCGTCTTGCCGCTCAAGCCAACAGGGAACTCGCCTTCGACAACTCCACAAAAGCATAGCCCTCTGACCTTCTGAAAACAGAAGGATGCTATGCCTGGTATGCAAGAGTAATTAATGTCTCGAATCACACAGGATTTGAACAGTGATTCCTAAAAATAAGCAAGCAGATGAAAGTGGTGTGGTTGCTGACAGAATGCTCACGCGGAAAAATCTGTTGACTTGACTAGCGCTGGAGCCAAATTGCAACTAGCATTCGGTATCTGGATTCTGGAAAATATATTTCTTTATATACTCTTGCAATCAGTAACATAAACTCCAATTTTCCACTCATTCCTGATTCCTTATTCCCCAAAAACCTTTTCCGAATTTCGCTAAACTCATCAACGATACCAGTACAAAAACGCTGAAATGTTTATGTCACAAATTCCTAGTACAATGACCAGAACTTCAAAGAGTTCATCGCTACTCTTGGGATCTCTTATTGTACTTATGGGCTCGAAATTAGGATCTCAGGCTTACCGTCATGAATCTGCTGACTGGAAAGACTGTAAGTATTGCTCCTTGAAGAGTTTGTATGACTTTACTGATGATGTAAGGCTTCTGCTTCTTGGCTGCTGTAAGTGGAATGGCCTGAATAGAATTTCAATTAACCTACTAAAAAATCCTGTAGCTTTGGATATGGCTTTCAAACCGCCGACCTGTTTATGTCGTATTGTAGGACACTTGGGGTTACTTTTGGGAATGATACAAGGGTGCAAACATTGAATGAAGAGTAATACCCAACCACCGGGTGAAAGAATAACGACATGTGTTATGATTCTATGATTCGCGAACATGAGTTTATAGCACTGGAATTAATTGAGAATAACTGCGTCCAAATCTCCAACCTCGAAACGTGCCAGTAAATGAACTGCTGTACTATATTTCCTTTGCTTCTTTTCTGCTTTCAGCCACTACATGAACATTGAGATTTTCCAGCCCACAAGCGAATGGGATGGATAGTGCGGACGCTACTACCGCTAGGATGAATACCACTCGAATGGCGTCAGCCCAGCCTCCCCGTATGGCTTTCAATACTACCGGGTCTTTGGTCAAATGGCCTAAATTTGAAGCACCAGTCTGTATAATAGCTTGGGGTGATATTGATGGTACTAAACGAGGAATATTTGTTTGTAAATTTGTGAGGAGTAGAGTTTGACTGATTGATAGTCCGAGCGCACTAAGCGAGAAAGGGATATTAGCGAGTGTTCCTTTTTGGGAAATTTTTAAACTTACCCTCCCAGTTGAGATGCGAAGACAGCGAGTGCTATAATGTAAATCAGTACTTTATAATATAAATAATTCAAGGAGCGACAGCACAGAAACTCACCATTACCAGTTGGCAGATCGTTTTCGCTCAACACCAATTGAAGTGCCGTGTATGGTAATTGCAGTGAGCCCCCTAAACCTAAACCCACAATGACTTCAAATGTTGCCCATAAAGGCGTTGTGGTATTGATCCCAATTGTTGTCATCAAGCCGCACCCAATTGTACAGATCATTGTTCCGGCAATAATATAAGGAGTCTACATAGTAGTCAGTATTTTCTTTTCAAAAGCCAAACGGATATCTACACTTACATAATAACCCCATTTCGTTGCCACAATCCCGGCAAACATTAGAGAGACCATTTGCGGAATAACCAAGGCGATTATTCTTACTCCGCTGGCTGTAGCCGAGAGCCCTCTAGCAGATTGAAAGTAAATAGGAATATAATAAGAGAGCTATTGAATTAGTAAAAGGAGACGTGGGAGAAAAAAGGGGTACTGACAATAGTTAGGGCCATGAGAATAAAGAACAGCAGACCCATTGACATTGCAACTGAGCGTTGCCTCATGATACGAAGAGGTATGATTGCGTATTCGCCTCTTCTCCATTGCAAAAGTACGAATGTACCAATCAATAAACCAAATCCAACGAAGAGACCGATAATCTTTGCTGACTTCCAGGGTAAGGTTTGTCCGCCCCATTGAAGCGCAAGTAGCAGGCAGCATATACTTCCCATAAATGTCACTGTTCCTACCCCATCAAAGTACTTCAATTTTGTCTTAAGAGGAAGGCTGGTGTTCTCTTGCTTCTTGATCTTTAGGAAGAAAACCACCATTGCTAACACGACGACACCAATTGGAGCATTCCTAAATATTGTCAGATATTTCGGAGAAATTAAAAGATGTTGAAGAAACGACTAATAGATGCAAAAGAATACGGTAAACATACATCCAGAAACACCACCTCCACGTCACACGATCTGTCAAAGCTCCACCAAGTATTGGCCCAACACACGCACTTACAGCAAACGAACTAACCACTATACCAAAGTACAAAGGTCTTTTCTCCAGTACTACGGTATAACCAACTATTCCCAAAGCTCCTTGGTATATGCCAGCTGCGCCAGATCCTGAAATTGCTCGACCGAGAATGAATACTGGTGATGAGGTAGATATGGCACAAAGAATAGATCCGACTATAAAGTAAAAATCAGCAAATGTCTTTTGTAATCGAGGTAGAGATGTAGTCTCAAACCTTCAAATAATACAATCGACGAAATGTATATAATCTTAACGTCAAAAAACTTGTAAAGTGACCCGAAGGATGGCTGAAAAGCGGTTACAGTCAATAAATATGCGCTTCCAAACCAGGCAATGTCGTTCAGATTTTCGAACTCAGAGCTGATTTTAGGGACTGCAACGCCTATGATCGTTGTGTCCAGAGCAATAAGAAATATGCCTAAGGTGAGGGAAGTAACGACAATCCCAAGTTTCCAGCCATCGAGATAAACATTATCTAAGGAAGTAGAAGGTACCACATTTTGATTAACAAGTTTTGCAGGTTCTTCAATTTGCAGTTCCCTTCCTTCGATACAGGCGGTTTCTGGTGGGAAACTTTGGAGCCGTTCGGCATCGAAAGCCACAGTCTTCTCAACATCATCAGGTGGTAGAATGACCATCTTGTTTCGTGTATATGTGTAGGTTGCTATCTTTTGGAGTATTTCTTTGAACAGCCAGTGCATATGCTCTCCAACAGGCGCCCTCCGTTAGTTCACCCCACCGTTTGTGTCGTTGTTGACTCAAGACATTTATGCCAAGGAGCGTTTCTTATTGGCCAACCCTGAGTGTTGGAATCTCCGAATACAACCTTACAAACGAAATTACTGCCAAGCTCTGTGCCATACTTCATATATCCGGCAAATGTGCCACACTCAATCAGTTTGTTGGAATTAGATTGAAGCATGGTTTTGAGTGGACAATATTCACAGGTGTGACAGTCATCATACCGCGATATACCATGACCACATTCCTCGTTCACAATCCTTTACAGGGCGTTGAGTTCTCTATGCACTGTATCATTCGTCTAGCCCAGCCAGCCTGAACCGCTTTAACGCCCTGCAGGAGCTAAGTGCTGCGCGGTAAGGGGTTAATCATTTTTGGTTTTTTGTTCAAATTTCACTTCTCAGACTGTAGTTTATGTATACCAAATTGAGATATCGTCGTTTTCAATTAGTCTTCCAAAATCACCAGCGTCCAAAAAGATACTCCGTAGATTAATTTATAGTGGATCAGGCCGCAGCCTAACTTATGCGTGTCATCATATTGTCCGATGCATACGGAAGTATGTGATCAATCTCGGTTTTTCCCCAAGCCCACCTATTAAGAAAGTGGTTCACCGTACCGCTTTTGCCTTGGTTAACCAGCTTCCAACTTGGAGAAATAAGTGGGCGACTCTCATAGTGTTGTCCTCCGTACAGCTGGGTATCATTGATTTAGGGTGGGTGGGCGAGTGCAGTGCGACTCTCATAGTAGTGCGCTTGTCAAGGTCACACTGGTCCTCGCACTAACCTTACCGGTATGAGAATTGCACACCGAGAATCGCCCACTTAGAGCCAGCATGATGCAAGTCCTCCAGCCAAATGATTACCGTAACTAAATTTATTTAGTTTTGACCTTGAAATTTTGTACCAAATACCATTCATGTATTACCATTATAACTGCAAAATTCCGCATCGGATGAAAGCTGTGTTTACTTTGATTTATGACGCCAGATTTATTGGTTCTTCGTTTCAAATAGTCGTGACAAAATACTCGGCTACAAAGCGGTACAAAAATGTTGCTCCAAATTCTTACCGAGTTTACTCTCATACCCTCCAATCCATGTAAATCACCAATCTTCTTGGCTTTTAGCTTGGAGTTAGAACTGTTAGCATGGCGATTATGGAACTTCACAATAATTCCCTTCCTCCGTCCAAAAGAGCCTTTGGAACTTCCATATTGGATACCTGGTATGTTTGAATTTGATGTCAATTGAAGCTAATAGCTAAGTTTGAGTTTGTGGCAGGTCTGGGTCAGTTATACTTGACAACGCTCCATCATTCTTACTGAACGTTCTCCAGGACATACTATTGCATTTTTCATGAATTCAAACACCATTATCAAACGAGTATTGTAAGATTTGCATGGCAGTTTATGTTTCAAAGCTGATTGTCGATACCAGAAAGCTTAGCAAAAACAAAAAACCCTACGCAATCACGATTATTGGTGGAACCAAATTCTAAATTCTGACTTCACCTGACGACGTTTCTGCCGCGTATAGAAATACTGACACACTTTCTTGGGACCATTTCCAAGAAGACTTGATGAACGCTTTTGGACTCAAAAAATCAAGCATCAAGGATATCTGGCGAAAACGAGAAGAAAATGAGAATCTTCACTTTGAACCACCGCAAGTGTCGCCAGTAGGGAAATCTTTTGTCAAGTTTACTAAAGAAGTATTTACACAGCAACTAGTTCCAGGTACAAAGTTAGAGTACATGTTCGGAAAGATTATTTACCAAATTGAGCCAAACATTGTCGAGCATTCAAGATACTTTGCTAATAACGTGTGGAAGATCCTGTTCCACTATCCCGAGTGTATGTCGTCAAGATTAAGCAATTCGACTGGAAGACTTCGACAAGCGTTCATTTCCTACGCAAAGGTTCCAGAAGATCAAAGAGGAGATGCCAGGTGGTTTATTCGGTGCATTATTATATCACAAAAGCGAGCTGGAATAGCCGAAGACGATAGAGCGTCTTTGATACTTTTACTTTATTGGGCGTACGTATTTGTAACCATCCTCCCCCACCCTGCGTATACAAAACACTGAAACCTGATTCTTATCCACTTCTAGATCTACCACAAATGCCATGAACGCACTATTATGGATGCTCTCCTATATTTCCTTCGATTCGGATCTATTCCACAAAATCCGCACTAAAACAGCACCGGTCTTTGACAATGGAGTCATCGATATCAGAGCCCTATGTACCGACTACCCACTTCTCGAATCTTTCTTTCTTGAGGTTCTTCGAATGAAAAATGGAGCTATGGGTGTCCGCCACGTTAGCAAACCTACAAAAATCAACGGCACTTATTTTCGACCGGGCAACACAATTGCCATTCCACTTCGATTACTTCACTTTGACAGGCAAATTTGGGGTTCAAGAAGTGAGGAGTTTTGTCCAGAAAGATTTATAGTTGATAAGAATCTGAAAAACAATGCTGGTTTCAGACCTTTCGGTGGAGGTGTTAGCCTTTGCCCGGGACAATTCCTCGCGCGGCAACAAATCTTTGGGCTCATAGCTACCTTCGTACAAAGGTTTGACATCGAAAAGCCTGACATTTATGTCAATGATACCCCCAATTCTCAAGAATTCCCAAGCTTGGATGACACTAAGCCTTCTACAGGAACAAATGGATGTATAGAGACTGACGATGTAATCATCAATGTTAGAAAGTCACCAATGTATGATAGCCTTTCAGATTTGAGCTAGACACACGATCATCATGGGAAAATCTATATTCTAGTGAATGAGTTCGTGAAGATTTAAGTGCAATACAATCAAATTAGAAAGAAGCATTATTAGAAAGTCCTAACCGCTTGTATGTGTCAAATATTCTGTTAAGATATCATTATCACTCAAAAATGGCGTGGCTTCTTTTGCAGGCAGTAGTCAGCCTAAAGTAAGCAAAGAAACACATGACATAAATTCACTCGATTTACAATATAATTGATATTGTTTCACAGATATAAAATGGGTGCTGAAATTTCCAGATCCAGTCACCGAGTGGAATTGTGCTAGAATTGAGTTGGCTGCGATAGGCTAAATGTGCCCTGAGGAGTATCTTGTTTCATTGCGACAGGTGGCTGGGGCTGGGCTGGCTTGGGGTCCAAAAACTAACCCACTCCTGCACGGAACCGAGCTGAGTGCATGCAATATTTTGTAACCTTACGTACAGTGCCATGCGAGTCGACAACCAACGATGACACCCTAGATGGGTTTGGGATTCGTCATATTGCTAAAAAGAAAAAGCAAAGTATAGAGTATCAATATAGGGTGGTATTGGTTTATTGAATATGCCATAGGCTCGGGATTACTGCATGCATAGGCCCGAGCGGCACAGCTAGTTGTAATTGGGCCTGACAGTAAATGGACAATGTTACACTCTTCTGCTCAGCACTGCGTTAGTGCTCAAACCTTTGGATCATTCTCAACAGACATCTTGATATCGGACTACTGCGGTCTCCTTCGCATACCTCCAGCAATTCATGGCCTATACTATTCTTTTTGCTCTATTGCTACCCCCTTTGACTTTTGCACTATGGAACCTGCAATGTCTTCTACGAAATTATCGTGACGCAAAGTCTATGGGTATCCCAACTGTCATTATTCTAGCAAGTGGCGATAATCCAGTGTGGATTCTACTTTCTACGCCAGTCCTCCTTGTACTCCGCTTCTTATTCGGAGAAATCGATATTGTAAAATATGGAAAGCCGGGATGGGAAAGCAAGAATAAATACAAAATGCACGAGGAACTTGGAGATGTTGTCATACACGTCAGCCCAGGGCACAATTGGTTGTATGTTTGTAATGCGGAAGCTGTGAATGAGATATTCAAGCGAAAAGAAGATTTTGATCGACCCCCAGATTTGTTAGGCATGTACTTTTGCTATGTTGAGGACAATGAAATCTCACTAACTTCTGAGAGCAGCGGTGCTAGGTGTTTTTGGGCCCAACATATCTACAGTAAGTCCTCCGACTTCCTATTATTGTGCTAACTAATTGGACTTTTTCAGGCTATAGGAGCCGATTGGCAAAGGCAACGTAAAATAACATCCGCACCGTTTTCCGATAAAAATAACGCTCTTGTATTCAGCGAGTCTTTACGTCAAGCTAGAGAAGTACTTCAGTTCTGGAAATCAGACAAAAAGCCAATCACTTCTACCGATAAAGATACCCGTACACTTTCACTTCACGTCCTATCCGGAGCTGGATTTGGAAAAAGCTACTCTTTCCAAGAGAGTGGAGAAAAGCCCGAAGAGGGACATATGTTCAACTACCGTGACTCAATCAACCTAATTCTAGAAAACTGCCTTTTGATTCTTGTTATGGGACCAAAACTATTGGGAAACCTCTCCGGGCTCGTGGGACTGCCATACATTGGACCTCTTGCTAGAGTTGGACAAGCCACAATAGATTTCAAGGACCATATGACCAAAATGCTAGTTGAAGAGAAAGCTGCAATTTCTAATGGTATTGTACGATCACCAACTATCACAAATTCTCTCATCCGAGCAAGTCAAGACAGCAGCGCTACCAAAGGATTGACTGAGGATGAGATTTACGGCAATATATTTGTATACAATTTTGCTGGCCATGACACAACAGCAACAACTCTCAACTGGGCTTTATATTTATTAGCTGCACATCCTGAAATACAAGACTGGATATCGGAAGAGATCAACGAGGTTCTTGGCGACGAAGATACGGATAATGCCGATTTTCGAGACGTATATCCAAAATTGAATCGCTGTTTGGCTGTATTTGTAAGCCCCTACTTACTTCCATTAGATAGCACTAGCTAATATCTGGTACATGAAGTACGAAACAGTCCGCCTATGGAATCCGTTGATTGGGATCTGCAAATCTACCTTTCTCGTTCCACAGAGATTGACCGTGGGCGATAAGACTATTGTAATCCCACCGGACACCAGGGTAATACCCAACTCCAACGCCATTCATACACTTCCACGATACTGGGGTAAAGATAGTATGTCCTGGATTCCATCTCGCTGGATTGAAATGATATCAGACACGAACAAGACTCAAGACACTCAATCAAAATCACGAATTAGCTTAGAATCGTTCAAGACATTTCCAAAAGGATCGTTCATTGCTTGGTCAGATGGTGTTCGACCTTGTCCTGGCAAAAAGTTCAGCCAGGTGGAATTTGTTGCAGTGATGATAAGTTTGTGAGTTATTGGAGCGTTCTCTTACCTCATGCCCGCGCTTTTGCTAATTCATACTTTTTAGGTTTCGAAACCATAGGGTTGAGGTAGTACCAAACAGTGGTGAGACTAGTCAAGATGCAAGGGAAAGAGTGAAAAAGGTTGTGAATGACAATATTATTGTTCTTTTACTACAAATGAGGGAACCAAAGAGCGTTGGGCTGCGTTGGGTTGAGGCTTAGAGCAATCTCGCTTAATTGAGCGGTGTGGCTCTTTTTTTCGGTGTAACATTTTCATTACGTAAGCTCTGTCAGTTAATGATAGCAATCGTGTTCTCATTATACAGAATGGTTGTATAACGCACAATGAAATAGACGTTCGACAATACAATGTCAATTTCCGAAGTCGAATATCATGCTCAAATTATTCGGGTGCCTAAATACATTCAAAAAACACCCCTCAACTTCCTCAGATAATCCCAATACCCACCATAATTAAGGCAAACTCACAAATAAAAAGCCAGGTAGAAAGCCGAAATGACCCAAGTATTGACGACAGGAGTTTAGCCGGAGTCGTTACATAGGTACCTAGTCATCAAATAAGAATTCTCAAAGGTAATACCCGGCATATTAAGACTTTAAACCGAGTCAGAGTCACGATGAAGCCTCTGCTTCTCCTTCTCGTAGACTGTAAGATAATTATCCCCAAAGCAAAAAGAAAAACATACAACCACCCAGGGGTGTCACCGTCCGTGATATCCGTGATAGTTCCGAGATTATGCCGCAACATCAACGAATGTATGAATTTCAAGCTATTATTACCACAATCAGGATCTAATAGGCTTGCCACCTGTTCTAGCTATCTCTTTACATCTCCAAGACATCTCTATAATACGTGCACGTACTTCTTTCATTGTTATCTTCCTCCATTCCTCCTGAATTATCTCCTTCATCAGGAAAAAAAAAGTTGCTAGCAAATCTTCGTTTAGCCATACACGCCAATGGTTAGGGCAAGGTTAGTTGGAGTTCGGGTTAGTTATAGCTTAGGTTAGTCACAGCTCAGGTCAGTCACAGTCAGAGTTCGGGTCAGTTAGAGTTTAGATTAGTTAGGGTTCGAGTCAGTTAGAGTTTAGGTCAGGCTACTTGGATTCTACCTTGCATCGATTCTTCGATTTGGCACATTGTTAGGGTATGATGGTAACGGAAGAAACTCTTGTCAAAGAATTATGATTCTACATATAAGGCTGAAGAGGTGATGGATGATAGAATTGTAGCAGATCTCGCTCAACGCCGAATATCAATAATTGAGGAACTAGTTAGAGTCCGGGCACCTCTCCGACCACCTATTTAGCCTTCAGTGAGACTTCGGTAAACGCTTAGGGAGTCGTAAAACTTTAGTTGTACGTTATTGTTGTATTAAGATCATAGCATCGATGGCGAAAGTACAAAGTTAGACTATTTGGAAGTTTCTATTAAAAGGACCTTTCCTTGTACTTCTCAGGAGAGGTAGATAGCAGTTCTGTACAAAATCTTACACTGATTTCTACACCATTTTAATACTTATCAAGATTCCTTTGTTAACTTGTCGCCTTCTAACCACCTCACCGTTCTTTCTAAGGTAGTCATTTTAGGACGGCTATGCTAGAACAGCCATTCTAGGACAGTCATTCTGTGACAGCTATTCTGGGACAGCCTTTTGAGGACAGCCATTCTGGTACAGTCATTTTGAGACAGTCGTTCTAGGGCAGTCATTTTAAGACAGTCATTTTAGGACAGATTTTCAGGATAGTTTTGCTGAGGAAAATCGGTAGATTCAAGGTTTGTTTGTACGAGTAGTAGTTGTAATACTAAAAATTCTGATAACGTGGTTTATCAGCGAGTCGATTATATCAGCGAGTCGATCACTAAAAATACATACAAAAAACGTCTGTGCAACCCTAGTAAAAATTTGTAATTCTTAATAAAAATTAATCAAATTAAAAAATCTACTTTATTACTAACGTGATTGTACACCGAGTCACGCACGACACCGAGTCGCGCACTTTTTACTCACATACTACTTTAAATCTTGATTAAACTACCACAACATATAAAATTAATTGAAACTACTCTGAATCTGATGAACTAGATATATCTACAGGCTCCTGGCAAGTTTGCACATTATGACCAGCTTTTCCACAAGTGCCACAGCGTCGTATAGTTGATTTTTCTCTATTTTGATTTCCCTCTCTAGAGTGCTTATTAGTCTTAATTTGCTCATCTACCTCCTTCTGAGCTAAAAGATTATGTACATCCTCTATAGTAAGTGCACCTCCTTCACGTACACAAGTCTTTTTAGCTCTACAGCGTTTGCTAAGGGCTTCATTTACAACTCAAAGAGTTCTAACCTCAGCAGCTAAAAGAGTGTTCTCATGAGCTAGAATCTCTGTACCCTTTGCTAATGCAGCTACTGTCTAGAAAATTAGTGTTGGCGAGCTTCCTTGATGACGTGTAATTCAGCTTTTGACAAGAGCTGTCTGTAAAAGAGCCTTGACTGGGTTATGAGGTGTCTAGGAGACCCAAGGGTTAGTGTAGGCAAATGGAGTGCTAGGGGGTGTTAGATTCTATAACTTAACATCTAGCTTAGAGATCACAGCCTAAGGATCTAGAGGTACTAGACCAGCTCCACAGAACCCAGCTTTAGTGTTTTGAGTTGTAATTGACTAGTTGTAAGCCCTATGGAAAGCTAGAAAGAACTCGACTTTGGTGATGTAGTTGATATAAGCTTTAATGAAAGTTTCAATTTGTCCCTTGTACATATGTTTAAGAACACTAAAACACCTGACATCAAGTAGCTAGGTTAGATGAGAGGAGTGAGGAGGTAGACAAAAAGTAATAATATTGTTTGCCTTACAATACTCTTGGAATTGTGCTGACTTATGACTCTCATGCTCATCTAGAACTAACATGTAATATAGCCCCTTTGCTTGACCGCAAGTGTGCTTATCAAAGTGTTTTATCTATTCTAGACCTGTCTCATTATTTGTCTAGCCATTGCTTGTTAGTTTAATAACCCAGTTGTACAGAAGACCGCCCTTAGTATACTAACTAGCGAGGTGATTCTTTCCCTGAACCACCAAAAATGAAGAGATAGTTAAACTCTCTCTATTAATACAGACAATAGCTGTAGCCTATTCCCGATTGCCTGGCTGGACAGCCTTGCCTCTGCCACGTTGATCAGTGCGTGTAACTACTATTCTAGGACAGATAACACCTATTATAAACCTAGTCTTGTCAAAGTTATAGAAATTGTAGTCCTGAATCCTATATTTGGCCTGTATATTCTCTATAAGTTGAAACCACGCTCTAATAAGCTTAGGATCTTCGCAAAGAGCTCTTTGGAAGTCATAGACGTAATTAAAACATGTCTTTAACTCTAGTTGTTGTTATACAAATCATTGTGTTCATCAGGTTCCAACATACCCTACTTGACACAACACAAGTATATTATTTGCTATATCTTCTAC
This sequence comes from Hymenoscyphus fructigenus, assembly GCA_001414455.1. Lineage (NCBI taxonomy): Eukaryota > Fungi > Ascomycota > Leotiomycetes > Helotiales > Helotiaceae > Hymenoscyphus > Hymenoscyphus fructigenus. Next base: position 712,358 of record LKUV01000004.1, on the reverse strand, counting down.
ACCAAGTAATCAGGGTGCAAATCCTCGTGTATCTAAGTTAAGTATATATCAAATAATCACCTCCTCTTCGAGTTCAGTCAACTTTGTATAATTGGGTTGAGTTTCTGAGCAAGAAGGTCAGCCAGCTATTCTATCGCGTAAGGAGGTTTCAGGGACTTTATAAAGCTTCGCAGCCTTACGACGACTAAGTCTTTTTGTGGTTCGAATAGCTTCGATAGCTAAAATCATTTGTGCTTCTTGTGTTTGAATCTCCATTGGTGGTTGTTGAGAAAATACGTGTTTAAGTAAAGAGGTAGTAAAAATTAAAAAAGTGCGCGACTCGGTGTCGTGCGTGACTCGGTGTACAATTACGTTATATAAATAAGTAATATTGAAATTTTTAGACGCTTACTAGCTATAACTAACGATTCGCTTAAAATTACCCCTGTATTCATAGATTTCTTTTAATTTCTTTAATAACTTAGCTATTATAATTAGTTAGTATCTAAGATTTCTAACATTATTTACATATATAGTAATAAAGTAAGGTTTTTAATTTTATTAATTTTTATTCAGAATTACACATTTTTACTAGGGTTGCACAGACGTTTTTTGTATGTATTTTTAGTGATCGACTCGCTGATAAACCACGTTACTTGTTTTTGCTAGTATACTAATATATGTGACACAATGAGTCTAATAGTATTACTGTGATATATTACTCCGATATTTTTGAATTATATACCACGACGATGTTTGAATAGGGTTAAGATATTTTAATTATACTAATAATGTATATATGTGTTAATGCAGTGTGGTGGTATTATAACTTGAAGAGTAAAGTCTCTCTCTCAGACTGTGTATTCATACTTTACTACTGCAACAAGCACATATAGAGCGCCTTCTTGGATCGAGTTCTAGAAGTGCTAGAATTACAAAGACTAAACACTTGTGACCTGATTGCTGTTAGTACCCTTATACCCTCATTCTCACCCTTACTATGCCCTCACAATATTCAGTGGATTTACCCCTTACTTCGCGAATACCCCCGAACCTCGGAAGAGCTAGAATCTAAGGCTTTCCACACCCTCACACCCCTACTCTTAAACCTCTACCCTACCTCGCTTAGTCACAACATAGCTGAACCAATAGAGCCACCAAGAGAGCTTAGCAAGGACAACCTTACAAAGTTTGTCACTGAGCACATTGACAAATACAACCAGATAGAAGACAACGATGAAGTACTTTAGGCTACTTTTCAAGAAGACTTTAAAGGCTGGGATAAAGATCACTTTACAACAGCTAACGGATCCTAAGTCACTAAGCTACACAAGGCACTTCGTTGTCAAGGTGTATGGATTGAGATAGACAGCAAGAAAGCACATATGGCCACAGCACTTGTTAACACACTCAAGGAGGTCGACCCAGTTGAATGGACAGACACAGAGATACTTGATATCATAAAGGATAGAGACACAAATTCCAGAAGGTCTAATCGACGACACGAGACGATGTATGACCCTTCCTTTCAATACAGGGATCCTTTTCAACCCATTCAACCTCAAGAAGCTCAACCCTACAGCACCTCTCAAAGCTTCTCTCAGATGCCTCAAAACACTTCTCAAAGGACCTCTCAAAGCTTCCCTCAGACGCCTCAAAACACTTCTCAAAGCACCCCTCAAAGCACCTCTCAAAGCACTACTCAAGGCGTCTCTCAAGCACCTCAAGTCACTCCATAAAGCACCTCAACCTCAAACCCTCTAGACCCTGCCCCTCTAGGGACCACTACAGCACAGCAACCACAAGGCATTCATGTGTATAGACCCCCACCAGGCAGAGTACAGCCAAATCAACGCACAAACTTCCTTACCTTATACCAGTTCCAGCAACCCCAGACAGGCATAAAACCCTCTCTGTCCCAACAAACTCTAGCTGCCCAGGCAACCAGCAACACTATACCCCCGGCGCCACCTACGCCCCCAATACCTCTAGTACCTCCTGCCCAGACAGGCATAAATCCCTCTCTATCCCAACAAACTCTAGCTGCTCATGCAACCAGTGTGAGGGTTGGAACCCATGATAAAGGCTCGGGCTATGCCCTCGCTAAGCACTGACCAAAGTCCCTGCTTAGCACTGGCCATTACCCCACTGCCAAGCAGTTTCTTGGAACATTCCAGAAGCCCTTTCTCTCTCTATATATAGAGGAAGAGCTCGCATGTATGTAGTCTTCATGTACTTCTTAATTGAATATTTGAAACCACACCTTTGAGTTGTTCGAGGTCTGGCCTCTTACAGTAGAAGTGCATCTCTCTCACCTGTTTTTCAGACTAGAGTTATTTTGAGCACACAAGTCCTACGGAGACATCTTTTTGCACACGAGTCCTACAGAGACACCTTTTTACACACGAGTCCTATAGAGACACCTTGTATATACAACAGTCCTACAGAGACACTTCATTTAAGAACACACACAACAGTTCTACAGAGACATTATAAGCAACAACAATCAAGCCTACAGCTCTCAGCAGCCTATTACTATAAATGAAACCCTGCCTACAGACATCCTAGACTAGCTCATAACCTTTATTAAAAGCTAACAAAAGACAAATGCTCGCTTAGAGCAGGGCATTGCCTACCTTTAGTTAACAACTAACAACAATAATAATACACCTAATTCCTCTACCAACAATCTAGAAAGCTATATAGCCTAACTAAACTTGCCTATAGACTACAACAACTTAGCTAGGAAGCTAAAACACTCTCTTACACATCCTGAAAAATTTACAGGCAACAATAAGTCTGCCTTTCTATAGTTTAAAGACCTTTTAGAAGCAAAGCTTGAAATTAACAGACAAGCTATTAGTATAGAGAAGGAACAATTTTAGTATACTTTTAGATAATTTACAAGAAAAGCAGCGAGACATATCTACCCTTGAGTAGACTCTTTAAAGTATATAGATAAATTTACAGTTAACAGATTCCTAAACTAGTTAGACACAGCTTTTGTAGACCTACAAAAGTAGAGTAAAGTACTTGTGAAAATTAACTAGATCTAACAAGGCAGGAAAGACTTCTAAGATTTTCTTTGTAAATTCAAACAGACACCTATTAAAGCTCAAGGATAGAGATAGAAAGAATTAGTACAAAAAGGTTATCTAAAAGCTAGGCTTAGTAGAGAACTCAAGGACTAACTTATTAGAAAAGAAGAACCTGCTTTGTACTTGAACTATATAGCCTAGCTACAACAGATCTTGGATAACTTATAAGACTTAAAGACATAGAATTCTCGCTAGAAACACATATCTTGTACAAGTACTTATATAACATAAGACACTTCTCAGCCACCTACTAAGACAATAAAATAAGAGCCTACATAGACTATTATAGCTACTACTAGACGGAAATATTCTAATTAACTATAACAGAGCTGACACACTACTAGTTCTAGTCTAGTTAAAAGACAGAAAAGACAAGAAAATAGTATATGTTTAAGATATAACAGCATAGACTACTAGGTATTAGATTACCTCTTCTTGCTGCCTTGTCTCTTAAGACTACAAGAAGTAGCTACCTTAACACAAGCTAAGCCAAGGACGCCTACTTATAAACTATATGTTTCTACTTCTATAGCCCCAAAGAGCAAGATTGTAACTACTATAGTTATAGAGGAAGTCAAGGAATAAGAGACAGACGAAGATTTAGAAAAAGAGTAGCCTCTAACTAAAATCACTATCAGAGGTTTTACGAGGATTATAACTTAAGAAAAGTATAGAATTGCTTTAAAAGTTCTATAGACAGAGAACCTTGTGTTATATTAGCTTTAGTTAATAACATTTCATTTACAAACACTCTTATTAATACTAGCTGCCTTTTATATAGACTTTGTAACTCTTATTTTGCTTAGAAAAACAACCTTAAGTATATATAGATTAAGTCACAAGAAGTTATAGGATTTAATAGCAAAGTTTCTTTATGTATAAACAAAGTTGCTATAGTTACTCTTAACCTAGAGAGTTACTAAGAATCAAGAGTCTTTTGTTATATTCTACCTATAGAGCATTATGATATAATCCTTAAAATACTATAGATTAAAGCTCAAGATGCTAGAATTAATAAACTACGCTTAGAGATAAGGATTGAAGTTACTAGAACAATTGTATAAAGTAAGAAAGCCTTCTTTAGTATTTAAGCTAACAGACTCTAGCCTATAGAAGTATTAGCTACTTTATTACAACACTAGCATCAGAAACAGCAAAAAAAGCAAGGGAATATACAGGTCTTTGTAGCTAGTATAGCTAACATTAACAAAGCCTTTAAAACAAAATCATATATAGACCTAATAACAAAACTACTATAACATTTCTATGAGTTTCTAAATGTTTTTAGCTACTACAAAGTAGAACAGTTACCTTTGTTACAAGTACAAGGAATATATTATATTATTAAACTTAAACTAATAAAAAAGAAGTAGCTAAAGATGTTATAGAAGCCTTTGTATAGTATGTCACACAATAAGCTTCTTGTACTCTAGAAGACTTTAACAGAGCTACTTGACAAAGGGTTTATATAAGTAAGCAACTCACTTATAGTAGCGCTAGTATTATTTGTTAAAAAGCTAGGAGGTAGATTATAGTTTTGTGTTAACTACTATAGCCTAAACTATATTACAAAGAAAGACTACTATCTTCTTCCTCTAATCTATAAGACTCTATAGAATATTAATAAAGCAAAATAGTTTACAAAGCTTAATTTTATCGCTGCTTTTTATAAGATATAGATCACAGAGAGAGATAAGTAGAAGACTACTTTCAGGACTTGTTATAGACTCTATAAATAGATAGTTACTTCTTTTGGCTTAGCTAATACACCTAGTACATTCTAGAAGTATATTAACTAGGCTTTTTAAGACTACCTAGACAAGTTTTGCTCTATATATATTAACAATATTCTTATATACTCGTCTAGAAGTAGGTTCTAGCACCAAGATTATATACACAAGGTACTCTAACATCTCTAGGAAGCAGAGTTATAGATTAATATTAATAAGTGTAAGTTTAAGGTATAGGAGACAAAGTACTTAGAGTTTATTCTTAAAGCAGGAAAAGGACTTTGAATAGATCTAGACAAGATTAAAGTAATTACTAGATAGAAAGCACTAACTTCTGTTAAGGGTGTACAAGGGTTTCTTAGGTTTGTTAACTTTTATAGGCGTTTTATTAAGAACTTTTTAGACCTTGTACAACTACTCACAGAACTTATATACAAGGACTGAAATTTTTCCTAGACTAGAGAAGTAAATATAGCCTTTTAAACACTCAAGGACATCTTTACTTCAGCTCTAGCACTTGCTTAATTTAACTACAATAAGCCTATATATATTAAAACAGACTCTTTAGACTAGTATATTAAGGGGACACTATAGTAGTTAAGCAACAAAGGTATATAGGTGTTATGCGCCTTCTTTTCTAAGAAGAATAACCTAGCAGAATGTAACTATAAAATTTATAATAAGGAAATACTTATAATTATATAATGCCTTAATAAATAGAATGCTAAACTCTAAGAGGTCAAGGAGTTTAAGATTTATATAGACTACAAGAACCTTAAGTACTTTATAACTATATAGAATCTTATAGAACAACAAATGAGATAGTCCTTAATTCTCTCTTAATATAACTTCTGTATTATCTACGTTCCTAGAAGAGAGAACAAATATATAGACGCTCTGTTACAACAAGACTAAGATATTCCACAGGATAGATTAGACTAGTGTTTAGCTAATTAGAATATATAGCTCTTAAAGCCAGAAATGCTTATACTAAGCTATATAGTCTATGCTTTACTAGCAACAGTTTACCTCCCTTGAAGCTAAATACTAGAGAAGCTGCCAGACGAGCTGACAGAATAGAACCAAGCTATTACAGATAACGTAGAGTACGTCGAGGCTAAAGAAGCTATAGAAGCAGGTGCTAGGAGGTTCTCAACAAAGCTTTACCTTAAAGTTTCTATCTTAGAATATATAATATCTAATACTAGATATTTACTATTTTGTAGGAGAAAATAGGTTCCTAACAGTGATAATTTACAGACTTGCTTAATTTAGATAACTCACAATTTAGCACTATATAGTCACTCTAGAAGAGAGGTTACTTATACTCTTATTACTTAATATTTTTACTAGCTAGGAATAGCAAAAGATGTTTATACATTTGTTAAGAACTATAATAGTTGTAGAAGAAATAAGGTATAGTAAACTAGGCGACAAGGTTTCTTAAAGCTACTGTCTATACTAGACTAAATATAGTCAGAAATCTCTATGGATTTTATTATAGATTTACCTGAGTTAGAAGGATGTAGTAACATAGTTGTTATTATAGATCGACTTAGTAAAGGGGTTATAGCAGATAGCTTAGAAAACATTGAGGCTGAGACAGTAGCTAAGTAGTTTATACAACGTTATCTACTACATTATTTCTTGCTAGCAGCTATTATGTCAGACAGAGAGACTTAATTCACAAGTACTCTTTGGAAACGAATGTGTGAACTATTATAGGTTAAGAGAAGGTTGTTAATAGTATTTTCACCTGAAACAGATAAAGCTACAGAGAGAGCAAACAAAGTCGTTGAGACAGTACTACGCTATTTTGTGGATTAGGCTTAGAGTAACTGGCTTAAGCAGCTTCTAATAGCAGTATCTGTGATTTACAGATAAAATTCAACATCTATAGGAACAAGTTTGTTCTTCCTGTCACATAGATAGAACCAGAGCTTATTTGAGAACCTAGCAGAGAAGTTATTAACAGAAGATAATAGAGACTCTCTAATTGCTAGCGCAGACTATATTGTACAAACGTTGAAAGAGGCACGAGAATGAGCACAAGCATTAATGGCTGTAGCTCAAGAAGCCTAGGAGCAAGCAACTAACCAGAAGCGTGACCAAGCACTTAGCTATAAGGTTGAAGACAGGGTATGGTTAAGCTTGGAAAACATTAAGACAAACAGACCAAGTAAGAAAATAGACACTAGGTTTGCAAAGTTCAAAGTCTTAGAAGTGATTAGATCACACAGCTATAAGCTAGATACTCCCCTAGGTATATATAACGTCTTCCATACAAGACTCCTGTGACCTGCAAACTCATCACTACTACTAGGACAAGTCGTCGAAGAAAGCCAACTACCTGTAATATTAGTTGACAACACAGAAATGTACAACATAGAGTGTATACTTGATCAAAAGAGAGCTCCTAGCAGGGGTAATCGACTAAGATATCTAGTCAAGTGGGAAGGTTACAGACAGCTAACGTAGGAGCTAGAATCATCTTTGGAAAATACTATTGCACTTATTGACTGGAAAGAGAAAATCAAGGCTAGAGCGAGTGTTATAGGAGAAAATGCTAGGCGAAGACAGAGGCTCCGTCGCTTGAGAGGGGGAGGGGGATAATGTAAGGGTTGGAACCCATGATAAAGGCTCGGGCTATGCCCTCGCTAAGCACTGACAGTCTCGCTAAGCACTGACCAAAGTCCCTGCTCAGCACTAGCCATTACCCCACTGCCAAGCAGTTTCTTGGAACATTCCAGAAGCTCTTTCTCTCTCTATATATAGAGGAAGAGCTCGCATGTATGTAGTCTTCATGTACTTCTTAATTGAATATTTGAAACCACACCTTTGAGTTGTTCGAGGTCTGGCCTCTCACAACCAGTGGCAGTACTGTACCGCCTGCACCCTCTACACCACCTACGCCCCCAGTACCCCATGTACCTCCTGCGCAGCTGTGGCAGCTACCTCATACCCAATTACAAGCAAAGCCAGGGTATGAACGAGAATTAACAAATGTAGCAAAGACCTATATAGACGACATGAGATATAGAGGCACTGGCGATCATTTCAGACTCCCACTAGTATCTACGACCCCGTCGGGCTAGTACTACTTTCTTTACGTTACATCTCAAAGCCTTGATCTCTTCGTTGAGCCCTTCAAGCATCACCTCCGCAGATAGCCTCTACTTACTTCCGCCAGCGACCAAACGCCAAATCAACGATGCCCTTAATCAGCACAATGGCCCCACAAATAGCCTACTCAAAGACCTGCCCCTCAATTCAGATGTACTTGTGTGGCGTGAACCCGGGAAGTGGACTAGCCCTTTTACGCTTGTAGGAATGGAAAATGAGGAGTGCATTATTAAACTCCCAAGAGGACCCACAAAATTCCGCTCCACAGCAGTAAAACCCTACCTTACAGACCCAGACTTCCAGACGCCACCAGCTACCCAGGAACAACCCCATAGCTAGCCTCCAAAACGTGGCCTAGGGAGACCACGAAAGCAACCAAGTACCTTGAATATCGACGTCTATTTCGCTAAAGACACCACTTCCACTGCCTCTGCTTTTAGTCAATTTAAGCACTCCCAGCAACAAGAAGTCAACAGATTAATTAGACGTGAAGTCTTTGAATATATCCTGTCATGCAACCTACTAGGAGACGCCAGAATATTTAATTCAAGGTTCGTGGACAGCATCAAAAACAAGGGCACAAATAAGGCATATGAGAAATCAAGACTTGTTATCTAAGCATACAACGATGAAAATAAATCTCAAGTCCTAACTCAATCACCTATAATTCAACGAGTAAGCCAGCGAATTATACTTGCTATAGCTACAATATGCCCAGAGTTAAATGTCTATCTAAGAGACATTACTTAGGCATATACCCAGTCAATCACAAAGCTAAACCGGGATTTTTATGTACGCCTACTACAAGGAGTCCCCTAGTAGAGTAGTATCTACCTCAAAGTCATAAAACCACTCTACAGTGTACCTAAAGCTGGAAAACACTGGTTCAGCACCTACTACAATCACTACCTTGAGAAGCTATACATAGCTCAATCCACATACAACCCCTGCCTACTCTCTATTAGTACGCTAGACGAATTTAGAATTGTCGGCCTTTAGACTAACAACACTCTAATACTAGCAAACCCAGGGTTTGCTACAGCTGAAGAGAAGGAATTAAAGAAGGCTGAATTTATTTCGAAACCTAGGGAGCAACTTACTAGCAAGCACCTACTTAAGTTCAATGGCAGCAAAGTCACCCTCTAACTAAACAGCTTAATACTCTTGACCTAGGAAGGCTATACCAAGAACTTGAAGCTAGTAAGCACTTCACTAATGAACCTAGTAAGCTCCTGGGGCGACGTTCGCTAGAGTGCCTTTGTGAGGTAGATGGTAGGCAATAAGTCAATTTGAATCTTTTCAATTTAGTATAGAACTAATCTCTGCCCCTCCTTAGAGGTGTAGGAGAAGTCTCGCTTTATAGAAGCTCCTAAGCCCTAATATTACGTCAACTCTGTTAACTCTGTAAACTCCATCCACTAGAACTGCTTAATTCCTGATTGATTTATAATAGCAGATGAAGACTTCCTTAGATTAGATGAAAAGTCACATGACCTCATGACCTTGTGACCTCTATATATCACAACTATCCCCCCTTCCAAGGATCTTGTCCTCAAGATTAATTTTGCCTGTTTTTTGTAAAAACGTCGCAAAGGTGTAATTCAGCGAGTATTGCAGAAGAGCATGTGAGTAGACAACATTATTACTGTTTGCTGTAGCAAACAAAATTGCTCTACAGCTATTAGCAGGCGATTTGTTGATTTCGCGAAAGCACAGACAACAATTGCAACCAAGAGAGTTGATTGGTCCTTTTCTCTTGTAGCAGCTATATTGAGGCACTGTTTAGTGTTCTTGTATATATAATACTAGGGTGTTCTGAACAGTTTTGTTACAAGGGAATAAATTATATGAAAACCTTATACAGATATTTCTAAGGCATCAAAGAGGAGCTGTAGGTTGACAGGAAACTACAGTACACTACATGTAAAATGCAGGAAGATCACAGTATCTTTTAGGATATATATAGAGACCTGTCCTTCTCTTTTGCAAGACCTTCTCTTTTCTATACCCCAAAATTCCTTATTATGTCTTATTCTATTTACAACACTTCTAAGTGTAAAGCTGATCTCGCTGAGTTCTTTCCCGTTGTTGGTTAGTGTTTGAAATACTTTAAGCACCTCCTTATTAATCTCTTTGTCTTGTGTACAGTTGCTCTAGAGAAAAAGAATTATAACTAATATATTAAAGGCTCTAAATTGTGTGAGCTAGTAAGCTTCTTTACTTTTAGAATTTTATAAGTAATCATCTAATATTCTAGATTCCATAATCACTTTTAGAGGTATGCTAGGCCTAGGAAGACACTGTTAATATCTTTAAGAAATATCTTAAAGATTATCTAAATTAATACTATGTTTAAGATAAGGATAATATATCTTCTTGTAGTGATTGGAATTTCAATGAGTAGAAGGATACTTAGAGGCTCTGGAACTCTTCCAACTACATCAAAGAGTTAGATGCAGAGGAAGCCTAGGATGAGGTTCTAAAGGTGTGTTACTTTTGTATAATCAGAGAGTTCTTGCTAATAACAAGAAAGGAGTACAAAGACATCTACACTAAAGGTGTTAGACTTATTGCTAATATCTCTACAGAGATAAGTAGGCAGTTGACTAGTAGTGCTTCAGCTGTGAACAATGTAATGCTTATTATAGTTTGTGAATTAACTACAGAAGTTCAAGCCTGTCAAGAGGTCTTTATAGTAGTAGTAAGTTCTCAGAAGTTCTAGAATTCTACGCTGACTAGTTATAGCACAATGTTGTTCCTAATAAGGATGAGCAGATCTTGTTAGAAGTGTTATAGTTCTTTACAAGAGCTTAATAGTCTTAGAAGTTAGTATTTTTGCTTTTTGAAGATGTAGAGTTGTGAGTCAGAGAGGGAGTGTGTAACTATAGTAAAGCTATATAAATAAACTATTTTTTTGTGCCTTGTTTTCCTTGTGAACTTTAGTATTTTAATTCTCAGTAAACCTAGTAAACTACATAGGAGAAAAATCCAAGGAAGAGTGTCTTAACTAAAGTCACGGACCTTGTATAGTCTACTGGGTCTTCTCTTCTCCTTTAAAGGGCGCCCTCTTTGTTATAAGGCGTTTAAGCTTTTCAATACCTTAGCAGGTAGTTGAGAGGAGGATTAAAGTAAAAGACTATAGTTCTTGTTATATAATTAAAGAAGTTCCTTAGCATTTACAAGGTTAGGATAAGTAGGTAACTAGGTATTGTGATTGTCTAGCTAGGATTTTCATTTAATTAAATACTTAAGTTTCTTGCCTTAGCCTTCTTGTCTGTGATTGATAATAGCCTCAACTTTCTATTCTTGTTCCTTATTGTCCTCTACTAATTCTAAGAGTTCTCTAGGGGCATAGAGGTAAGGTTTCTAACTCTTTTTAGTTAAGTATTCTTTAAGGAGGGAAACATAAAACATTAGGTATAACTGTTTATATATGCTAGGTAAGTCTAGCTTATACACAGATGTGCTAATGTATTCTAGGATCTTAAAAGGTCTAATGAATTTTGGCTCAAGCTTTCCTGCTTTAAGTCTGAGATTTTTTGTTAACAGTATAACCTAATCTCTTTTAAAGAAGTATCTATCTAATCAGTGTTTATTAAAATAAGACTCCTAATTGTTTTGTACATAATGCTAGAGATTATAAAGTTTATTCCACTCTTTATAAAGAATCTCTAGTCTCCTGTGAGCAGCTAGTACCTCTCCTTTAATCCTGTTCTTAGGATTCTATAGAAGTCAGGGTTAGTAACTATAACATACTTTAAAAGGTGTGTCTTACAAGACCTGATGTTTAGAGTTATTATATATAAATTCAGCGAAAGTTAACTTTTCAAACTAGTTAGCTTTTCGCTAGCTGTAATATACTCTAAGGTAATGTTTAAGAGCCTAGTTCTACTACTCTGTCTAACTATCTATTTGCAGATAGAATATAGTGCTTAACCTTTGCTTACACACTATGTGAAAGTAGAAAGTAGACTAAAAATTACTTGTAAACATAGTTCTACAATCTAAAACAATTCTATTAGAGGTGCTAAAGAGTAAGAAAACATTGTCCTACATTAAACTAGCAAGCTCTAGAGAGTCAACTGTCTTGTAACAAGTAATATACTTTACTATTTTAGAGTACTAGTCTATAACTACAAGGATTGTATTAAAATCAGGACCTTCTGCCAGGTTTTTACATAGTAGCAGGCCTGTGACAAAATCTATAGAGATCTTACCCTAGGGTCTTTTTGGCTGTAGTAAACTACTTAATAGACTATATAACATATGTCTCTTGGCCTTGACTCTCTAGCAAATATTACATTCTCTATAATAGAGACAGACATTAGTTTCTATGTTTTCCTAATACTAGGATCTTTTTAAAAGCTCTAGAGTCTTGTTGACTCTATAGTGTTCTGCTAAAGAGTTGTTATAATAAAGGTTTATGACTTGAGCTTGTAAGGTAGAGTTATTAGGTACTATAACTCTTGAATAAAACCAGAGAAGGTTCTTATTGTGTGTCTAAATTAGTTCCCTACTTGTGTCTCGTTTGCTAAGCCTCTTTTTCAGAATGTCTCTACATTCTAAATTGTTCCTCTGAGTTATCTTGACAATATCAAGGAGTGGCTCAGAAAGAGAGGCTAGTGCTATAGCTCTTTTAGTAGCTACATATATCTATAAACATAGAATTAAATGTTTACAACTATCTAATTCAAAAACTCAAGGGACAACTAAGTTCTTGATTCTATTAAGTGATTAGGACATAGATATCCTTATTACCCTAGCTACAGTAGCAGAACCTTTAAGGTAGTACCCTACACCTTGCTTCTCTTTCAAGGAATCCTCAAGGAGGCCTTTATATATGCCTTAAGGTAAAAGCTCTTGTGCTATAGCAGATATAGCAAACATTAAGGGTTGTGTTTCGAGAGAGAACTTTCCTAGGGCTAGAAAAGAACCTAGAATTATAGTTGTAAAAGCTCTCTTTAGTTTATTCTAAAAGGTTAGAAGCTAAGTTACATTAGTAGAACCATCCTTATAGTCTAGCCTTCTGCTAGGTCCGTCTACAGAGTTTGAGGTGCCTTTATAATATATAATCTGAAAATTATATGTCACAAGATACATTGCCTAGTAAGCCTAACAGCTTTCTAAGTACTTTGTTTCCATGAAGTACTAGAGGTTATTATAGTTAGTTATAACCTCGATTGTAAACCTAGTACCTTTAAGATAATGTCTCTAATGCTTAAAGGCTATAACAATCACAAGAAGTTTCTTATCATAGGTACTATAGTTTTGTTTAGCACTAGTGAGTTTTCGGGACCAAAACACTACAAGATGCTAATGTTGTTTTGTACTATTAGTAGTATCTGCTTGTTGTGAAATAGTTCTAGCAATAGTAAATTTAGATACATTAGTTTCTATATAAATCTACTTAGAAGAGTTAAAATAGATTAGAACAGGTGTTATTGTAAATATAGTTTTTAAAAGTTAAAAACTTTCTTTAGCTGCCTCTGTCTAATTAAAGGGGCCAGTTTTACAGCCCTGTTCTATACCTTTCAAGAGATCTGTTAAGCCTAAGGTTACAAAAGAGTAACAATAAATAAACTAACAATAAAAATTTGTAAACCCAAGAAAAACTTAGACTATATAAAACAAAGTAGGCTAGGGCTATTCTATAATAGTATAGATCTGTTTAGGATCTGCTTTTACACTATTTATTCTAATAATAAAGCTAAGAAACTTAACTTCCTTGACGTTAAACTTGTATTTACTAAGTTTATAGAACAAATCACTATTACATAGCCTAGTAAGGACCTAGCAAACGTGATTATAGTAGTCTTCTTTCTTTTGTGAGTAAATAAGGATGTTATCTAAATAAACAACTATGAAATCATCTAGGAGGCTACTAAGAGTAGTATTAATATATACTTGAAATGTTGCTAGTACATTTGCTAGACTAAAAGGTATTACAAGATACTTAAAATATCTATAACAGGTCCTAAATGCTGTCTTCTATTTATAGTCTTTATGAATTCTAATGTAATAATAAGTATCTTTTAGATCTAGTTTTGTAAAGATAACTGCTTTACTTAACTAGTTAAGAGACTTATTAATAAGAGGAAGAGGGTAATGATTTTTGATTGTGACTTTGTTAAGACTATAATAATTAACACAAAGCCACAGGCCTCTATCTTTTTTTGGAACAAAAAGGATAGGTGCCCCTGTGAGACTTGTGCTAGGCCTAATCCAGTGTTTTCAGAGAGTGTCTTGTAGATATAAGCACAAAGCTTTAAGTTAGGTCTCTGACAAATTATACAAGGGCTTATAAGGAACAGTACCCTCTGTATTAATAGCATACTTAACACCTCTAAGGCTAGGAAGTTCTAAAGCTTTATTAGAGTCAAAGACATCTGAAAAGTCTATTTCCTTTTCCTGTAGGTATTCAGGTACTTCCAAGGATCCTTTCTAGACAGTATTAGTATAATACACTAGACTATTTACTAAGGGATTGTCTACATTACTCTGTAAGTATGTAGAGACTTAATACCTCTTACAAACACATAAAGCTTATTATCTAAGACAATTGTATTCTCCTTTCTTTATAAACAAGACCTAAGCCTAAGTGTCCAGGTCCTTGTTTAACTCCTCTTTAAACTCCTTTAGGGTGAGAATTTCTATGTTATCTAGCTATGCTAGAGTGTATGCCTATTGTTTTCTAGTATAGTCAGCATACTAAGTAATAGTTGATTTATAAAATTCTAAACTAAAAACAAGAGTATAGATTCCTTTATTCTTACACTTATAGAAGCAGAGGTTAAAAGACTGTATTTCCCTACAATCGTCGATGACAAGCACCTATAGATTATAGGCTTAGAGTACTTTAAATCTACTCTTATAAAATGTAACAAACTCTTGATTATATTTCACTAAGGCCACAAAACCCTTCTTTTAGGCCTAGTTATTGTTAAGGAAGTTATAATCAGAGCCTATATCTCCAAGGCTAGTATGTGTTACTAAGACACCTATTTTAGGCTAATTCAGAGTCACTTATATTAATATATAACTTAATACACCTTCTTCACTCAGGCTATAATCCTTGACGTTCAGGACTTAGCTCTCTCTTTTCTTGACTCCTTTAAAGACTTTGTTTTAGAACATTCCTCTTACTAAATAGTATTAACTATTCTCTAGAGGTTTCTTGATTTATCTAGAGTTTTTACTTTTTCTAGATTCTTTTATACCTATTCAGAGTACTTCTAACACTTACAGCTTCCTAAAACATGCCTAGATTAGCCACAAGTGTAACAGGTAACGTTAGAGTTAGAGTTGTTGCACTAGCTATTATTAGTCCTTAATAGTCCTGAAATACCACTGGAATTACTCTTTTCATTTTTTCAGAAACAGCTTTTTAACTAACAACAATCCTTAGAACCAGATAAACTATTGTTCTTTAGATAGAGGTCCTTTGAACTAGAAGTGTCTTTTGATCCTCCTGCCTTAGTTTTGCTCCTATTTAGATAGGCAGAATGTTCTGCTTTCTAAGCCTTTTTAAGCTATTCCTGTATAGAACTTGCTTTATTTCTAGAAAGGATTGTAAAAAGCATCTAGCAGGTTTTATAATTAGTAAGTATAGCATTAAGTGTTTTAATATAGTTACTCTTAGGTTGTTTCTCCTAGTCTAATTCTAGAACAACTATTCTATTGTAAAGTTCTAGAACTATTTCCTAGTCTACTTGTTCAAGGTTGTAAAGTCCTTCAAAGGCTTCTTGAGAGCGTGTTTAAGGTACTAGAATCATGTTGGCTAGATAAGCCTTAAAACTGTCTCAGTGAATTTTACATGCTAGTAGATCCTCCTTTATTATAGCTTCCTAGGTTTCGTGAGGTTTATCTCAAAGAGTAGTTATAGTAGTATTCACTCTAGAGGAGTGTCTGTTATATGTCTAGGGTTAGGACCTAAAAACTGCCTCTCACAATGACACAAATGTTTAATACTCTTTGAGAGACTTTCTATAATACACTTCTAGTATTTGAACCTTAAGAAGTTTCTCTTAGTCTAATTTGTACTTAAGGACGTTTTAGGGAGGTTCAGGTTAAATAATATCTTTATCTGTCTCTAGATCTATTGAGTTCTCAACCTAAGGTATTAGTGTTAATTCACAGATAGATAACGTTATTGTAGTAGTAGTGAATCAGAGATTATCTCACATAAGGCTTTTCTCCTGTTCCAACTAAAGGATACGTTAATTAATTTAGTTGACCTTCTCTTACTGTCTTCAAAGAGCTTTAACCTCTACACAAAGGAGGTTTTCTCGAGTCTAAGAGGCGTTGAGTTCTACTCTGCTTAGGTCTAGTTCAATCACATAGGGGTTATCAATGAGGGTTGCTAAAAGGTCTCTGTAAGGGTCCTGTGATAGTCCGCCGATAGAGTTAGAAGAGCTTCCTCTATTGTCAGGTACAACTTATTTAGGAGTAGTCTAAGCAGCGTCTTCGTCAGGTAGTCTTCTGAGTCTTAGAGGTATCTTACTTATCGTACTACCTCTCTATTGAGTGTAGAGAGATTAGCTTGTGAGGTGGATAGTAGGCAATAAGTTAATTTGAATCTTTTTAATTCAGTACAGAACTAATCTCTGCCCCTCCTTAGAGGTGCAGGAGAAGTCTCGCTTTATAGAAGCTCCTAAGCTCTAATATTACGTTAACTCTGTTAACTCCATAAACTCCATCCACTAGAACTGCTCAATTCCTAATTAATTTATAATAGCAGATAAAGACTTCCTTAGATCAGATGAAAAGTCACATAACCTCATGACCTTGTGACCTCTATATATCACAGCCTTAATCAGGGACTAGTACATAGCCCAACGAGTACGTGAGGCCTACCTGGCGACAGTCTCACAACTAGAGGCTGCTTTTAACCTCTCCTTCGCTGCCTAAAAGCTTAACCCTTAAAGCCAGGGCATTACACTCCTTAATAAGCGAATCCAATAGTAAATTAACAACCTTACCAGAGGCCTCTAATTTATTAAGCTAGACAAGAATACTCTCAGACTAGTTATATTCACTGACTCCTCCTTTGCAAATAACAAGGACTTTACCTCCTAAATTAGCTATGTTCTTATACTAGTAGATAAACCAGGGAACGCTAACATTTTGTACTAGTTCTCTGTTAAGTATAAGAGGGTTACACGAAGTATTTTAGCCTCTGAATTATATGCAATAAGTGCTGGATTCAATATAGCTACATCTGTCAAGGTAACTCTAGAAGCTATTCTTAGTCTTAAAATGCCTCTTATAGTTTGTACTAACTCAAAGTTACTTTATAAGTGCCTAGTTAAACTCAGGACTACTAAGGAGAAGTATCTTATAATAGATGTAATAAGCCTACGACAAGTATATAAGTAGTACAAGATTAGCGAAATTAAGTAGATTAATAGCAATACTAACCTAGCAGACGCTATAACAAACTCTAAGGCTTGCTCTGCTCTGTGTAATCTAATTAATACAAACAAACTTGATATTAAGGTCACTGAATAAGTTGAACGTAGAATTAAATAGACAATGAGAGATATAATTAGTTAGATAGAATAGACGCTTTCTTTCTTTACCTCTTACTATCTTTACTACTTTCTAGCTACTTTTAAAGTAGGCCTAGTGTTGTTATATATTCTTAGTAAATAGTACCTTCTATAACAGCTTAGTTGATCTACGTGCTTAGGCTTATATAAGTAGCTTGCTACTTATATACTTAAGCTTATAGAATCTAACCTCTCTTTACCTTTACTCTTTATGCTATAAAGATATAAGAATACAACTACTTATTGTATTACACTTTATAACTACTAAGTTATACTAATAATACTAGTAATTAAAGAGTCTCTTTTGTCTTTAGTTAATAACTTATCTACTAGATTCTTAAATAGACTTTAGTTTTATTTATATAATAAGAAAAACAAACTTGTTTCTATAGATATTAAATCTTGTCTGTAGATTATAGATACTATTACTAGAAGTTACTTAAGCTAGTTACTTTATGTTAATTATTTCTTGATTTCCTAGAAAGCTTCTTTAGCTTCTTTCGTTTATTAGAAATTAATACCTTTTTGAGTTAGGCTTGTCAGAGAACTAGCTAGCTTAGTATAGTCTCTAATAAATTATTAGCAGAAGTTAGTAAATCCTAGAAACAACTAGACATCCTTAATGTTCTATAGCGTTAGCTAACTCTTGACGTCCTTAGTTTTCTCTAGATCTACTTCTACTTGTTCTAGAGTAATTAAGTATCTAAGAAACGTTGTATAAGTTACTCTAAACTTGTATTTTAATAGCTTAAGGCAAGAGTCTACTACTATAAGTCTCCTTAAGACCTCCTTGATATATTCCTTATGATTCTCTTTGTAACGAATTACAAACTCACAGGTCTAACAAGTATAACTAGGTCTTTGTCGGTTTAGTTACAGTAGGAAGTAAGAGTCGCTAAGGTGTTTACTTAAAGGTAAACTTGTTACTTAAACTCGAGATATCAAAACAAGATATATTAAATACTAAAGTAAAGAAGTTAAGTATAAAGCCTCTATCTAATAGCAGACGTGCTAGTTATATATAGAACCTTTATTCTCGTGGATCTAGGAATCCCCTAGATCTCTTGTCTAGATCTTAGAATCCTTAAGATCTCAGGATTCATTATATAACTATATATAATAAGATCTATAGATTAAGTAGCTGGCCTAATCAATCCCCTTGTACTACTAAGGCTTTGTTTTAAGTGTTTGTTCTATTAGAACGCCGCCTAGACTTTACTTATTACGTGCTAGCACCTGATTTGTAATACTATCTCCTTCTTAGCCTAGCGTGTCTCTATGCTTAAGTATAACCTAAGAAATATCGCGAAGAGGTTAATAACCTTCTTCTTCTCTTATTATAACTACAGATTCTTAGAAGAAGATTAAAGAATATATTTAACTTTTCTAATAAATTAAAAATACTAGATATAAAACAATGCTTTGTTCTACTTATAAAAAATCTAGAAAGACATATATTATATCTTCTACAGCTAATTCCTCTTATTGTTCTAAGTGTGCTTAACTTAGTGTAAAATATAATATAAAAATGCCTTTAATAGATAATTAGGATACTCTTAAGAGAGCTGAAGAAAAACTAGATACTAAGAAGTAGTATGCTCGAGACAAAGCTGTCTAACTAGCCTAAGCTATAGCCGCGGCCGCTGGCTATCTCGACTGCCTTGTACACTAGTATAAGTTCCTAAAGAAAAGAGAAGCAGAGATGCTCTGTTGTAGTTTAAAGAGTATAGATGAACTAGAAGAGACAGAGTCGAGGGAAGTAGCTAAGAGAGCGTCCAGAGACGCCTGTTCCTCTACCTCTCCTACAACTAACACTCTCTCTGAGTTCTCCTTAGTTAACGAGACTCTTCCTGATTTTAGTAATCTATTCTTCTAGGAAGGCCTAGGTTTTGTTAGTAGAAATTAGATAACAGCTAAGAGCAACTTAGGCCTGACCTAGGTTTCTAAGTGTTCTCTGATTATAGGTAATCTAACTATTTAACTAAATATTTAGTTTGTCCTCTAACTAGTTTACAGTTAAGAATTCTCTTAACCTTGTACTCTATGTTAGAGTTAATGAGTTAAATTTCTGTGAGTAGAGCTAGTAGTACTTCTAGTAGTACTAGTTTAAGCAAGGATATATAGAATACTAGATAGATATTTATAGTCTTTAGTAGTGTAAGTTTATAATTCAAAGGTTCTTTAACGTGTTTGATTTTAAACAGCCTAAGCTTTTTGTAGTCTAATTTACTACTTAGTCTTTTAGTGTTAATGTTTTTTCTAACTAAATAGACTTTATCTCTCTCTTTTAACATTAGCTTCTAACTATGTTATTTATTATAGTAGTATATATTGTGTTTTGCTACAAACTAAAGTTACTCTATAAGCTTCTTGTGTAATTCCCTGAGTTTGTAATCTTATAGTCCTGCTTTGTTATTATCAATAGTACTTAGTAATAGGTCCTGATAAGTAACTAATTCATATCTATAGTTAGTGTAGAATAGTATAACAAGTGTAGTTTCTGTTATTAAACTATTATAGGCGAACTATACTAAGAGTAGTAGTTTAACCTAATTATTCTGTTTATAGTTTATATAACATCTTAAGTATACTTTAATAACTTGATTCATTTGTTTAGTTCCTCTATTCGTCTAGAGGTAGAAAGCTGTTAATAGCTTCCTTTTTACACCTAGTTGTTCTATAAGAGCTGTCTAGAATTTCAAGGTAAAAAGCTTATCTCTGTCTAAGATTATTTCTTCTAGTAGACTATGTAGAGTAACTACCTCCTGTAGGAACACATAGGCTAGGTGTTCTACTATACTTGCTTCTATATATAGCATAAGTATTATATACTTTGTGAGTTATTTAACAATAACTAGAATTAAGTTATATATAACTCCTGTTATTAGGTCCTTAGATTTTAGTAGCTTGACTATAAAATCCTATAATACAGATCTCTAAGGTATTTGTAGTATTAAAGTAGTACTTATCTGTTTATAAGGTATATAGCAGAAAGCCTTGTTCCTAGTACAGGTATTACACTCTGCTATTACTTCCTTGACTACTGTTGATAAGTAATTAATATAATAGTGTTACTTAATCTACTAGAGAGTTCAGCGAACTCTCTAGTAACTATATACTAGAGTAGTATAGTATTCCTTAATAAACTCCTTTGTATAGGATTTAGAGATATATAGTTTTCTGTTTATATACTATTTTTTGTTATTATAATCATTTGTCGCTCTATAAATATCAATGAAGTCTCCTCCTCTATTAGACAAGTCCTTTAGTATAGGTTCTTATTTAGCTAGAGCTAGTTACTCTATTTTTTAGGCTCTCTAGACCTTCTTAGTCTATGAACCTTCCTCTGTCGCTACTATTTCGTATACAGCTAGGTCTAGATCTCTGTTTTCTAGAGTCTTCAAGATTATAATCTTTTTGTACTTCTTATCTCCTTTGTAGCCTAGCTTTTGACTAAGAGCGTTAGCTCAAGAGTTTACTGTTCTACTAACATATTAGATTATAATGTTATAACCTCCTAAAATTTCTACTTACCTTGTAAGTCTCCTATTCAAGAGTTCTTATATAGTAGTAAATATTCTAAGGTTCTTGTAGTCTAATAGTATAGTAACCTAATAATTTACATTCTAGAGATATATTCTCTAGTGTTTAAGTACTAGAACTATAACAAGAAGTTCTTTATTATATATTCTATAGTTTTGCTATACTAGATCTATTTTCTTGGAAAAGTATACTACTAGTATAAGTTTATCTTCTTTTCCTAGTTAAAGATATATAGTACCTACTACTATGTCTAAAGCGTTAGTCTTAACAGTACTTAGCTTGCTAGTATTATAGCTTTAAAGAATAGATTCTTCTGTGAATTATTTCTTGATTTCCTAGAAAGCTTCTTTAGCTTCCTTTGGCTATTAAAAATTAATGCCTTTTCAAGTTAGACTAGTTAGAGAACTAGCTAGCTTAGTGTAGTCTCTAATAAATTATTAGCAGAAGTTAGTAAATCCTAGAAATAACTAGACGTCTTTGACATTTTGTAGCATCAGCTAACTCTTAATATCCTTGGTTTTCTCTAGATTAACTTCTACTTGTTCTAGAGTAATTAAATACTCTAGGAACGTTGTATAAGTTACTCTAAACTTGTATTTTAATAGCTTAAGGCAATAGTCTACTACTATAAGTCTCCTCAAGACTTCCTTGACATGTTCTTTATAATTCTCTTCTTGTTCTAAGAATACTAGAATATTGTCTAGGTAATATATTACAGTTACTTCTAGAAGATCTTCTAGTATACTATTGTTCTGTCTTTGATATATAGCAGGTATGTTTGTTAAACTAAACAGCATTACTGTATACTTATAAAGACCTAATAGTAAGACAAATATAGTCTTTTATTTATTACCTTCCTTAATCTAAATTAAGTTAAAGGCACTTCTCTAATCTAGTTTCGTATATTAAACTACTATGTCTATTCTGTTCTACAGGTATTAGCTAGTTAGTAATAGATAAGTGTTCTTAACTATTATGTTATTAACTTCTTAGTAGTTAACACAAACTCTTCTATTTAAATTATTCTTTTTATATACTATAAGTATATTTGAATAGATAGAAGATTCTGACTTTTAGATATATCTTTTTTTTATTCCTTCCTTAACATACTTATTTATTACTTATAAGTTACTCTATATATATAGTTAAAGCCTTTGCTTCCTAAGGTTATAACTCTCTTTTAGTTTTATTTCATTGTCTTATAGCTAATGTTTTAGCAAGGTATACATGTCTTCTAGATTATTAAACAATTTCGAAAATTCTCTATACTACACAGGTATTTTGTTATCAGCTGTTCTGCTAACCTGTAGAGGACTCTAGGCTAGATGTCTAGGTAACTTAGAAGAGGTAGTACTAACCTTATTCCAGCCTTGTAGTTAAAGCTACTTATAGTTACATTAGCTAAAGGATATTTCTTTTTCCTTCTAGTTAATGTCAGGGTTATATTCTCTAATCTAAGACATCTCAAGTATTATATTCTTTTTCTTAATATCTATAATATTAAATTATATATCTAAACAGTGTCCTTTGATTTATATTTTTGTAGGTATAGTACATTAGTTAACAACACCTCCTTAGTATTCTACTTCTGTTCTATTAACTACTGTAAGTTTATATAGTATTTGTGATATGTAGAGGTCACGAGGTCATGAGGTCATGTGACTTTTCATCTGATCTAAGGAAGTCTTTATCTACTATTATAAATCAATCAGGAATTAAGCAGTTCTAGTAGATGGAGTTTACAGAGTTAACAGAGTTAACGTAATATTAGGGCTTAGGAGCTTCTATAAAGCGAGACTTCTCCTGTACCTCTAAGGAGGGGCAGAGATTAGTTCTGTACTGAATTGAAAAGATTTAAATTGACTTATTGCCTACTATCTACCTTACAAGCTAATCTCTCTACACTCAATAGAGAGGTAGTACAATAAGTAAGATGCCTCTAAGACTCAGAAGACTACCTAACAAAGACGCTGCTTAGACTACTCCTAAATAAGTTGTACCTAACAATAGAGAAAGCTCTTCTAACTCCATTAGTAGACTATCACAGGACTCTTATAGAGACCTTTCAGCAACCCTTATTGATAACCCCTATGTGATTGAACTAGACCTAAGCAGAGTGGAACTCAACGCCCCTTAGACTCAAGAAAACCTCCTTTATACAGAGGTTGAAGCTCTTTGAAGACAGCAAGAGAAGGTCAACTAAATCAATCAACGTATTCTTTAGTTGGAATAGGAGAAAAGCCTTATGTGAGATAATCTCTGATTCACTACTACTACAACGACGTCATCTATCTATAAATCAACACTAATACCTTAGATTGAGAACTCAATGAATCTAGAGATAGATAAAGATATTATTTAACCTAAACCTCCCTAAAACGTCCTTAAGTATAAATTAGACTAAGAGAAACTTCTCAAGGTCTAAACACTAGAAGTATATTATAGAAAGTCTCTTAAAGAGCATTAAACATTTGTGTTATTATAGGAGGTAGTTTTTAGGTCCTAACCCTAGACATATAACAGACACTCCTCTAGGGTAAACACTGCTGTAACTACTCTTTAAGATAAACCTCACAAAACCTAGGAAGCTGTAATAAAGGAGGATCTACTAGCATATAAAATTTACTGGGACAGTTTCAAGGCTTATCTAGCTAACATAATTCTAGTGCCTTAAATACGCTCTCAAGAAGCCTTTAAAGGACTTCACAACCTTGAACAAGTAGACCAGGAAACAGTTCTAGAACTTTATAACAGAATAGTTGTTCTAGAATTAGACTAGGAGAAAAGACCTAAGAGTAACTGTATTAAAACACTTAATACTGTACTTACTGATTACAAAACCTGTTAGATGCTTTTTGTAATCCTTTCTGGAAATAAAGCAAGTTCTATGTAGGAATAACTTAAAAAGGCTTAGAAAGTAGAACATTCTACCTATTCAAATAGAAGCAAAACTAAGGCAGGAGGATCAAAAGACACTTCTAGTTCAAAAGACCCCTATCTAAAGAACAATAGTTCATCTAGTTCTAAGGATTGTTGTCAGTCAAAAAGACATTTCTGAAAAAATAGAAAGAGTAATTCTAGTAGTATTTTAGGACCATTAAGAACTAACAATAGCTAGTATAACAACTCTAACTCCAACGTTACCTGTTATACTTACAGCTAATCTAGGCATGTTTTAGGAAGCTGTAAGTGTTAGAAGTACTCTAAATAGACACAAAAGAATCTAGAAAAAGTAAAAACCCTAGACAAATCAAGAAACCTCTAGAGAATAGTTAATACTATTTAGTAAGAGGAACATTCTAAAACAAAGTCTTCAAAGAAGTCAGGAAAAGAGAGGGCTAAGTCCTAAACGTCGAGGATTATAGCCTAAGTAAAGAAGGTATATTAAGTTATATGTTAATATAAGTAACTCTAAATCAGCCTAAAACAGGTGTCTTAGTAATATATACTAGCCTTAGAGATATAGGCTCTGATTACAACTTCCTTAACAACAACTAGGTCTAAAAGAAGAGTTTCATAGCCTTAGCAAAATGTAATAAAGAGTTTGTTACATTTTATAGGAGTAGATTCAAAGTACTCTAAGCCTATAATCTACAAGTACTTGTCACTAACAATCGTAGGGAAACATAGTCTTTTAACCTCTGCTTCTATAAGTATAAGAATAAAGGAATCTATACCCTTGTTTTTAGTTTAGAATTTTATAAATTAACTATTACTTAGTATGCTGACTATACTAGAAAACAATAGACATACACTCTAGCATAGCTAGATAATATAGAAATTCTTACTCTAAAGGAGTTTGAGAAAGAGTTAAACAAGGACCTAGACGCTTAGGCTCAGGTCTTGTTTATAAAGAAAGAAGAATATAATTGTCTTAGACAATAGGCTTTATATGTTTGTAAGGAGTATCAAGTCTCTACATACTTACAGAGTAATGTAGACAATCCCTTAGTAAATAGTCTAGTATATTATGCTAATACTGTCTAGAAAGAATCCTTGAAAGTACCTAAATACCTACAGGAAAAGGGAATAGACTTTTCAGATGTCTTTGACTCTAATAAAGCTTTAGAACTTCCTAGCCTTAGAGGTGTTGAGTATGCTATTAATACAGAGGGTACTGTTTCTTATAGGCCCTTGTATAATTTGTTAGAGACTTAACTTGAAGCTTTGTGCTTGTATCTATAAGACACTCTCTGAAAACACTAGATTAGGCCTAGCACAAGTCTCACAGGGGTGTCTATCCTTTTTGTTCTAAAAAAAGATAGAGGCCTGTGGCTTTGTGTTAATTATTATAGTCTTAACAAAGTCACAATCAAAAATCATTACTCTCTTCCTCTTATTAATGAGTCTCTTAACTAGTTAAGTAAAGCAGTTATCTTCACAAAACTAGATCTAAAAGATACTTATTATTACATTAGAATTCATAAAGGCTATAAATAGAAGACAGTATTTAGAACCTGTTATAGGCATTTTAAGTATCTTGTAATACCTTTTAGTCTAGCAAATGTACTAGTAATATTTCAAGTATACATTAATACTACTCTTAGCAGCCTCCTAGATGATTTTATAGTTGTTTATTTAGATAACATCCTTATTTACTCACAAAAGGAAGAAGACTACTATGATCACGTTTGCTAGGTCCTTACTAGGCTATGTAATAGTGATTTGTTCTACAAACTTAGCAAATACAAGTTTAACGTCAAGGAAGTTAAGTTTCTTAGCTTTATTATTAGAACAAATAGTATAAAAGCAGATCCTAAACAGATCTACACTATTATAGAATAGCCCTAGCCTACTTTGTTCTATATAGTCTAAGTTTTTCTTGGGTTTGCAAATTTTTATTATTAGTTTATTTATTGTTACTCTTTTGTAACCTTGGGCCTAACAGATCTCTTAAAAGGTATAGAACAGGGCTACAAAACTAGCCCCTTTAATTAGACAGAGGCAGCTAAAGAAAGTTTTCAACTTTTAAAAACTACATTCACAATAACACCTGTTCTAATCTATTTCAACTCTTCTAAGTAGATTTATATAGAAACTAATGTGTCTAAATTTACTATTACTAGAACTATTTCACAACAAGTAGATGCTACTAATAGTACAAAACAACATTAGCATCCTGTAGCATTTTAGTCCCAGAAACTCACTAGCGCTAAACAAAACTATAGTACCTATAATAGAGAACTTCTTACAATTGTTATAGCCTTTAAGCATTAGAGACATTATCTTAAAGGTACTAGGTTTATAATCAAGGTTATAACTGACTATAATAACCTCTAGTACTTTATAGAAACAAAGTACTTGGAAAGCTATTAGGCTCGCTAAGTAATATATCTTGTAACATATAATTTTTAGATTATATATTATAAAAGCACCTCAAACCCTATAGACAGACCTAGTAGAAGGCTAGACTATAAGGATAGTCCTGCTAATATAACTTAGCTTCTAACCTTTTAGAATAAACTAAAGAAAGCTTTTACAACTATAATTCTAGGTTCTTTTCCGGCCCTAGGAAAGTTCTCTCTCAAAACACAACCCTTGATATTTACTATATCTGCTATAGCATAAGAGCTTTTACCTCAAGGCATACATAAAGGCCTCCTTGAGGATTCCTCAAAAGAGAAGCAAGGTATAGAGTACTACCTTAAAGGTTCTGCTACTACAGCTAGAGTAATAAGGATATCTATGTCTCAATTACTTAATAGAATCAAGAACTCAGTTATCCCTTGAGTTTTTGAATTAGATGATTGCAAACATTTAATTCTATGTTTATAGATATATGTAGCTACTAAAAGAGCTACAGCACTAGCCTCTCTTTCTGAGCTACTCCTTAATATTGTCAAGATAACTTAGAGGAATAATTCAGAATGTAGAGACATTCTGAAAAAGAGGCTTAGCAAATAAGACATAAGTAGAGAACTAATTTAGACACACAATAAGAACCTTCTCTAGTTCTATTCAAGAGTCATAGTGTCTAATGACCCTGCCTTACAAGCTTAAGTCATAAACCTTTATTATAACAACTCTTTAGCAGAACACTACAGAGTTAACAAGACTCTAGAGCTTTTAAAAAGATCCTAGTATTAGGAAAACATAGAAACTAATGTCTGTCTCTATTATAGAGAATGTAATATTTGTCAGAGAGTCAAGGCTAAGAGGCATATGCTATATAGTCTATTAAGCAGTTTACTGTAGCCAAAAAGACCCTAGGGTGAGATCTCTATAGATTTTGTCACAGGCCTGCTACTATGTAAAAACCTAGCAGGAGGTCCTGATTTTAATGTAATCCTTGTAGTTGTAGACTAGTACTCTAAAATAGTAAAGTATATTACTTGTCACAAGACAGTTAACTCTCTAGAGCTTGCTAGTTTAATGTAGGACAATGTTTTCTCACTCTTTAGCACCTCTAATAGAATTGTTTTAGATTGTAGAACTGTGTTTACAAGCAATTTTTAGTCTGCTTTCTACTTTCACATAGTATGTAAGCAAAGGTTAAGCACTGTATTTCATCTACAAACAGATAGTTAGATAGAGTAGTAGAACTAGGCTCTTGAACATTACCTTAGAGTATATTACAGCTAGCGAAAAGCTAACTAGTTTGAAAAGTTAACTTTTACTGAATTTGTATATAATAACTCTAAACATCAGGTCTTGTAAGACATACCTTTTAAAGTATGTTATAGTTACTAACTCTGACTTCCATGGAATCCTAAGGACAGGATTAAAGGGGAGGTACTAGCTGCTCACAGGAGACTAGAGATTCTTTATAAAGAGTAGAATAAACTTTATAATCTCTAGCATTATATATAAAACAATCAGGAGTCTTATTTTAATAAACACTAATTAGATAGACACTTCTTTAAAGGAGATTAGGTTATGCTGTTAACAAAAAATCTCAGACTTAAAGCAGGAAAGCTTAAGCCAAAATTTATTAGACCTTTTAAGATCCTAGAATACATTAGCACATCTGTGTACAAGCTAGACTTACCTAGTATATATAAACAGTTACACCTAACGTTTTATGTTTCCCTCCTTAAAGAATACTTGACTAAGAAGGGTCAGGAACCTTATCTCTATGTCCCTAGAGAACTCCTAGAATTAGTAGAGAACAATGAGGAACAAGAATAGGAAGTTAAAGCTATTGTCAATCATAGACAAGAAGGCTAAGGCAAGAAACTTAAGTATTTAATTAAATAGAAATCCTGGCTAGATGATTACAATACCTAGTTACCTACTTATCTCAACCTTACAAATGCTAAGGAACTTCTTTAATTATATAACAAGAACTATAGTCTTTTACTTTAATCCTCCTCTCAACTACCTGCTAAGGTATTAAAAAGCTCAAACACCTTACGACAAAGAGAGTGCTCTTTGAAGGAGAAGAGAAGACCTAGTAGACCACACAAGGTCTGTGACTTTAGTTAAGATGCTCTTCCTTGGATTTTTCTCCTATATAGTTTACTAGGTTTACTGAGAATCAAAATACTAAAGTTTATAAGGAAAACAAGGCACAAAAAAATAGTTTATTTATATAGCTTTACTATAGTTATATACTCTCTCTCTAACTCATAACTCTATATCTTTAAAAAGCAAAAATGCTAACTTCTAAGACTGTCAAGCTCTTGTGAAGAACTATAACACTTCTAACAAGATCTACTTATCCTCATTGAGAACGACATTGTGCTATAACTAGTTAGCGTAGAATTCTAGAACTTCTAAGAACTTACTACTACTATAAAGACCTCTTGACAGGCTTGAACTTCTATAGTTAATTTACAAACTATAATAAGTATTACATTGTCTACAGCTGAAGCACTACTAGTCAACTGTCTACTTATCTTTGTAGAGATATTAGCAATAAGTCTAACACCTTTAGTATAGATGTCTTTATACTCCTTTCTTGTTATTAGCAAGGACTCTCTGATTATACAAAAGTAACACACCTTTAGAACTCTATCTCAGGCTTCCTCTACATCTAACTCTTTGATGTAGTTAGAAGAGTTCCAGAGCCTCTAAGTATCCTTCTACTTATTGAAATTCCAATTACTACAAGGAGATATATTATCCTTATCTTAAACATAGTATTAATTTAGATAATCTTTAAGATATTTCTTAAAGATATTAACAGTGTCTTCTCAGGCCTAGCATGCCTCTAAAAGTGATTGTGGAATCTAGAATATTAGATAATTACTTATAAAATTCTAAAAGTAAAGAAGCTTACTAGCTTACACGATTTAGAGCCTTTAATACATTAGTTACAATTCTTTTTTCCTAGAGCAACTATACATAAGACAAAGGGATTAATAAGGAGGTGCTTAAAGTATTTTAAACACTAACTAACAACGAGAAAGGACTTAGCAAGATTAGCTTTATACTTAGAAGTGTTGTAAACAGAATAAGACATAATAAGGAATTTTAGGGTATAGAAAAGAGAAGGTCTTGCAAAAGGGAAGGACAGGTCTCTATATATATCCTGAAAGATGCTGTAATCTTCCTATATTTTACATGTAGCATGCTATAGTTTCCTGTTAACCTACAGCTCCTCTTTAATGCCTCAGAAATATCTGTATAAGGTTTTCATATAATTTATTCTCTTGTAACAAAACTGTTTAGAACACTCTAGTATTATATATACAAGGACACTAAACAGTGCCTTAATATAACTACTACAAGAGAAAAGGACTAATCAACTCTCTTGGTTGCAATTGTTGTCTACGCTTTCGCGAAATTAACAAATCACCTGCTAATAGCTATAGAGCAATTTTGTTTGCTATAGCAAACAGCAATAATGTTGTCTACTTATATACTCTTCTGTAATATCTACTGAATTATACCTTTGCAACGTTTTTACAAAAAACAGACAAAATTAATCTTGAGGACAAGATCCTTGGAAGAGAGGATAGTTGTAATATATAGAGGTCACAAGGTCATGAGGTTATGTGACTTTTCATCTAATCTAAGGAAGTCTTTATCTACTATTATAAATCAATCAGGAATTGAGCAGTTCTAGTAGATGGAGTTTATAGAGTTAACAGAGTTGACGTAATATTAGAGCTTAGGAGCTTCTATAAAGCGAGACTTCTCCTGCACCTCTAAGGAGGAGCAGAGATTAGTTCTGTACTGAATTGAAAAGATTTAAATTAACTTATTGCCTACCATCCACCTCACAGTATTATTCCTTTAACTAGAATATTTAGCTTTTATATAGCTAAGAAGGAAATGAAGTTGCCTGTAGCTCTAGAATTAATTATAATTTAGAGTTTCTTTTCTCTAATAGTTACAGTTACAAATAACTAACTTTCTCCTAAAGTTATACAAGCTTCTTGTTACTTAATAGAGAAGATTTCAAATAAGAGCCTGTCTAGCTCTTCTAGTATTCTGAAAACTACCTTTTCTTTATCTAAATAGACTACTTTATATACTTCTTCTATCTGACAGTACTTATTAGAGTTAGGTTTAGGTAGTATTACTAAAAACCTTAGCTTGAATCCTGTAATTCTAAGAGGTTGTTCTAGCTTCTATGTACTAGTCTTGTTAACTAGCTAGATTACTATCTATTGTTCTCCTTTCTTAGGTTACTAAGACCTAGGACCTTTAGAGTCTTAGTAGTAAATGTTACTCTTGAGATACTATCTATATATAAGTTCTAATGTTTCTTTTTCTAAACAAAAATTTCAAAAGGTAATTTAATAGTTTTTTATAAATACTACTTTATATTTGTCTAGAGGTACTAGCTTGTCTTCTTGTAATATATATAGACTCTAGAAGTTAAGCTTAATTTCATTAATTTATGTTTAATAGTTTCTGTCTATATAGGTGCTAATAAATATCTATATTTCTTCTACTTCTAGGTTCTTACTTACTACTTCTTAGTTACCTGCCTCTAATAAGCTAGACAATTCTAATAAGTACTCTATTAGAATAATTGTTTTAGCTAGGTTAAAGTATATTCTTTCTATAAAAGTTGTTCGTAGGATTATACTAATACTTATTAAACTAATTAGGCCTTCTCTTAACTATTAGGTAATATATTTTGTATTAAACCTTAGGTGTATACCTAAGTATAATTGTTTAGTCTAGAAGGTTCGCTTAGAGTTCTGTAGGTTCTTCTACTTATACTCTTGTTCCTCTCTATATATTAATATCTAGGTGTCTCTAATATCTACGCTAGTAGATTCTCAGACTAGTGTTATAAGTTATTAAAGAAGAAGAATTTCTATAGAGTCTAATTATATACTATAGTATTCCTTAAGAATTAAGTTATCTGATTTGTCTATTAATTCTGTCTCTTTGATTTATATACTAATATACTTAGCTAATTCTTTCTCTGTAAGTAGCCTACTTTTAAGCACAGCTACTTCCTTGTAGCTAGTAGTGTTAACTTACTTTCTTTAATTAAGTTACTTCTTTAAGTTACATTCGCTTGCTCTGTAGCTGGTTTTGCTATATAAGTAATATAAATTCTACTTATGTTAGTAGTTCCTTTCTTTCTAGGAAAGTTTACTCTACTTGCCTGTCTTTTTCTTTGGCCAGGTTTTATTTATAGTATCTAGTTCTATAGGATTCCTATAGTTCTTTTCTCTATGATTTACTTAATATCTATAACTTTCTTTTCTTTTAAGCCTTTGTTTATAGTTCTAGTTATTAATTTTAATTAAGTCATTGATTAATTTATTAAGTAAGGTTAGTAGGTTGTCTCTTGCTAACTTATTCTTAACGTTGTCCTTTAATCCTTTATAGAATTGTTTCTAGAGTACTTTGTTGTTCTAGTTTAGTTATACTATATACTACTAGAAGTACAAAGTATACTTAGCTGTAGAGTTCTTCTGTTAGAGATTATATAATACTCTAATAGATTTCTTTTTTAAATTAACATCTACAAATACTTAGTTAAGCCTCTCTTTAAATCTCTTAACATTCTAGAATAGTTTCTTTATAACTTTATATATAATTGTTAACACCTTTCCTTTAGGTGTTTTGTTCTTCTAGAAGTCTTTAAGGTATAGTTCTATCTAGTTGTAGGCTACTCCTTTAAGACAAGTAGCAAGCTATATAACTTAATTAGTTTTACTTGTAAATTACACTATATAAAAGTTCAAGTAGAGAGAAGCTTTTATAAGAAACTCTATAACTTTCTCTAGTAAACTATTAAATAGTTTTGAGATTAGTAGTTTCACTTCCTTATAGAGAGTAGTAACAGTTAGTGTTATTACAACAGCTAGAGTAACAGCTGCTTTTAGTATAGGTTTTAGAGTAGAAGATATAGCTAACATTATAGTAGTTTACTTCTAAGCAGATACTTAAAGTATAACAAATACTATCTCACAGATCTAATAAAAGTAACTAAGTCTTTATTAGTTTAGTTGTAGTAGAAAGTAAGAGTTACTAGAGTGTTTACTTAAAAGTAAACTTATTACTTGAACTTAAGATATTAAAACAAGATATATTAAATCCTAAAGTAAGTTAAGTATAAAGCTTCTATCTAATAGCAGACGTGCTAGTTATATATAGAACCTTTATTCTCATAGAGCCTATAAGGAGCCTAAGATCCTTAAGCTCTAAAGCAAGCTCCTGCAAGCTCTAACAGTCATGTGACCATGTCACGTGATAACTATATCCTAGAAATCCTTGGATCGTTTAGCTAGTCTAACTAATCCCCATTTGCTATAAGTCTCGTGGATGTGTTTGACCTGTCAGGGCGCCGCCTGGTCTTCACTGGTCACGTGCTGACACGGGATTTGTGACATGTAATCACTTTAATCCCACCTGCTCATCCCCCTACCGTCTCCTATTTTGATAAGACTCGCTTGCATAGTCTGAGTTCTGAGTTTTCACAGGGGCAAAAGGCTTGTTTGAGTCTTTTTCCAGCCTATGGTAGATCTTATGTGCAAGTTAATCACAACTGGTGACACCGCCATATATCCAAGGTAATTGCAGCTAGGAGGGAAGTAAAACGAAGACAACCAAGATTATCAGTTTGGAGCAAATACGACTTTACAATTTAGAGAGGGGTAGAAAGATTATCAAAGGCCATTGAATTTGGGGAATCTTCTCTGGAGATAGAAGATCCAACTGTTGGTTTGAACGGAATGAGTCCAAACCTTCACTTGATCTGACCATCTGTTAGCCTGTCTGAACAATTCCTAAGTGCCCTGTCAAGCCGAGACGGCTTCTTGCAATCTATTTCATTCTCATCTAAACATCTCGCTCCCATCCCATCTCTATCAACACATCTCTATAAACAATCACACCCCTCCATCACCACTCAAGTCCACTTCGGAACAACCCTCTTCAAAAAAGCCATAAATTTCCACAAGCCCACCGCCATCTCCACATTCCCCTCCGGATCCGTAACTCTCTCCGGAAACGCAATACCAGCCCCATAAAGTCCCTCAACCTTAACCCCACTGCCCACCTCCTTAAACCCCCCAGTCTCATGATCAAACACCAAATCCAACTTCTTCTCGCCCCTCAAGAACGTAGGGAGGGGATTTCGCCCATAGCCAACCGCTTGACAGATATGTGTACAATTATTCAAAACCAGACGGTACTTTTTAGGATCATCCTTCCCATCCGGTCCCGCAGTGTTGATTTTTTGAATGTATTTGCTCACATCGCTAACATCCAATTTATCGTCCTCGAGATTTTCTTTCGCCCAAGTTGCGACGTCACCTTTTAGTCCCGTGTTATCTCGAAGGATCCAACCATCCTTTTCTTCTGCGTAACGTAGAGGATGGCGTGTAAACCATTTAACAGTGAGTCTTGGATATGTGCCCGAGGCAGCGAGATTATAGAGATTCCTCAAAACGAGAATAGCGCTGTGGGAGGCTCCGATTACCGCTACAGAACTTCTTTTGTTGGGGTTAAATCTGGATCCAAGGCGGGAGGGCTGTAATGCTTCATCGAGAGCGAGGAACTTGAGTTTTTTTGCGCCTTTGCTTATAAGGTGTTCATAAGATGTTGTCTTTGGTGAGGAGCCGGTGCAGAGGACTACCATATCGGCATGCAGAGGTGGTTTCCTAGTCGTTTCGATTTTCCATCCCTTATTCTGTTTCTTGTCAGTTACCAAACTTTGATATATGAAGCCCCGGGGGAAAAGTACTCACCGATGTCAATTCTGCATTTAGAACCTTTCCTCTTCGACTATAAACCCCATGAGAACGATCAAACCCCTTTGTCAACATGATACACAAGTCTGCCGCCTCAGCAATATGACAAGTCTTCTCCTGATCCAGGTCTTTGAGTGCTGTATACGCATTCGGTTTCTCCGTCTGCTCAATAACTTTCTTGAAACTCTCTAGTCCCTCAGCATACATGACAAATCTCTTGACTTTCGTATTGCTGGTCCTGTCAGTCTCTTTCTAAAATAAAAAAGATCACGTGGCGAAAACTCGGGACTCATACCTAGGAACCTCCCTATAAAACTTATTCAATCTCCCCCCGCTAAACTCATCATTATCAATCCATAAAATAGGTTTCTTCCCCTGTTCCAAAAGATTTCCCACTGTAACCAAAAATTAGCCATATATTTTCCTCATCCTCATCTTCCCACTTTACCCACCAATGACTCTTCGAAACGAGCCACCAAGAATAAGAAAAAAAGAAAAAAAGACAAAGTACTTACCCACCGCAACGCCCGCAGGTCCAGCACCTACGACAACAACTTTATACCTCGGTGGAAAAGATGCACGAGGTCGGTCGGTAGCAGTGGCATCTTCTGCGGGAACAACCCCTTCTGTGAAGGCTCTTGTGCAACGGGGAGTGAAGATGGGATGAGGTTGATGGGAGGATAGAGCATTGACAGCTAGGAATAGCCGTCGTATTGAGCGGACGCCTGGATGGGGAGGGTTTGAGAGCAACATATTGTAGTCGTACGGCCTACTAATAGATCTCTTGACGGAAGTTAGTCACGGAGGAACGCGATTGCGGCACGTGGTTAGTTAGGGGTCTTGCGATTTTCGCGCTAACCCCCACTAGCGCCAAGAGTCAACGTGATTGGATGGATTTCAATACGCAATAGGTGGAATATGCCATTCATATGTACGTGTAGATTTTGTACACAGATCTTTCTTAATATTCCTTTCTTTTGATACATAAGGTCGACCCTTACTTCTGATTCGGAATCGCATCTTCAGGACGCCCTCTCGCCTGAGAAGTCCCTACAGCCAAATACCCAACCCAAGAAACAACAGCCAACAAAGTCAGGGTAAAAGGTGGTAACCCAAGTCCGACCTTTTTACTCATACCCTTATTCTGAAATATAAGAAAGAATAAGACATCCCAAATAACGATGCCAATCGAGAGGACGAACATCGAAAGCTCTCCGGCGCTCCTTCGTTCAACCCCTTCCATCTTGGTGATGATGATATCGAGTCTCTCCGCCATTTTAACATCAGAGAACTCACTCTTCACTCTTTCCTTTCCTGTCTTACCCATAATCTGTAAGTCCTTCTTGGACATCTTATGGACTACTTTGTTCATGACTGAAGTCCAACTCTCAATGTCATCGGGTGAGCATAGCCACCCTGTTTTTCCATGGACGACAGTTTCGAGTGGGCCGCCAGTGTTGGCTGCGAGTACCGGGACACCAGCCAGCATTGCCTCTAAAGGCACGATACCAAAATGTTCGTTTGATGGAGTGTATACCAGTAAGCTTGCTGATGCGAGTAGCATTTCCTTTAAAGCGTTCGGCACCGATTGTAGGAATAGAACATCCACATTATCGGCGACATTCAAGGCTGATACAATTGTCTTGGTGGTGGCGGTTTTCAACCCCAGAGATCCGGCGAGAGTTACAAGTTCCTTGTGGCAAAGAACATTTTCTTGAACGCGATGGTCATATCCACCTAGTTATATTAGCACTCTTGTTCCCTCTAAGATGGGAAAACATACCAGCAAGTACAAGTCTCGTTCCCTCTCTCCCATGTTTCCCGAGTCCCGCATAAGCCTTAATAGCAAGACCAATATCCTTCTTCCTCTCAAATCGATTGATGCTCAAAATAATCCCTCTATCCCTCCACGCAGCAACAGCCTCCTCCTTCTCCTCAAAAGTCTTCTCCCTCACATCCACACAAGGATACACAATCTCCAAATCCTTCTCCTTCACAAGATCAGGCCATACCCTCCCCACAACGCCCTTAGTAAACCCCGAATTTACTACGACGGAATCCGCAAAAC
Organism: Hymenoscyphus fructigenus; assembly: GCA_001414455.1. Classification (NCBI taxonomy): domain Eukaryota; kingdom Fungi; phylum Ascomycota; class Leotiomycetes; order Helotiales; family Helotiaceae; genus Hymenoscyphus; species Hymenoscyphus fructigenus. The sequence goes on along the minus strand of LKUV01000004.1, from coordinate 676,160 downwards.
TCATACTCCATTGTTCCAGCGTATCGAAGGGAATTCTATATATCCGTTTGAACAAAGATGATCTGCCTTGGGCGAGTAATAGATCCGGGAAATGGCAGTAGAATAATATACGTGTTGAGGGGTAGAAATATCGCAGCCAGGGAAGACCCGCGCTCAATTGATCGACTATAAAGGCGTCGGGTTTTAGTGAGCGCATTTCGGATGTGAAGTATGTGGAGAGGATGAGGTGGAATTGGCGCAAGATTGCGCAGATGATGGAGAATCGAGAGAGGATCGAGGCAGGAATTATCGAGTTTCCGCGAACGCGGACGTCCAGAGTTCCTAAGAAAGAATTAGAATCTCATCTGCGAAAGAACTGTAGTGAGAATTGGTACCATCGCGAGCTTCATCGAAGCAATGCTTGGGATCGCAATGACTGGTGAAAATGACCACCTTGTGCCCCCGATTTTGTAATCCTACTGCGGCATCAATTATTAATCTCTCAGCACCCCCGATACCCAGATCAGGATGGAAGAATAATAAAGTGCGCGGCTTTGTGGTGGTGGGGGGTTTGGGCGCCATGGTGTTGTTAGTGACAGATTTCTTGGAATTCAGGGCGATGATGGTGGCCTCGCAGCCCAAACGACAGGGGATTTTGGAGCCCCGCCGGCTTGTCACTCTTGTCACCCAGCCCCACCAATTGTGGTCCCAGGCTTCTCAGCCTTGTGAGCCGAGGCCCCAAGACTTCCGGGTAGTGTACGAGGAGTTAGTGATCACGCACATGAAGATCAACAAGCTCAGTAAAGGCACTCCAAGCCTCCCTCAATAAAACCCAATACTGTCAAAAGTCCTGTCAATAGTCTCCCAGCCTGCCTCACCCCCCCCTCAACCCCCCTCAACACCATCAACACCCCCATAATGGCATCTGAAACCCTCTTCACCCTCCCAATCCAACCTTCTCCTACCAGCCCTCCCACGGGCCAAATAACCTGCCAAAGACCCTCGAAAGGAATCTACGTCCTCACCTTCACGTCTCCCCCAGACAACCGTCTCACAACCGCTTTCTGCCAACCCTTCCTCCTAGCCCTCGATATTCTAGAATTCGAGTACCCATCCGGAGTAGTAATCACCACCTCGGGAATCCCGAAATTCTATAGCAACGGGTTAGATCTCGATCATGCATCTAGCACAGATGGCTTCTTTCCGAATAGTCTTTGGGCTGTGTTTAAACGGTTGTTGACGTGGGTTGTGACCTATGCCTTGACGTAAAATCGGAGAAAGGGAAGAGAGTATTTGGCTAATGAATCTACCAAAAGATACCCAATGCCAACCATGGCCCTCCTAAACGGCCACGCCTTCGCCGGCGGCTTTATGCTAGCAATGTACCACGACTACCGCATTTTCAACCCCTCCAAAGGCTTCCTCTGCATCAACGAGCTCGAATTCGGTGTCCCCCTCCTCCCCCCCATGTCCTCCATATTCCGGGACAAACTCGATCCCTCAGTCTACAAAGTCGTAGTGCTAGAAGCCAAACGCTGGGGCGGCAATGAAGCCCTTGAAAATAGGATTGTGGATGGATTAGGAGGGTTAGAAGAGGCGTTGGCTTTTGTGAAGGAGAGGAAATTAACGTTGATGGGGAAAACGGGCATTTATGGGACGATGAAGGAGGAGATGTTTAAGGAGACCTTGGGGTATTTGGGGAGTAGGAAGAATGAGAAGTTAGGTGGGGATGGGGGGGAGGAAGAGGCGAAGAGGAAGGAGGAGGGGAAGAGGAGGGTTGGGAAGTGGAAGAAGAGTATTCCTACGCCTAAGCTGTGAAAATCGAGTTGTTGGCTAGATTATAGATTATCTTCTCAGAGGTAGGTATGAAATAGCAGAGATACAGTTGGTAAACTTCACTATGAAACATTTTTTAAAAATCAAAATTTATTAGCCTAGATTATTTTAGAGAACTAGGAACTTGGTTTTCCCAAACTGTTATAAAATTACTTTGAGTAATTCAACTCAACTCAAAATAGAGTAATAATGAAATCTCCACAATCCAAGAGGAGCAAAAAATAACTCTTAGAGTCTTCTAGCATTCCTGAACACAGTCCATTTCTCGCTTGTTATTCTCCTAATCTATTATTAACAAGGAAGTAATACGAAATCAAGAAAGATATACCCAAGGAAGTAAATCTGTTCCTATAAAAACAACTTATATGTGATATATAACAGAGCTGAGTTCTTTATAAAAGACAGTTATAACGATTTTAAAACTACTCTAATATACTTTATTTATTAATTATAGAATTAACTAATTCTCTCTAAACATGCTCTAAGTTAGCTATCCTATAACTTCTATACTCTCTTTAATTAACTTAAGTATTCTAATATCTTTAAAACAATTCAAATATTTATATTAATAAATATTACTTAGATAAGTGTCTAATTTTCTATACTATTAAGTTCTAAACTTTATTTAATAAACTTAGTTATTCTAAATTATCTCGAATAATAAGATGATTTAGTAGGACTTAGTAGATTTAGTACTTAATACTATAAAGTAGTTTACACTTGGTAAATAAAATGTACTAGCTCTTCTATCACAGAAAAAATTACAGAGAAAATTACCTAAATAGATAAAATTACATTCGGAGTTACCTTCGGAGATATCTCTCTTGTTCTCTTGAAAAGAAAAAATAGTAGATACATCCAAGCTACAACCAAGTAAATATCTCTGAGCAGATATTTCACAGAGGTAAATTTTTTTAAGTAGATATATTCATACCCGAGTAAAATATCCCCAAGACACCTCACCAAAAAATCAAAAGGTTACAAGTTACAAGTCACAGAAATAAAACAATTCTCAAGTCCTCAATGATTTTGATTTTCCATTGACTAACAAGACCCCCAAAGGTCACCCGTCCTTTCAATTCCCTACTCCTAATAACCAATTCATCACATCATTACCAATACCGCAGTCATCTATACAAATAACAATAAAAACACCTTTTCTCCACATCTCTATGCCCATGCCCAAAAACAAAAAACTTCCCCAAAAAACGATCCACCACGTAGTCTTACAAAACACCAGGAAGAAAAAAAAACAAAAAACTATACAGGAATCATTCATTCCTTTTTTCATGCTTCAACCGAAACCCGCCCATCATGCAAAACTATCCTCCGCTCCCCATCTCTCTTCGAAGACCAATCGTGCTGGTGCTGGGGCTTCCACTCGTACAGGCTCTTGCGCTTCGCCAGCCGTACAATTGGCATTCTTTCGCCCAGTATCCCCTTTTGACGCTGCAACCTCGTTTGTGAGCGTCTCCGACGGCTGAGTATGAATTTGATGTTGACCGCTCTTAACAGGAACATGCTCAAAATCAACAACCAATCCCCTCGCCACAAGTACATCCCAAATATTATCCCTCGAATCGAGAAGTGCCCGATTGACATTCAGCCCATCCAAAGTCTTCAACCTCGGACACCCTCTCAACATCATGATTTCAAAGAGTCTTCTGAGCATCTTGGTCGACATGTCAAGACACCTAGCATACCCCGCATCTCTCAAACAATCAGCTTTGCCCATGGTGTAAGGCTCCGGTAATACCATCTCTTCATTCAGTTGTCTTAGCACCACGGAACTATCCAGGACAGGAGGATAGTATCCTTGTGTCAAAGGATTGGCTCTGAGATCGATCAAACTAGCGCCTGGGAATTCCGAAAGGGTAGCTGTTATTCTCCTCAAACTGCTGAGGCGATTCCCAGCCAAATGAAGCTTTTTCAGACGTACGATCCCGATGAGAGGCGAGATATCTTTCAGAGCGTTGTAATTCAGATTCAAGACTCTCGTATTGCAAATCATTTGGCCCAAATTAGGCGCTAAAGTTTCCAACCCGCAATTTGCAAGTTCGAGGTACTGCAGGTTGAGAAAATCAACCTTAGGTTGGAAAGAGTTGATCAAATTTCCCGACATGAAGAGTTTGCGAACTTCAAAGGCCTCGGACAGGAATGAGAGATCGATGACAGTGCCTTCCTTTTGCTCCCGGAGTGACAAGCTATCAAGGTGCTTTGCCTTGAGGAATCCAGTAAGGTGACCGAGGCGGTTGTTATCGAGATAGAGGGTGCGGAGATTTGGATATGGACTAATGTCGATACTCTCTAATTCATTTCCACCCAAACGAAGACTTCTCAACGTCTCGAGGCCCTCGGGAGCTTCAACGTAGAAATTGCATAGCTTATTATCTTCTAGATCAAGGTCTGATAGAGAACGCAGCTCATGCAAGTTCTGAACATCCGAGATCTGATTGTTTCTCAGGTCAAGGTGTGTTAACCTTTGAAGCTCGGTGCCCCTGAAGTCGACCGATTCAACAAGATTTCCCCTGAGTCGCAAGCTTATAAGACCATCGAGTTGGCTTATACCATCAACTGACTTGATCATATTGTTGTCTGCACGAAGTCCTCTCAAATGAACCAGGTGCTTGAAAGCTGACAGAGATTCAATTTCATTGTTCGAGACATCAATATATTGCAGGTTGCAGAGATGTCCCCATGCAGTGAGATCAGTGAGACAATTGTGTGAGATGTGAAGATTTCTCACAGAACTTGAAATCCCGTCCAGTTGGTTGAGCTGATTGTTGGATGCATTCAACTCCACCAGCTCTCCACAAAACTCGTCAAGCTTGTGTAGATTTGAGAGATTCTTGTTACTCAAATCCATTTCCTTGATGTGCTCCCAGAAAGGTTCGTACGGCTCAACCTCCGTGATTTTCTCGACAAGGTGTTTTATGGCGAGAGACAACGTCCTTTGTGTGTTGGTTCCGTGTTGAAATGGCTGGCCACCTTCGACATAACTGACATTGAGGCCAAACGACTCATCCTCTTGGTGCATTGTAAAATCAGATAATGGACTGAGACTCAAGCGTCCAATCTCGCGAGTTGGCCTTGGGGTGAAGGAAACGATACTTGTCGCAATACTTGTTGTTCGTCGTGAAGTTGCAGGTGTTCCCACAAGGACGCTGACAGTCCTCTGCTGAGACTCCGCACCATAACAATCTTCATCCCGCTCATCAATTCGAGAAATTGGGCGCCCCGAAAAGCTTTGGCCCCGAAGAGAACGTCGTCCTGATGGTTTTCTCATAGAGGAGCGTACACTTAACGACCCCGATCTCTGCTTGATTGCACTCTTTGTGATGATTACACTACTATTGCCCTCATCCTGGCTCCCTTCGCTATCATGTTGATAGGAAGATGAATATATATCTCGACTCGGAGTTGGTGGAATGAGTTTAGTAAGCGGAGACGAAAATGTTATGGTGACGTTGCGTCGAGATGGCGAGGTTCTGGACTGAACACGATCCTCATGTATAGATATTTCTCTCTCGATTTCTTCTTCCATATTTGGTGGCCGGTTAGCTTCCGGTTGCTTCTGGTGATTCCGTGTCGAGTTGTTTTCTCGTGGAAGTGTTGGCAAGTGGTCACTATCGTCTTCTGAATCACCGTCTGGCCCGCTCTGCGTCGATTTCGGCTTCGCTAGTGTCTCCCCCGTGGAGTTTTTAGGAGGTGAATATGCCGTCACCAAGTTTTTCTTATGCTGGTTGTGGTGTTCCTCTAAAAGCTCAGTTGTGTGTTTAAGCTGGGCAGCAACAATCTTGATTCTTTGCAGCTCCTGAGTTTCATCCACCGAGAGATCTGGGATGCCCCCGAAAGGGTCTTCTTCCGATTCATCAGAGGGTAAGAAATTTTGGTTCCCATTTTCGCCACTACCCTTTCTTTTGATCCAGATATTTCGTTGGCGATCAAGAACCATCCCGGCAACCTGCTCAGGTATCAGATGTGATACCGTTTCCGGAGCGATAACGCGCCTTGAATCAGAACCCCTCGAAGAACCTGTTGGTATTGATTGAGATGTCGACTGGCTACCCGAAGAAGTAGATCCTTGAGAAAGAAACTCGGCTTCCCGTCCGTCACCAGTAACCCCACTTGGATTCGATGAAGAGGCCGAATGTTTTCTCTTCCGTAAGACGTCTGGATTTACAGAGAGTTGAATGTTCGGTGGGTCACTTTCAATAAATTCTCCCATGCTTGGCTGCCGACCTGAAACCTTAGGTTTTCCCTCGACAACTTCTCTCGCTTCCCTCACAGCATTCATGGCTTCCTTGGCCATAGAAATTGACCTCAACGAAGAAGCAATAACCCCTCCGAAGTCACTGGTCTCCTGATATTTCCGGAGATGATCGAGAAGTTCTGGATCGACTTGTTTCTGCGGTAATCGTTGGACTGGAGCACCCTCGCGGCTCGGTGGACGAGAAAATGGTTCTCTCGTAGACTCTTGGTAAGAATCCTCCAAATCTTCTTCCTCGCCATCTTCGTCCATAGACCGCTGTCGGTCATTCTCCGATTCACTCTCTTCTAAGCTTGTGAGACCACTACGGGGGCGAGCCTTGCCCCGAATGCCTGCCATGATTGCTTTGGCTTCATCTAAGAAATCTTGCGTGTTGAGGGACCCAACGCGCTTCAAGTGGTAATTTGCGCCGAGTGCTTTGGGGGAGTTGTCGCTCGCGTCGAGCTCAGCTTGAATTTGCGCAATCTTTTGATCTTGCAATAGCCTAGCTTTTTCTAAGAAATCTCGTCCCGATTCAGGAAGCGACTTGCTCCCCACTTGGTGGTGAAATTTCTGACTTGGCGTTGGCGATCGTGGCCGTAATATATCGCGCATGGCAAGTACCTTCGGATTGGCAGCTTGCTGGTCATCGTTATGCCTGGCATCTTTTCTTTTCTTCCCAATAACCGACTGCATCTGATGGTGAGAGTCCCCAAATGAGTCCAACTCTTGCTCGCTATCTGAAGTAGCATTGTTCACTTCATTTCCCTGTAGTGTTCTTCGTCTTTTCGGTGTGGGGTCTTTAAGAGGTGATATGCGTAAACGTTTCCCTTCTGCGTCGCCATTGCGCTTCCTGGGGGTTTGTAGGTCCTCGAGTATCTTATGATGAGGCATATCAGTAGATGAATCCGAATTGGTAGACCCTGGTCGAGTGTTCCGTATGCTAGTCGTCTGCTTTACGGTGCTAGTTGTACTTGTTGTATTCGTTGTATATTTCGTTCTCTGTGAGGCTACATTGCTATTCTCAAGCAATGGCGAAGGCTCCAGTTGAAATTTGAATCTTGTTTGGGATTCAAGATCCAGAACTGGGAGCGAATTGGCTTCTGGGTCCTCGTCACGGTCGTCTGCCTTTTGGGAATCATATGAGACATCCTCACTGAATTGGTAATCATCCAAGTCCCCTTTTCCAAAGCTGTTTAATTTGACTGAGGGCTTCGGTCGTGTTGGTATACTTTCCCCTGCCTTCACCGGACTCTCTACAAAAGCTTCATTTAATTCTGTACGTGTCGGTTCATGGCTTGGTAGAGTGTTGTCATTGCTACTGACTTCTTCGAATTGGCTCAACCGACGCAGAAGTTTTTGATTAGTGAAAGTATCGTACGTGTCAAAGAGTTTCAACGGGCTGCCTGAACTATTGCCATTCTGCTTATCTTTCGAATTGCTAGGACTCGTGTGTGGCGTTTGTGGGATAGGGGATACTATTCTGCTGGACGGTTGTTTTTCCTGCTGATTTGATTCCCTTGTCTTTCTGATTATGGGCAGATTTTTTGGTGTGCTTGCTTGCATTGATTCTTCTGGTAACATTGCTGATTCATCGATAGCCGGGAGCGAGGAAGGACTCAACATGCGCTTTTGAAAAGAGCCTTCTTGAGACCTACCACCCCTCCGCAGATTAACAAATCTCCCATTGTGCGCAAAGTCATCCGTATCCGGCGTTAACTCGAGTTTCTCACTGGCATTGGAATCGTTGAAGTCGTCAATCGTTATGTCCAGTGACTCTTCTCGAAATTCCTCTAGTCGTTTGTTTAACTCTGCTGGGGGAACACCCGCGACAAAATCGATTTTGCCAGTGGCGGTGGGATGTTTCGAAATATATACCGGACTGAAATCCTCGTTACGAAAATCGCTCTGTCCACTAATAACACGGCCAGGTAGGCCTGCCTGTTGTATCACAGAAGACTCGGGGCCCATAGAGAGATCATCGCTTCCATCCTCCCGTGGAGAATGGTCTGCGGATATCCTTGGCTGAAAACTGCTGCTCCTACTCAAGTCTTTGGAAGAAAATTCGCTGACACCGTCACTTGCCAGCCTATATTGAACCTGCCGAGGCTGCCTGCCGTTGTTCACGTTTGTATTGGTTTCTCCTTCACTAAATGATCCTCCTTCCGACCCAGATTTCCGGTGTACATTGTATGGTGGGGGGCTGGACGGCATGACGCTGGACTCTTCGAAATTCTTATATTGATTCTTCGTTGGAGGGGGAGGTTTGAAAATATTCTCAAGACCTGCTGAGCTGAACAGATCGCATTTTTCTCCATATGCAACATCCCCGTGTAATAACCGTCTTTTCCACTCCGGTGTCTCATGTGTCGCTTTATTTGGAGAGATGTTGACCGATCCGAGTTCGACTGTGTTGTACTGCGCTGAATGGTTGGCCGAGTCCGAGAGCGACCTCTGGTGCGTATTGCCCTTTGCTCGAATGCTATGCGATATATCGTCTCGTAACTTCGAGGGCGCTTTGGATGCCCGTTGTGACAGTGGAACATTGGCTTCGTTTAAGCTTCGTTCACTCAATGGGCTGCTATGATGTCCTGGATCTGCCGCCCATGTCTTCTTTTGGGGGTTGAATTTCGGTATGCGACTCGAGGTGGTCTGTCGGGACTGAGGGCGAGGGGCAGTACTGGAAGTAGCTGAATTGAAGGATGGCAGAGAAGGCGCGGGTGAGCCAGATGATTTTGGTTCCGAGGGCCAATCCTCCGAAAGGTCTTCCAACCAAGCTTGATCCATCGTGAAGGAAGTTTCGTGTGTTGGGACTTATGCGCCGGTCGTCATGGATGCTGTATTGATTTGTTGTGCTCTGGCCTGCGGGCGCGTTTTTCGAGTCGAGTGTGCGCAGATGGTTTGGAGGCGAGGCGAGGCGATAGGTGGGTGAATTGGAATTGTGTTGGAATTGAAATTGATGCTCTGCGCCCGAAAGTTCCAATAAGGAATACGATACAATACAATACCTGTTGTTAGTTAATATGATCGAAGGATTATTTTGCGACTCTGGACGCGAGGAGGGACGGCCTGAGGAGATCGCGTCCGATCGCGACCCACAAAACAAGGTGTGGTCAAGGTGGTATCGCTCCAGCAACGTAAGTATGTATACTGCTCTTTCCTCCCTCAGTAGTACAAAAACAGCTCTACGCGAAATCACGGGCTCACGCGCTGCCTTCCGCGGTCTCTGCACCAACCGCTTTTTTAGTTCGGACGTATGTGCGCACTTTAAACCCCACCACCTACCCATAGCCTTCCCATAGCCTACCCAACCTGATGCCATCCAAACAACTTTCCGCCCACCAGAAGGAGTGCTTGGTCACTCTTATGGAAGATTCGTGAAAATGGATCCCTACATACGAAGGGCTCTCCAAGATACCCCATATTTCAAGGATCCCTATTACTCCTCCCAAGCCTACCTCCCCGAAGACCTCATATGCGAAGGCAGCGATAGCGAACAGACGAGCGAAGAAATACGAGCGAAACGGAAGCGCTACGAAGAGCATGCAATTCGATATACCTGCGGGATCATGCCAACTTTGCAGTCTACCATGCTGAAGCACCCCCTCGACAATTGGTCAAATCCATGGCGGAAACAAACAAATAGACGAGAAAGGCCTAGGGATGTTCATCGCCGTAGTACGCCTCTCATGGACACAGTCGACAACACAGAGGGCGAGGAGAATGGGACAAGCGAGAGAGATGGGACAGGAGGGCCGGATGTGACACACGATTCAAGTTTCCGAACCGAACAAATTAGGTCCACGATGGTACCGACATCCGTAGAAGGTAGTCTAAACTCTACACCATGGCCTACCGAACAGGATGACAGCATGATGTTGCGACAGTCGCAAACCCAGAGAATAGGATCAAGGCAGAATGCGCAACCCAGCATAAACAATGCCTCCCCGGAAACCGACGACGAGGAACACACTGGGATGCGACGTGGAAAGAGGAGTATTGGTGGTAATGGGGTATGGCTGAAGGGGTCCTACCCTTCCAAACGTGCTCGATGGGAGGGTCCATCTATGGCTACGCCAACTCCAAATCCTGAAGACATCGGACAGAGGATTCAACGACCACCCGCGCCCATTCACTCAAAATTTGGCAATTGGGATAGCACCCAGCATCAGTCAAGTCCAAATCCTCTCTCTGGCTTTCAAAGCATTCCGAGAAATAGACCGCAGTCGAGTATTCGGGAAGGCGTTGATACCTCTCTTGCAGCAACTCTATTAACTGGCAATTTATTAATCAACAAACAACCTTTAACCCTGCCTGGCTGGACTCCGGATTTTCATCCGTTATACTCTAGCATGCTCTCGCAAGACCAGGATATGCCTTCAGAACCTCCTGTCCGAAACCAATCTCGTTCGAATTCTCGATATAATGAAAGGGGAAGCCATAGTACTTTTCATCAATTTCAAGAATCACCATTGAAACGGGAAGAGTCTCCCAACCATTCTGTTTTCTTCTTTCAACAATACAAAACACCTGGTTCTATCGCCTACCCCGAGGACTCGCAATCCACTGGTCGCTATACGCTTCCATTGTCGACAATGCCCACTGCCTCAAGGCCTCGTGCTACGCGAAACACCCCTGACGCAAGACATAGCGTTATCACTGAAGTACTACCTCCATTACCTCCTTCTGTCACGAAGCCAAATGCAACCCAACCCATGATGGATGAAGAAAACAGCTTTGTAACTGAAGTTGCAGCCTCGTCCCAAAACCTCGAGGAATTTCAATACCGGAAAAGGAGACCCAAGAAAAAGAAACGCAAGTCACAAGTGCTTCCTTCTATTCATCACGAACAGCAACCAATATTGATCGGTAGACAATCGTTGGAGGTTGTCGAAAGTGAGGGTATGGGTAATGGAATGTCCGGTCTCAACGCGGGAGACGCCATCTCCGACCTTGAGAGATCACAGAAAGACAATGTAAAGATTGAGATCTGCCAAGCGGGTGAGTCAGAAGAACGACATGTCGAAATTGATGGGCGGCCTGAAGAGGAGTACGAGGAAGAAGAAAATGTTCTGGCATCGTACCCTGTCGCCCTGTGGTATGCTCAGTCTTCTGCCAAAAGATCTCCTTCGATAGGAGAAGACGAGAGTTCTTCAGAAAGTGAAGAACCAAATCATGATGTGGATGTCACGGAATGCGAAGACAAGGACCGCAAGTCATCACATAACCCACCAGAAGATATCTCAAAGCATGCTAGTTCAGGAAGCAGCCCCCCTACTACAAGCTATCCCAAGGTTGTGGTCTCCATTCCCGAAGAAGAAAAGCCAGGCAACAATCGAGCTCTTACATCGCAAACTCGGGCAAGTCGATCTCCAGCCTCACAGTCTTTGCCAAAGCCAGAACATCAGATTCGCTCAAGAAAGTCTTCTACGCAACCTGACGAGAATGCTAAAGTTGAGGCATCAAGATGTATATATGGCTTTAGCACACAGTCTTTCAATACAACCCCTCAAAGGTCGGCAATTCATCCGCTGTCACAAGATTCCTCTGATGATTTCTCGGTACATTTTCGGACGGATGAAAGGAAGCCACAAGAGGAGAGCGATGAGGAAATCGGCGAGGAGAATGACGAGGAGAGTGATTGTGGTAATACTGAGCGGGCGCAAAGCGAGGGCTCGGTTGTTGTAGCAGAAGAAGTGCTCAAGTCTGGATCCCCGAAAAGCGTGCTACCATACAGTAGTAATCCCGATGCTATGATTCAATGTCGTTTGAGCACTTCTCCGAACACTTCAGACCCTCCTTCAAGCGAGGCAAATGCTATAGGAACTCCGAAGAGCGGTTCTATTAGTTCTATAAGCAAGGATGAGGTCAAATATACTGACAACGGGGCTACCCCAGAGGTGGCGGAGGTGGCCGTGGCCGAACAGATATCCCCCAAAACACCGGATCCAATCTTGCAAGTATTACCGCCCGAGCAACAGACTCCGTGGGCAGTTGCAAGCACTGCACCAATTCCAGTTGGCATAACTAGCGAGGTAAAGACCATCAACTCAGTCGATGCGGATTTTTATTCCCGGGAGGAAAGCGAGACTTTTGAACCAAGTGCCCCCGGGGATTTCTCCTGGCAGCATATCGAACGCCCAACGACACCGGAAAACGTCGAAATAAGGTCATTCAATGATTTGATGACTCCTCCACCTCAACCTAGACCAACAACTACAAGCCCCGATCCAAGCGAGCGTGAGCCCCAGAATACCCAGGACTTCATAGAGGCTGCAACGAAAAATCCATGGGAAGCTCCCAAAAGAAAATCACGCAAATCGGGCAAGCGGGTTTCATTTGGAATACCAGAAGAGAACGAGGAGGAAAGCGAACACGTGCAAAGTCGGAATGTCAGGCGGTACTCACCACCTCCTTTGAAGCCTATTGAGCTCTTGGAGGGCGAGACTTTGCATGATGGCACTATTGTTACGGGGTTTAAAAAGCACTTCAGCGCTATTAGAAGCGCTATTAGAAACCCTCGACGAGTGATTCTCGAAGACCCGATCACGGCTAGCAGCCCATCAGTGGGTGCGATGGCTGAAGCTTTTGTTACAGCAGACCGCGAAGCCCCGGCTGAACCATCTTGGAAGACTTCCCGTCATCTCAAGCCTCAGAAAGAGACCACAACCAACGTTATTCGCCAGGACGAAAGTGAAAGCTTTGAAGATTCGATTTACAATGTCGACAGTCCCGCCAGAAACATGGGTGACGAATTTCAAACCGACTTCAATATGGATGATGTTCTCGGCGAGGCTGCTGAGTTCCTCGGAGAGTGGTCTGTTGAGGCGGATCTTCAGAAAGCTAGAGAGCTGAAGAGGATTAGTGAGGTTGAGGACAATGGTGCTAAGAGAAGGAAGTTGTTTGGGATTGCTTAAAATAGGGGGAATTTCCAGTTGTCCTGGCTATGGTGGTACAAAATGGGCTCTATTAATAATGAACTGCTGGGCGTGGCTTTGCATATATCTGGGATATAAGATGGAAATGGACGGATGGGCGGAGCTCTGGAGCATGGTGCATGGTGCATATTAGAATACCCCTTGCAATGGCACTTTTCTGACTTAATTTCTGTCCTCGGGCTCGTGTTTTAATTACCATGGTGTTGATCACTATCGAGAAGCAGTTGAGAGACGAGCTGTTCTCACACGTGGCATAACGGGAGGTTCCCCCCTAGTATGCTAGCCAAGGTAGGTGTGCTTTGCCGCAGCGGATGTTGTGGCTGCTCCCGTAGATCTAACGGATAGGTCGCTCCCCTTTCCTTTGTCTCGGCTAGCGTCGCTGGATGTAGATCCAATCAGCAGTCGATTCCTCCTCTCATGTGAGTTTGATGCGATATCCATGGGTCTCATTCTGGCTATGTGAGATATCGTCGTCTGGGTTCGAGTTGTGATGTAGCCAGATATGAGGAAAGGGATGTTGCAGATGAAGCAAGTCCGTTGATCGAGTACGACGGCTTTTCGTTGCACGTTGTTGTTTGATAGGTTGGTATTGTTTTATGGCAATCTTTGGGATCGACAGGGGATTTGGTCAACGGGCGACGAGGATTGGAGAACCACGACTTTTGAGCTTGCTGGTATCTTTTCTGCCCGTTGGGGAGGGGGCTGCGGGGGTTGAACCGGACGGGTATCTTCCATAAATTTTGGGGTTTGATTGTTGAGCTGGTGGTGAGATCATTGGATGTTTATCAGAGGGTTTGTGAAGGGATTAGGCTGGGAGTTAGACAGGAACATGGCCTAGTTGGTCAAGCATATAATATGTAATTGTTACAGAGTGAAAACACTTCAAGGTCGTACCCTCGGCGATTTACATGGTCTATCTATATTGCCTAGGTTTGATGGAACCAATGCCTAGGTACTCCAAACATTTGCAGAGTACAGGTGACGCTTGGTATGGTATGTTGCTGAGTGGCTGGTAATGCTGTTCACTCTAGCTACCAAAATATGCAAGGGTCCACATATTTTCTAGCATATTAAATAGTTACTTTTCCAAATGAAATGTCTCATTGTATCCAAGCTGTCTATTGTTTCATTGTCCTAGTGAAGTAGCGAAGTGACGAAATAACGCCTCCGCACTGCGGCCCGAACTCGCTAAGGTTGTTTCGCCTCTCCACCAAGCACTGAACGCACCTTCCAGGTCTGCCTGCGACCATCAACACACCGTCACTTTGCTTTAATCCACTACCACTTCCTCCTGTCGCAACGTGATCCCCAAGGCGATTCCAATCTTCCACCCTCTCTACCCTCTCCGATCTCTCACAACTCATCCCCCCACGGGTTTTCTCTCACTAGATTGTACCCCCATAAACGCCAAATAATCCTTCACTCGCCGCGCCGGCAGTTGGCCCCGCCCCGCCACAACTCTCACATCTTGCCAGCCATTGCGGCCCAACGCGTGCGAATTCCCTTGGTCTCATTGCGCCAGCCAGCAGCATTTTGATCACTCAATAAATGTCAGCCTCCTCATGTCCAGCTTCCCTGTGCCTGACCCTGTCGCCTCCACCGCGCAGGTGAGGCCAGTACAAGATCTCGAAAGCAGCCAGGATGCCTCCAAGCAGAAACACAACGGCATGGCAGCTCCCCCTTCTCAACCTAAGCCGACCTCGTTGTTGACACAAGCACTGGCGGCCAGTCCCTCGGCACCATTTGCGCCGTCTCACCCCCAAACCACTCTTCAATTCGGTGCTACTCCCTTTCCAAAATTCCCAATCGAAAAACAATGGGAGCTTCGACGAGCGAATACTGAAGGAAGTAACAAGACGCCTGGATCCAAGATGGCTACGATGGCTCCCACTTCTCTATCCCATCTGCGAACCACTGCCAGTGGAGGAACTACTCCCAGGGCCAGCGCCACCGGGTTTGTCTTTCGAGACCGAGACGGGTTCGACGCACTGATCTCCAATCCGCGACAGCTATACAGTCGAGCGCGAGGTCGAGGAACATCTTTGGAGCGCACAGAGAAGGAGAAGAGAGTGCAGCAAGTACCCAAAGGTCCATGTTCTACAAACGCTGGCGACACGGGCATGACCACCCCTCCACCACAATCCCCTGCAACCGACGACCCCATATCAAGCAATATACCGATCGAAGGACCTCGAGCAGAATATCGGCTATGGAGGGACGCGCCGCATCAAAATAAGGCAGCAGAAAAAACATGGTCCATTGGCAACCAAGGAGGACAGGATGATCATGGTGGTCAAGTCGAAAAATCCATCACCGAGGCGCTAGCGGGGGTGGAACATAACAATCGCAGCAGAAAAACCAGTCATAGTTTGGGCTTTTTCAAGGAAGGTCTACCGGAGGAGAAACAAACGAGACGCGAGCCAAAGAATCGAGGCCGTTCAAAGGATGGTAGCCAATCCCAAGCCAGATTAACTGGTGGCCATGAGCAAGGAAAGCACCGTGAAGGAAAAGGTACACACGCGCGAGAAAAGACGACCGTGGTCCAGGGACTGAAATCTGTGACTGGCGAACCATTGCCCTCGCCACTCGAGCAGGAAGAAGATTCGGTCCAACAACAAACGCAAGAGGAGAGTGTAAAGCCCACTAAGGCGTCTACATCGGTTGGAACAGTAGATGGATATTTCGACCCTGAACTTTCAAGCGAGCCAACTCCAGGAGGCTCGTTGAAGCGGATGCCCACGCAATTGCTCGCGGAAATTAGGAAGCACCATAACCTGACGCCGGGCGCTGAGAAAGGCTCGTCATTTTCTCGCAGCATTCCGGTCACGGAGTCGGAGAGAACCAAGTGCGAAGATGTGGCCGAGCGCTCTTTGGAGGCCCGACACCACGACGTTGTGGACGAGGGCGACAGCCATGATGATGGAGGTGAGCTGACACAGACCAAGAGCGCGGATGAGGAGGACGATTCAGGCGAGGAGCAGATATCTTCGGCGCTTTTCGTGCCTCATCAGACGCCGCACGAGTCTCCAGAAAGAACGACGAAAGATTTCGGCGCCAGTGACCTTCTGAGGTCACATCATGACCAAAACAAGCTGGAAAGAACAAACTCACAGCAATGGCTGGAAGAACATGAGGTACCATCGTATGAAGTAGACAGACAATATATTGGTCCAGATGCCAAATCGCAAGGCGGGATTCGTGTGCCACAAACCATTGACAAGGAACCAAGCGGTGTCACTCCATCTGTGGGAGTGTATGAGGCTCCTGCTGACCATGACCAAGAATTGCAAACACAGTCCCTTGATGATGGCTCCTGTTCGACGACAGGGGACGATACTGATGACCTCGATCTCACACCAACAGGATCGCTAAAGACGGGCGCAGGTACAGGCGTCGTCGGCAAGGCTAATCGACAGAAAGCACCTCGACCAGGCCATGTTCAGGTTGACACCCAACAATCACAACCCGCGCCAAAACAGCCCCTAGAGGCGATTGAGCTGATCCCTTACAAACACCAGGTTGGGGGCCATACTACCATGTGGCGCTTTTCCAAGCGCGCGGTCTGTAAACAACTAAACAATCGTGAGAACGAGTTCTACGAACAAGTTGAACGCTACCACCCCCGTTTATTGAATTTCTTGCCTAGGTACGTTGTTGTCTATCTTTCCTGTATATATTTGATTTACCTACCACGCAGCCGTGCCAGCTAAGTACCTCTACCATTTATATCTCGCGATGGTTGCCTGTTGTGTTGCCTTGCCAATAAGCGAAATTCAATCGAGACAACGCATGTTAATATTTCCATTCTAGGTACATTGGTGTTTTAAACGTCACATTTGAGAAGCAAAACCGGCGCAGATCTTACAAAAAAGACCCTCAAGATGCGGCTGCAGATCGAGAAAGTGTGGCCTCGGCAGGGGGTACTCGAGAGCAAAGTAATGGCGGTGCTGATACCAATCGCCATTATTCTGTTGGTGGTCGTCCGGAGCACACGAGAATGATTAGTCAATCCATCAAGTCTTCCTCTGTGCCAATTCCGACTGTTACTTTTGCAAACAATAGACACATCATCCCTACGAGCTTCCTTCAACCCCATCCCCATGCGATTGATTCGCAACATAGGTCCAAAAGCGACACCGCTGCCTTGTTGAAGCTAGTTCGGGACCAACCACAAACTGCCCAGACGCAGCCTCCGTTGCCCGAGACTGAGTTTACCTTTAGGCCAACTTTGTCTGACAAACATGCAGCCAGTTGGGGCGCCACGACTGTCAATAAGAAGTTGAGAAATGAAGTTTTTGGCGAGGCATTCTTGCAACAACCTATTCCAATTCACCGTCACAAGCGTCCCGCATCACAACAGCGCTCTTTGCCGCATCGCCACAAGCAAACCCTCAGGCCTTCAAATTCCGAATCGAGTCTCAAGACAGCCCAGGGTACCCAAATCCCAGCTCAGCCAGAGGAGTCCATTCGGCGACGGGTTCTAAAGACGGAGGCAGCACGACGACGGAACGCTTCGACTAGTCAATCTCAGGATCAGCCAGAAGAACAGTCAACCGGCAAGGTTTCAGGAGGGGAAGATTCGGATCTGGACTTTGAGGGAAAGGCAGGCACCAGTGCCCCGGAACCAGAAATATCTCACAACAGCCAAGGCGGGGTGAGCAAGAAGCCAAAGAGACGATACTCTAGTGGTGGCCTTCGACGCAAACCTGACAAGGTGGAGGACGGACGTGGTAATTTGAAATACTTTGAAGAGGCCGACGATGCAGGCTACAAGGGAGATGTCGAAGAGGATGTTTTCACCATGGATCCAGAGCCTCCTAGTACTACAACTGCCACTCCGACAACGGATATTAAAAATACCGAATCGGAAAAGTCAGCAACGGAAATCGTTCAGCCACCTCCCCAGCTAGAGTCTACAAACCAAGACACCACAGATCCAGTGGTTACCTCTGGTAACGGTGTCCCAGCACAGTATCTAGGCATTCCCCGGCCTGTAAACCCAAAGGAAGCACAAACCCCATCAGGCTCCCGTGTGGAATATTTCCTATTGCTGGAGGACTTGACTGCAGGCATGAAAAGACCTTGCATTATGGATCTCAAGATGGGCACACGGCAATATGGGGTAGAAGCGAACGAGAAGAAGCAGAAATCGCAGCGCCAAAAATGCGGGGCAACGACCTCCAAAGAGCTTGGTGTGCGACTTTGTGGACTGCAAGTGTGGGATGTCAAAAGCCAGACCTACATCTTCCAAGACAAATACTTTGGCCGTGACCTCAAAGCCGGACAAGAATTCCAAGATGCGCTCACGCGCTTTTTGTACGATGGAGTTGATTACTCGAGTGTTCTACGTCATATCCCAGCTATTCTTCGTAAATTGCGGCAACTTGAGGTGCTCATCCGCAGTCTTGTTGGCTACCGGTTTTACGCTGCGAGCTTGTTGATGTTCTATGATGGGGATACGGAGGATGTCTCGGATGTGGATACGGATTGTACTACGACGACCGAGAAGGAAGGTCCCACGGGTCGAAAGAAGGGAATTGATTTCAAGATCGCCGATTTCGCGAATTGTGTTACCAAGGAGGATTTGCGATCGAATGATCGTCCATGTCCGCCGAGACACCCTGAACTTCCGGATAAGGGGTTCTTGAGGGGGTTGAAGTCTTTGAAAAGATACTTCCAGGCGATTCAGAAGGAGTACAGCAGTAGTCAGAGTTCCGCAACGAATGAGGTGGAGCTAGGCGTGAATGGAGATGGAAATGGAAATGGACTGGGAAATGGACCGTTATATGATGGCGTCGATGAATTTAATGACGATGACGATGAGGGGGGGGTCAGTTATTGATTCATGACGACTACTGCTACCCATGGGTGAGGGCTTAAGATGGATACGGCCTGCTGTGTGTTTTTCGTTTCTTGTCAGATTATTGAGGGCTCTCTCCGGACAGATGATATGGAATGGGTTCGGGGATGCATTTGCTTTGGGTTCGGTTTGCTTTGGTTTGGCTGGTTCGGTTGGTTGGGCGTTTGGGGCAATTTGGGGTTTTCTCATAATTTTGCGCATACCCTGCATTAGCAAATGGCGTTGATTGTTTTTCATAATTCAGATTGGCTCTTTTTCTCAACAGAGGGGAATATGGGGATAGGTTGGGGGTTTCCTCTTTTGCTTATGACTAGATATCCTAGTGCTGGCGGGCTCTCACGGGCTGGGTGGATTTGCTGTGGCTGGGGCTGGTCTTTTGCTGATGAAATGAAGGGAGGAGGATATGATGCGACCACCACCACCCTTTGTTGTTGCTTGTAGAAGTAGTGGTAGGGATGAATGAGAAACTTTTAAAAAATTCCTGCTCTTGATCGTGAGTTCTTGTGTATGAAGGAGCGTAGTGGTATGATGCCAATTAGGGCATCTGCGCCGAAGCTGGACCACTCCGGCATAGCCGCCCTACGTCGGGCGGCTGGAACCGAGTATGAATAAATCAATCAATCAACATAACTAGCCAGTCCAACTCATTATACCTGCTTCCGTTTATACAAGATCTTCGTGGAGTTCTATAAACATTTGGTGTTTTTTTCTTCTCTTTCTTTATGTTTCCCCCCCCCCTCTCTTTTTTTTTCCGCTCCTATTTTTTGGGGGCGACCCCAAAAACACCCAGAACACCCCCTCACCCCCCCCCCCCCCCCCCCCCGGATGGGTAAGATACGCAGAATGTAGTTGCCGAAATGAGATATCCCCCAAAGAAGCTTTCCACGTCTTGTAATCACTTGCGCTCTCATTTGGACTCGTAATTCACAGAGGATAGTGTTGAGGAGCTTGCAAATTTATCTGTCTAGCGTAAGAGGATAGCCCAGACGGATCGCAAAGTCCTGGCAATTCCACCAGATTGGTAGATATACCCAACCAGAGAAGAGGCCATTGAACACTATTGAATATAAGTATGTAAGGACAATATGCTTTCAAGGTATCATCACTCTTACGAGAGACCGTTAATTCATCATCTCAAAAATCTGTTCTGCCAAGGTATTCAATAGCCTCGATCGACTCGATAGTATCGTTGTGCCATTGTGCCATTGCTCGCCAGCCCCATTAATACCATATTGGGGCTTTTTGAAAATGGAAATGCTTCCTTGGTGGTCCTAGTATCTTCCGTACTTAAGTTTGTCTTGATATAGTAACGAATTGTCCGCCCAGGTTTTCAATGGAACCAAGCAGATTGCGAGATGTCTTGCAAAACAGAGGTTCTCGGATATACGAGGTGGAGATGCAGGATCCCATCCGCTCAATGGGGGCGTCTTTCGCTCGATCTGCGAACCAAGCTCCGATAGGACTCTGTTCATGGACACATCCAAAGGGCATGCCACGAGTAATACCACCCTCAAGTTCGATTCGGGATCTGCTGGGTTTGTAGGCAGATTGTCTGCCGGTCTTGAGCCCGTATTTTGCATGTTATATTTCGAAATTTCTGACGTCGGAGGGAGGTGACAATTGACGTGGTAAAAGGGTGCGCGTTGGTATTATATCATTAGTAAAGTGGGGTTCTTGACAAATAGCCTAATAGTCAGTTAACCCAACTACAGAGTCAAGTGATTATCAGCAAAAATGTCAAGATTATGTGAGCACAGAAGTAATATTGATAAAATAGTGGGTCAACGATGGTGTTGATGGCTATTCACTCTGATGTGTGTGTGTATGACTGGAAGTCAGGGTGGGTTTTGACTCCCCAGGGTTATCTATACCCTGGAATGGCTTATTCAGCACACCGGGATGCTCTGAATTTTGACAAAAAACTGTTCATAAATTTCTCTTCAGATTAACACTCTTTCTCAAAGAACAATAACATATGTACCGTATCGGGATGCGATAACTCAACACCTGTACGCGGTGTATCCCACGAACCTACAGTGCTCTATTGAGTATCTGCAGAGCTAAGCTTGAGTTAAAAAAGATGGAACTGGTGGTGGTCGTCGCGATTGGCCGTCTTTTACGCTCTGCGCGCGGTCGCAATTAACAATGGCATTGGCTATTTGAATAACTTGTCTACTTGGATGATTTACGATTTACATATGTAAGTTCGCTTCCTTGAAAAGATTCTTCTAGAAAATTGAGAAGGTTAAAATTATTGATTGAATATCTGGCGATTGTAGTTCAATGCTATATAGTAAATCTGTTCGTGTAACTAAATTCTTCTATCTAGTTAGGACAATAAAATAAACTAGTAAACTTACGACAATCATATTTGAAGACTATCTATAGAAACTCATTTGTTTGAATAAATTGTTCAAAAAAGTTAACATAATAGAGATAGATAACGTACATGTATAGCGAACCAGTCAAACAAGCGAACCGGCTAATCGAAAACACACCTAAAATCACAATTTTGACTTTGTAATATCTTTACGAATTGTTGATAAAAAATGTTGAAATTAAAACTTTGATTTAATTACTATATAAATATAAAAGTTATGAAATGTAAGACTATGACTAATTTATATTAAAAAGTTATTGAAAGAAGAAGAAAAAAGACAAGATTACAGGGTCTTTTTAAGCGAATCGCTAACTAAGATTATATAGCGTCTGAAACTCGGAATTCTATATATATACATAATAATGAAATGAGAGTTTAAATTTTAACATTTTTGATTAACAATTCGTAAAGATATTACAAAGTCAAAATCGCGATTTTAGGTGTGTTTTCAATTGGCCGGTTTGCTTGTTTGGCAGGTTCGCTATACATGTACGTTAAGTAAAGTTACGATGATTATATTTTAACACACTATCTAGAAACTCGTTTGTTTAAATGAATTATTCGATTCCGTTGGAAAAATTGAAATAAACGAGTAAAGTGACGAGGAGCGTGACTTGTGCCTAACTTCATGCATATGTTTTGAATTTTTGTTTTAATTGGAACAATAAGGATTGAGAAGTAAAGCTATGATTACCTAACATACTCTATTACAAGTAATATTACTGTCGGTACTATGCATCATCGAGAATTGAAAACTTTAGAGTTCTTCATAATTTATATGTTGCTATCGCGCGAAATTTTAAGGATTTCTGAGAGTTTTACAAGGACTTTTAAGTCTCTGGCTTATGGTACTTGGAACAATTTCGCTTCGTATCGAATCTGAAAATGAAGTGAGGGAATGTGTAGTATTGAGTTCCGCTATACGAGTTATTGCACAATTGGACTAATCTAATTGGATAATAATATTCTTATAGGCCAATTCCATAGATGGCCTAAATCGGCCGTCTAATAGAGCGATATTAATCAAAGCTCACTTTCTTTTCAAACTTTCCCGTCACTTGCTCTAGTCCTTCCTACCCCACACCCCTAAATAAGTACAAACTGAAAATCTATATGCTAGCCTCACAAAACAAAGTTTATCCCATAATTTTACTTTTATTAAAAGGGGTAGAGAAGGGGGTGTATTGCTCCCAGCCTCTTTTTCTAATGCTATTCCTTGTTCCTCCTTGGTCACTGCCTCCGCACGAGTTTATGATAAAAATGAGGTTCGGTGGCTGTTTTCAGGTAAGTCGGTGGCTGGGAAATAATAGCGGGGCTAGGGGAACTCGTTAAAAAACGAATCGTAGCTATAAAAAAGGTGGGAGTAGAAGGGGTATACGAGCAGGGACGGGCTTCAAGGCTAAAAACTATACATAGAAATTGCTATTAAATGTTTTTTAAAGCTTAAATTTACTATACTTTCTTAGTCCAATTTGGCAAATGGACTAGTTAAAATTATCGCTGAAATAATTAGTCTATTATCTAAATAGACAGCTATTGTACAAATAGATGTCCAATTGCGCAATATCTCGTATAGCGGAATACAATACAACAGATGGAAGTGATAAATATCTTTGTTTCAAACGATGCTTCGTTCTCCCTATTTACTTAAACTATGAACGCACAGCTCGGGACAGAAGATACGAACAGGAGTAGATAATTTCATTTGGGGAATATCTTCCTTCTGACTAAATTATATTGGCTAGAAAAGCAATTAAGACCGCTCCTTGTATATAGATACGTTAGACAGCAAAAAAAGTACATCATTGAAACATATGGAGTATGAGGCGAGTGACTTCTTAATTTAGATGTGAGATCTGGCTTTCATCTCTGAAAATCGCCTTGTCATTCGAGTTAATTAACCTGCCTCCCAGGGGTATCCAACTAAAACGCTCAAATGATAATTACCACCCTAGAATCAACCGATTCTTGCCATCATAAATCATCCTCAACTCCTCCAACTTCCATTCCAACCCAAACTTTTCCCCACCACCTTCCTTTACCCAAATTTCATTTGAAGCCCACCCTTTTATCACCAACCAACTCCCTCCATCTCAAGGTTCTCAACAACAACTTCTCACTTCTCACTTCTCACTTCTCACCCCCCACCCTCATCCCCTCCCTCTTTCATGCTCTTTTTAACCTTTTCCTTTCTTCGTCAAGCTCCCTGTTTTCCCTCTCTAGAGTCTCAATCCGTTCCTTGGCCAAAATCAAAACTTCAGCCTTGCTAATTCTCTTCGCCGAACTCTCCTCTGCTTCATTATTCAACACTTTACTAGCAGGAAGAACAGAGAGAAGAGTATCAAATTGCCGATTCAATCGATTGCGATATTTTTTCTCGATCAGATTATGATTCATTCGACCGATAGCGTTTTCGCATATTGGAGAAGGAGAGGAACGAGATTTGGATGGTTTTGTGGCTTGAGATGTGGGTTTGCGTTTGGGTGGAGGGGGGGTTGGGACGTATGGTTTTTTGGAAGATCGGGTTCGGGTAGGTCTGCTTTGTGGTTTGGCTTGAAGGGCTGGTTGTAGTATTTCGCGCATTTTTGGGGTGGTTGTGAGTGATGGGATCTTATTAGTGGACACATGTTGTTCTGCATATGGGACTGGTGGTATCTCCTTCCAATTTTCGGTTTCTGTTGGGTTTGATAATCCGAGTGGTTCAGTCATAGGATAGGCGAAAGGGGAATCACTGAATATTTCATTCTTGACGAATGAAATAGCAGGCGAAGCTCCCAGATGAGTCTCTTGAAAATTGATATCGAATGGGTTTCCTGACTCAATTGTTGTTGGGCTACAAAGGGTCGAAGTTGGAGAAAGTGTGTGTCCGGAACTCGACCAGCTGGTGGTATCCAAGTTTGGGAGATCCCACTCGGCTCCAAAGGCAACGTTGAACTGATCGTAAGAAATTAGAGGCCGACCGAGCGCTGAATGTCGATATTGCTCCTGTGTAATCGTTAAGTTCATTATTTGGTATACGAAGTAAAGATAGAAACTTACCTCTTCTCGGATGCTCGGTTCAGACATCCCACAGGTTTCCATTCGCTAAAGTCGTATTATTGGAAAATTGAAAACGAAGTTGCAGAAGATAAAACTTCAATTCAATTATAGAACAGATGTGCAAAAGGAAAGAGTTTACAGAATTAAGATTAGATGGAGAAGAATATCTCAATACGAGTCAGAGATAACATTTCATCATATTGAACTTCGAGCGGGGAGGCGGGGGAAACTGACCGATGGGATGCATAGTGACAACAGAATGGCTCCGAATCCTCCTTGCTAATTCGCCATAATCTGCGGGAAATAGAATGTTGGCACATTTGGCATGCGGGGCGATGAATAATTGCATCAAATCCCGAGCATGGATATTCAATATCCTATCCAATCCCGAGAAACTTTGGGTTACACCACAGGGAAGCAATTGGTAACCTAGCTTGGCAATAAATAAACCCATAGCAAATTGCGATGATAGAGTAACATAATGGTCTGAGAATGCAAGGCACAGTGAAATTTGATAGTGCTCTTTCCAAATCAGATTTTGTATGGGCCGATGAAGTAATCGATACGCTGGGGAGGATCGTTGCAAATTTGCATGTGCTGATATAGAGTGATAAGAGGAGAATTAATACGAAGATTATGTCTTCTAAGTGCCGACTTTGCCGAGGCTTGACGAGATTGATACGTAATTGATGCCTAGAAAATAGAATTGACCGATAAGAGTCCTCGAGAACACAAGCTCCAAAAGTCGATCTGAGATGTATTACAAGGCACCAAGGCATCGAAGCGTTGGGATGTAAATTTACTGCCTGGCGGGCTATAAAAAGTGTTTCGCACATACACCAGGTATCTCAAAGTAAAAATGGAGGATGGAATAGTGGCCATAGCTTAATTTTCTCGGACAGCTAGGAAAATTTGCTAGCGCTGTGGACAGACTAGATTTACGGAGCTACCTCCAGCAAACGTCGTTTGGTTCTTCGTGGACCACCTTCTACAACGACCTTTAACACTTCAGCCTTCGACGAGAGGTACCAAATTTTCTGCCTAACGAACCTCCATAGCCTACCTAATGACTTGAAGACATGAGAGCCCGCTACCAGAAACATTGAAAACTTCTAGCTCCCTCTCTCGGAAATTCCGAGAACTTTAGACATTCTGGCGAGGTTTGAAGTGGACGCCCTCTTAGAAACTACTTCATTTAGTCTTCAGATATACTTGGCTTTTAGATTCCGCTCCAGATAGTGGAGCTGGGAGCTTGCGATGGAGAGTTGATTTACGAGCAGTGTAATGACTGAATAGAATAGAATAGAATAGAATAGAATAGAATAGAATGATAGGGTGTTACTCTATTCTATTTGTTGATAGGTACGGTGATATCTGTACAAGAAAGCCTGTTGTTATTTCTGCAGGCAGCAAGGCAGAAACGAAGTCAGCCTAGAGGGCTAACTGGAGGTCTGACTTCAAGGCAGAATAGAATTGATGGGTTATATAATTAGGAGTTTATCTTTGGAGAAGGAAATCAAGTCTTTCATTCTTGCTTCTTGGAAATATATCGTTGTGATAAGTGCTGCATTCCAACACTATTTAACCAATTTAACGTTACTCTTACTCTAATCTATTCTACTCTGAATAACTCTGAGTAACTCTGAGTAACTCTGAGTAAAGTCGGGCCGACTATCGGAGGTCGGACCGAGTACTAGGAGAGTTTAGGAGTATTTATATAAGTCACTTGACAATACCTCTTAATAAACAATTTTAAAGAAATATAAGTGTTTTAAAGAAGAAGAAAGAAAAAATAGTAACTATTTTTAATATTAACTATTTTTAATATTAACTATTTTTAATATTAACTATTTTTAATATTAACTTCTTTGCTATGTAGATATAGCTTTTCTTAGTATAAATTCTATATAAATATCACGTGTATATTACTCAGATTAATTATTCAGAGTAATAGAGTAATTACTCTATTCTATTAAAAGGACCTGTTACTCATACTCTACTCTACTCCGAGTTACTTAGAGTAACGTTGAGTAATTGAATAATTTGTCATTACACTGTTTACGAAGCCTGGGCAAGAAATTAAGGAAACCGCACGTAAATGGAGTGGCCATAGAGATAAAAAGTGCTGTAGTATGTTTTGTAGTTGAGTTCATGGAAGGCGCGACTGACACGTATTTGAGGAGTCCAGGGTAAGCTCAAGATGTGAAAAGACGTGAGGTGACTGAGAACTCGCTCTTTCCTCTCTATTAAGGTTCGTTCTATCTCGACCAAAAACCAAACCGACGAGTATCAAACTGTTCTTTCCATGGTAATAAGACCGGCGACTTCTTCCCTTCCAAACTTGTCTTCCATTTTCGCCGCTACTTCTTTTCTCGTCCCATCAACCCTCCTTCTAAGTCCTTGTTGACCCGAAAAGAGACGTGTTTACCCCTGATGCTAAATTTTTGGTCGAGGTCATCTACGACGATCCTCCCCCACTGTCCAATTCCAGAAAGACACAACTTGATTCTATATTCTCCCGTCTCCTTCCTCTCTCAATATCGAAAACTTTTCTTCCTAAACTGTTGTATTCCTCTTCAAGTCACCAGCTCGTCTTCCCAACAAACTTCCTTCGCCAACCATATGCACCATCACATTGTCATCCACAAGTACATAACCAGCTAAAAGAAATTCTCTTAATTAGACTCAATCATTGCAACGACTACAGTGTCGAGTAATTGTATACGAGATAGAAATGTAGAGTTATAGGTTTAGAAACCATTTTCGGGTCACGCTCTGTAGCCGTCAACATCCTTCGTTCCTTCTTTCCCTTGGCCAGATGTGTCACTCCTGCCCTCCCAAAACATTTCAGCCAATCAACTTGGCTGTAACCCACTTCTTTGAAGCTGAGCCAAACCTGCAAGTGAAAAACCGAGCTACGTAAAACAATATCAAACAAGAAGCCAAGAATTTTGGACCCATCTTTCAACATCAGCTCAACCAAGTCCGAAGTACCTAGAAATTTTTTATTAATAAATGTTAAGTTTAAGTGATTTCTTCAGCTACGACCCCTTCCTTACCTACAAAAAAGAGTTCGGCCTCCAAAAGAAACGAAAATGTTGTAGGATTGCTGTAGCAGTGATCCCATTTCAAATCCCAGTTCAGTGGGTCGGGCTTATAGTCGTAAACATCAGAGCTTTCTTTCCTCTATTGCTTAAATAGCTCGCACCGCTCCTGCCATACCTTTACAAAAACAAAACTTGACTCTCAAGGCAAACTCCGATTTCCTTCCTTCCAACCTAATACATACACTTATACCATCGAGAGCCAAGTACTTCCAATAACCACGAACAGAGGCATCTTTATAAAACCAGGAAACCCCATCATCGCGAGTAAAAATTACCAAGTCCAACAGCTTTGACATCTGACACAGTGTTCTTCCCAGATAACCGCACCGGTAATTTCTCATCGCAATCTTCTATGTGACACAAATAACAAAAAATACAGTGACCAGACAAAACAATGTATTTTTTTCACCACTACACTAACCCCATACCCAGCTATTCCCAGCATAGAAGCCCAAATCGCGCCCTTACCCAAGCCAATTAAACCCATAACCCATAACCCAATTTTGTGTACGCCAAGTATACCTACCAACCTACCCAACCTCCAATTTTTGTGTCCCCCTTTTCCCTTTCTCCCCTAAAAAAAACGCCATGTCAAATCATAATCTCACCCCCTACCCCCCTTGCAAACCATCTCCTCACGACATGATAAAAAAAGCAGCACCCCTAAAATAAAAGCCCAACCATAATCTCACGGCGCACTAACAGTGGCCCGTCCAAGCGGACTCCCAATATTATTCCCATACTGCCCCCCAAAATTCCCGGGCCCCCTATAATCACAAACCGTATACCAACCTACACATCTCATTAGCCCTCTCCTCTCTCCTCTCCTCTCCATCTCTCCATCTCCATTCATCCACCAAAAAAGAAGAAGAAAAAAGGAAAAACTCACTGCCAAAAGGCGCCCCAAAAATCGTCCCCGGCGCACAATAAGAAGTCGCACACCCAACCTGATTACTCCCCTTCCAAACAAGCTGCGAAAAATGTCCCCAAGCCCCGAAATTGGACATGTCAGGTGTTGGTTGCCCGTAGTAGGAAGGCAGGAAGGCGTTGAATTCCGAGTTGTACCACTGGTTTGTGATTCCGCGGGCGAGGTAAATTTTGGGGTCCTTTGAGGAGAGGGAGGGGTCTGAGGAGC
Organism: Hymenoscyphus fructigenus; assembly: GCA_001414455.1. Taxonomy (NCBI): domain Eukaryota; kingdom Fungi; phylum Ascomycota; class Leotiomycetes; order Helotiales; family Helotiaceae; genus Hymenoscyphus; species Hymenoscyphus fructigenus. The sequence continues at coordinate 647,637 of LKUV01000004.1, read as the reverse complement.
CGGCTGCTGCGAGGTTTTGGCCGTAACCTCCTCCGCCTGGTGTTCTGTGGGGATTGCGTTAGTGAGGGAAAGGGGAAAGGGGGAAAGGGGAAATGAGAGAGGAGAAGGAGAACAAACAAATCATGAGCGAATTTACAACCATCAGCAACAGTCTTCGCGTACCCCGCCAACTCCGCACTCCAAGCCATATCAGGAGCCGAGTGATTCTGTCGATGGATTTTATGTTGTTCCAGTGCCACACTCGTATACGCAGCATTTGCTCCCCCAGCCGTCGAGGAAGCAGGTTTGCTAGTCGTGGCAGGTTTACTAGTCGTCGCGGGTTTGGTGGATGATTTCAAGGTGGTAGCTGGTTTGGAAGTTGTGGCTGCCAAAGCTGCTTTGGTTAATGTAACTCTTGGTGCTGCAGTGGTTCGTGGGGGTGTTACTGGTGCTGGTCGTACTGGCGCAGGTCTTCTACTGTTGCTGACGCCAAATGGGAAGATGGAGGCATCGCCCAAGTAATCGCTACCCAGACCATTGCCTATGTCGTCAAAGTTGAGACCGAGAGCTGCCGCGTAACCACCTGTATTTGCTCGACGACGGATATTCGTTCCTTGCGCTGCAGTGGTGAGGAAAAGTAAGTTAACAAGTGTGGAGATCTGCATCTTGAGATCTTTTTTTGAAAACTAAACGAAAAAGGAAAAGGGGTTGTCAAATGTTAATTTGGCGAGAGGATGTCGAAATCCACCGCGAAGCTTGAAGGGAAAAGAGAGAGAGAGAGAGAGGTGTATTGAGAAATATCATTTTATCTTATAGGTATCAATATTAACCTCTCATTTTCATGTGTTTCGGAACCTACATTCCTTAGTGTTTTCTTGCTTCATGACGGCTTGACAACGACAAGCGACAAGTTACAAGGTGACTGGCAACTGTCCAACTGCCGTCTGCTGAAATGCTGAAACACGTGGGAAGACTTGAAAATATAGAGGGGAGGTGGAGTAGATCTTGGCAAGAATGTGAAGTAACGTGTAGAATGAGACATTCGCGAGGAAGGAAACATTTTGTTGATCTCGCTACTTTCTCTGATTGGGGACTAGTTCGTCGTCAATCGTTTCCTTCAGCCGCTTCGTTTTTGGAGGAAAGGATGATTTGGTATTGGGTTTTGGTGTTCAAAAAGAGTGAGCTGAGAGGTTGTTAGCGCAGCGCTTTCATGAGCTAACTCTCGTCGTACGTAATACGTTACTGTATCATTATTCTCCGAGAGATTATCGAAACTTTCTTTGTTATTGCCCTGCTTTTGTCCGTGATCGCGAACTCTTGAAATTCTCCGAATTGCGACGAGGAATCGGACGGTCCACTTACCGGTACCCTTGACTCTTCGAATTTCGATGACCTCTAGCTTGAGGATAACTGAGATACCGATGGAAATATCGAGCGATGAGTGTCTAAGTTGATTCATTTGCTCTAACCTAATTTTCCTGGTACGAAAGGGTGACCTGCACTCAACCCACCATCAACAGCCCAAGCCTGGCCATTAACATAACTGCTTTCTTCACTTCCCAGAAACAATGCCACTCTAGCAACCTCATCCGCATGGGCTCCTCTCCCCAATGGGTTCAACTGCCCAATCTTCTTCTCTGTTCCTCGTGCTCTTGCAGCCTCGTACATCACAGCAGTCATACCAGTTTCGATAACTCCAGGACATATTGCGTTAATGCGAACTCCTGTACCAGCTAGTTGATAAGATATTGTTTGCGCAATGGAAATTACGGCTGATTTCGACGCAGAATAATCGGTTGATCCTGCGTTGGACCGAATACCGGCTACAGAAGCTGTACATATAATACTTCCTGAGGGAAATTTCTTTTCCTCGGATGTTTTCATCATAGCTCGAGCCGCATACTTGGCAGCAAGATGAACACTGTTCCAAGGTTAGTAATATTATACCCCGGGCGGCTACACATCGTATGCTACAGACCTAACAACATTGGTTCTTAAAGTCGACAGAAATTCCTCTGGTGTAATGTCTGTAAACACCTTGGTCTGTCCCACCACGCCAGCATTGGCAAAAAACACATCCAATCTTCCATACCCCTTAATGGCATCATCCACAACTCCCTTCACCGACTCTTCATTTGCCGCATCAAACTTCCTCGTATGCACCTCGACATCGGGATATAAGGATGCGAGTTCACGCTTATGGATTTCGAGGTTGGAGTCGTTGAAGTCGCAAATATACACAGCCTTTGCACCATTCTGTGCAAATTGATGTGCTGACGCTCGACCAATGCCTAGGGGGGAATTGGTCCCTGGAGATGGTGAGTATATTGCATTGCATTGCATTGCATGGCAGCCCAATGGAAGATGGATTGGGCATAGTAGGACTTACCTGTAACAATGACTACTTTTCCCTTGACTCGAGGACCGTTGGAGTTGGGTGCGATCTTTTTGAGGATGGGGAGGCCTTCGAAGGTTCCTTGGTCTGGGATGGGTGCGACCAGCTGCTCACTCAGGGCCGCCAACCTTCTCTTTGCTACGGCAGACATGGTGTGAAGCTTGTCGATGATATAGTGTATATAGTGTATATAGAGTGGAATGAGAAGATAGAAGCAGAGAAAGAGGGAGTTCACTACATGTTGTACTTGTAATCTGCTTACATTGGACAGCGCAGCTGGAGGTTGGACGTTGAGATTGCGGGGAGCCTTCCTTCGCCGAGCTCTGGGGTTTGTACCGCGGTCCAGCTGTGAGCCAATCACCTCTTGCTCACCAGCTTCCAGTTCCATTTGGCTGCGGGGAAATACGAATATGTTTCTGGAATAGATACCTAAGTCGGTATCTCTGGATGGAATATAGAATGCCTCGATTCTTGAGTATTGCTTTCCAATTTCATCCTCTTATATATATGTTTATAGAAGACCAAACATGCCAGTACCTTGTCTGGTATCGAACTCGAGAGATATCCCAGTAATGGCCAGAAGCTTGCTTGTACGGGATATCCGATGACCCACTACAAGTGCCAGATTTACTTGAATAATAAAAGTAATTTGAATTTTACTCACCTACGAACCCAGTCAAATTGTCAACTGCTCTGGATCGTGATTACCTGCTGAGGTCAAGAGTATTAAGGGAAAGGACTCTTCTCAACTCCTCCCTATTCAAGATATGTCAACACAACACACAACACACATCAACACAACACACATCAACACAACACACATCAACACAACACACATCAACACAACACACATCAACACAGCCTGCCCTCAGTACATTCTGGACTTGACGTAGAGCACCCTAGCATCTTCTCTCACAGATTAGCTTGCAGAACATTCCCCAGCCGTTTCTGTGCTGCACTTGCTCGTTGCTCGTGTTGTTGGTCCACAGGGTTGCAGCCAGTTGGTGTACCGGTGCAGCCATCGTCTGAGATATTTGCGTGCTCGCCAGTTCTCACACGCCAGGGAATCACGCCAACGCCAGACAGAATTAGCTGTAGAAGTCGCGTACGCCGTCAAAAAGGGGATTAAGAGCAAGGTGGAGGAAGTTTTATAAAAATAAAAATAAAGAATCAGGTAAGTGACCTGAAACATTTAGGTGGCAGCAATCTGGGGCGGTCTCATGCATCTCATGCATAAATTCTCTCCCTTAGCGATGTCCGATATGACGAAGGAATTATTTGTCTCTGACGTGCACCGCCAGCACCAACAACAACAGCACTCCACCACAGTCAAACGCCAGGCACACAACACCTACCACCACAATTACCCCCCAATCCCCATCAACGACCTCCTCTCCTTTGCCAATTTTGGCAAACCCGCCTTTACTGAAGCTTCATTCGTCTCATGCCAATCGGATGCATTCAACACCGCGCTGCGAAGGCTGTCACACGAGGAGGGCCATCTACTAGACTGGGGGGATTCCGATTTGATTGCGCTGCCGGCCATGGACCTTGATGCTGGCTCGCCCTCACTACACAGGTCGGCCTCAAACCATTCCAACTTTTCCTCCAAAAGCTCGAGATCACAGACGGTACGGGCGCGCCCAAGAAAATATGCCTCCTACATGTCGAGTTCCGCATCGTCAATATCAGACAAGTCCCTGACCTCGTTTCCCTCCTTTGGCCCTGAATCCCCACGAGACGAGCGCCCCTTATTACCAGTGCTGCAAACCACAGATGGGACAGTAAACCTATCGCACAAGTCCAGCCCATTACCTTCGATCGTCGATAGCCTGACAACCAAATCGACCCCTATCCCCCACGAGCGATCCGCCCTGTTTGACGATACGCCCCTGAGTACACGACATGTCCCTGGCGCGCTCCACCTCGCCAACGACGAACACATTGAGAGGCTGATTGCCCGGAATGGCGCGGTGGCTTTGGTCAGGCAGATGGCGGAGGATCTGGCTCAGCGCGATGCACAAATTGCCATGATAAGTCGCAAGGCAGAGAGTAGGGAGCGGGCCTTGAGGAAGATTGCATTGGAATGCGGACTTTCGAATTTGGACTTAGAAACACGTTTGCGCACAGTCGAAGCTGATCGAAAAATTGCGAGCGATACAAGTACAACCCAGAATTCGGCTTCTGATGAAGGTGGTTTGGAGGATTTAATGAGCGATGCGATGAGTCAAACTGTGGTACTGGGAGAGCGGGCACTTCTGGACAACGATTCTACAATTCGAGCAAGGGATTCGCTCAAGGCGCTGGAGGACAGACCAGCAAACGTTCAAAGAGGTTGGAAAGATTATATTTGGGGGGGGACAAGCAGGAAGACCAGTCGGGCGAGTAGTATCGCAGGTGATACCGTCAATGGTAATGATCCAGCCACTACCAAAATCAATGCCACGAATGGTCGACGTACTGTTCTCCAATCTGGTCTTTTTGAAGCCCCAGATTCAATTCGTACTGCAAGTCGTGCTTCCAGTATAAACTTGAACAACCCGAATCGCGAACGAAAAGCTTCTGGTTTGGCTGCCTTTGCGCTCAAGCTTGTTGCTGGCGGTACTGCGATCAATAGGGACGAAGGAGCAAATGGGCGTGGTCGAGCAAATAGCACAGGCGAACCACGCTCCGCTAGAGCACTCTCTTCCAATAGTACAAGGACGACAATGTCGGCAAGAGTTGCACCCGCAAAACCGCCTCCCAAGGCCATACCAACCACTAGACGATCAATTGCATCGTCGACTAATAGTGGGGTCGTCAGAAATACCCAAGACAGATGGGATACGATGGGGGCCAGTCCTCAAAACAACACATCTGGAGGGGTAGAAAATTACGGTCCTGTCGAAATGGACCAAATATTACCGCCAGATGCACAGCCACCAACTCTCACTCAGATACACAGGAACCCTTATAATCAGGAATTTCTCACGGACCGATTTGGATTTATTTACGATCAACGTCGCAAAAAGCGACAAAAGGAGGCTGCCGAAAAAGTAAGGAAAAGCAAAAGAGGAAGTAGAGTTGAAATGTTGAATAGCGCGAGAAGCGGTCTGTCTGCTGGTATTGCAGATAATGATATTGACGTTGAAGAAGAACGACCGGATACCCCCACCTCATTGGAAGAAAAAGGAGACGATGGCAAACCAACCAAACGTTGGCAAGACTATCTTAAAATTGCCACCTTTCCTACAGAGCTACTTTCACATACTCCTGCGGGCTCTGATCCTACTTTTGAGGTTATGGAAGGTGGTGAGGTACCCAAATCACCTGCGATTTTCAACGATGAAAGGGGGTTTGTACCATCTGCTAGCACTACAGCCGCTCAACCATCAGTGCCAGTTACATCCGACAATGCAACCATTTCAAAGCCAGAAATACCATCGCCATCACAAGCGGCGCTCTCGTCGGAAGACATGGAACCTGTTAAAATACTACTTCAACAACTAGATGAGGTTCATGATTCCTTACAGCGAGATAAAACAGTCAAATGGAATGATTTTTTGCGCAAGGTTCGAGCAGAAAGAAAACGAGATGGCGAAGCTGCTGCTGCTGCACTCGCTGCAACAACAGACAAAAGCTCGAGGCCGGTACTAGCCATCATGCCCGAAGCATCTTTAATGGATGGGGAAATGATTGGTGTTGCTGGTCTTGGTAACAAAGGCAAAGTCGGACGCGCAAAATGGAATGAATTCAAGTATCTTGTTCTTGGTGGAATTCCCGTCGCTTATCGTGCTAAGATCTGGGCCGAGTGCTCAGGGGCTTCGACCCTTCGTGTTCCTGGATATTACGATGATCTGGTTGCGAATCGAGAAGGGGAGGATGACCCGGCGATTGTTGCGCAGATACAGATGGATATCAATCGTACCTTGACTGATAACATTTTCTTCCGAAAAGGTCAAGGAGTTACGAAATTAAACGAGGTTCTACTAGCCTACTCTCGACGAAATGCAGAAGTCGGATACTGTCAAGGCATGAACTTGATCACAGCATGTTTACTCCTCATCATGCCTACGGCAGAAGACGCATTCTGGGTCTTAGCAAGTATCATCGAAAACATCCTTCCCCAAGGCTACTACGACCACAGTCTCCTCGCCTCCCGCGCAGACCAACAAGTCCTCCGTCAATACGTCACGGAAATCCTCCCCAAGCTCTCCGCCCACCTCGAAGATCTCAGCATCGAGCTCGAAGCCCTAACCTTCCAATGGTTCCTCTCGGTCTTCACGGACTGCCTCTCGGCCGAAGCCCTCTTCCGTGTCTGGGACGTGGTCTTCTGCACCAACGACGGCTCAACCTTCCTCTTCCAGGTCGCGCTCGCGCTGCTGAAGCTTAATGAGAGCCAGTTGTTGGGGTGTGCGAGCCCGGCGGGGGTGTATACGTATATTAATCATCAGATGACGAATCATGCTATTAGTATTGATGGGTTGATACATGCGAGTGAGGGGCTGAGAAAAGTTGTTAAGAGGGAGGAGGTTGAGGCGAGGAGGGGTAAGGCTATTGAGGCTGAGAAGGAGATGGTTCGGCAGAGGGAGGCGAGGAATGCGATGAGGAAGAAGGAGAGAAGGGCTGCTGCTAATGGGAGTCCGCCTGCTAAACGAGCTGGGGGGACGGAAACCCCTCGGACTCCTGTGAGGAATGAGGTGCCGGCGCCGTTGGGGTTACCGGGTGAGGATGAGCTTGCGGATTTGATGATTAGAACTCCGATACCTATTGAGGAGGAGACTGCTTTGCAGCTTGGGTAGGGGCGTTTGTACATATGAGGATGGTATTGAGAGAGGGGTTTGCAAGATTGCGGAGGTGATGAAGGGAGGGAAACACATTTGCATTTTACTGCCAGGAATTTTTTTGTCTTGTCTTTTTTTTTTGGGATATAATGATACCCCCCCCTCCTTTATGTTTTTTTGGAGGCTGAACACATATACATTTTTGTAAATAGGGGAGAGAAGGAGGTGCTGAAATAGAAATAAATACCCCCTTTGAATTCTTTCTGAAGCAGCCTGCTAGCATACTGGAAACACTCGGGCAACTAGCGGGGGTAAGAATTACTGAAAGTTCTGGAGAACTTCAAGAACAATTAGATTGACATCTTAGAAGTAGACAGAGCTTGGAATAATTGTCTTTTCAAACAATCAAGTTCATTGATTTTTTGAGGAGGTCTGGGGCATCCTTTCGTTACTTCCAGGATGGCCTCCGATAATCGGGGTGGCATTCTTTTAGGTGACTGCGAAGGTGATATATACACCCTCAAGTTGTCTAACTCTTTGGTAGTAAGCCGGAAGTGAGCTACGGGTAAACCACGAGTAAATTTGACTGCGGGGTATTGTTTTGTTGGTTTCTGGCTATATGAATTTTTGATAGAATCCATGGTTTTGACGCGCTGGAGAATTCTTAGTTGAATTGGCCTCGAAGTAGGCGCTGGTTGGGAGGAATGGTTGAAGAAGTTTGGGGCAGTGAAGGACGCCGGTACTTTTAGGGGGGTCGCTTTCCTTGCGGTTCTGAGGGAAGGAACGACAGGATGTAGAGGACGCCAGTCTTGTCTTGTTGGGAAGATATGGTCTGGACAATGTTTCGTTTGGGTAATTTGGTGAGAGAAGGAGCGACGTTTTTGAAACCCTTGGACTTCGTCGAACGTCGTTCTTTCCCTCAGATAACTCCTTGACTACGAGGCCTGGAACTCAACAAGATTGCGCCTTCCCTTGAGTACAACGTCGACCCCGGCTACGTTCTCGACACTCGGAATCACACCTTCCTGGTGACAACTCATCTTTCAACTTCGAATTTCGGTCCCCCTTACCCAGCTTCCGTCTCCATGACTAGGAGGAGACTTTACTTCTTTGGCTCATCCAGCTAACAGTACAATATTTCCTATTCTGGAATGTGTCTTCTCCCCTCTCTCCTTGCTTTCGCTTTTGGCATTTGATTATCGCCTCTCCTTAAGTTTTAGCGTCGCGTTGAATTCTATTTGAAAAGGTTGAATCGAGTCGATGGTCCGAGAGTGTAGTATTAAGGAGGCCGCTTTCTAGATTAAAAGGAACGAAGGTAGTTGACTGCTTCACGCCACGACAACGTATCACATTCTTGATCAAGAGCTCTGAATATTCTGTACTGTTCTTTGATTTCTAGTAATAACCATCTATAGATCTGATGCGCCCTGCTGGTAAGATACATTAACTCTAATTTATTAAGATAAAATTTCAATCATCGCCTCACAAATGACAACCTACTCTATGTTGAGTTCGAGTTATCCGCACAACTGAAAGCACCACCTGTTTGAGGGATTAGCGATGCATTCTGGATGATCAGATTATGAGAGACTTACCAATTTCTCCATCAGCATAAGCATTGATGATTGACTGAACAACACCATAGGTACCACCAACGCATAAGAAAGTCCCCAAGACAGGCAAGAACCAATGCGCGTAGTAAGCAGCCTTTTGTCCCATGGTTCCGTATTTGTAATGACCGTGGTCATACAGCCAAAGAGCGCCAGGGAGAATGATTGCCAATGGAGCGAAGCATATGCTTCCTGTCAAAGCGATCAAGAAGTTGAAAATTGGAATTGCTTCCGCCAGAATGAATGCAAGAGCCGAGAGTCCGAAGGTGCAACTAAGCCAAACAGACCAATGGATAAGAGTATTTGACTGAAGATGTTGGGTTTTTCTGAGGATACGAACGAATAGGTACTTTGCGGCAACGTGAAGGTATAATGTTGCTGATACAATGAGACCGATAAGACCGATTCCATAGGCGACCTTCTTGATTGTTGGTCCTGCGGATCCCAAGGATGGGGATGCCACCCATTTACCGCACCATTTGTATACGACGAGGGCTAAACTGAGATATGCCAAGTTGACGAAAGACATACAAGCATAAAGCGCCTTTCTGAAATCCTTTGGTTGACGCATCTCCGAGATTACAGGAAGGAAAGCCGAAGTACCAGCGGAAGACACGAAGATGGTTGCTGATGCTGTAATACCAGCGATAAAGGTTGGGTGTCCAATAACTTCATATCCGAAATCGAAACCCCCGGTTTGAGGGGCAGCCGCTGGTCTGTCGAGAGTGGTGACAGCAATAACAACTATGAACACGGCGATGAAAATACTGGCGAAACCAGCCCAAGTCAACCAACTGAGAGTGTGGAATTTTCGCACTGATGCTGTTGCTGCAACGACGATGGTTGCAAGAAAAGACCACCAGACCGTGCAAGCAGCATGTGTTGAAAGTGCATTGAGTCCAATTGACACACCCAGAATTCCAGAACCGGCGCAAAGGACATATGCGACGAGGAACAAAACCCCAACGATTTCCTTTAGCACAACTCCGCCGAGGACTTCTGCCATATCAGCGATCGAATGACATCCGGCGTGTGAATTTCGAAAGTCTCCTTGTACGACCGCAGTGTAGGCTATTAAAATTTCCGAGTCAGTGTTACTCCAGAAAATAAAGCAGAGGTTGACTACTTACTATTCAGTGCACCCCATCCTATCACAGAGAGGGCACCTCCGAGAGCACCCAGAGAGTACATCGCTGAGGGAATCGACAAAACCCCAGTTGCAAAAATGACTGGTTTGGGAGTTAGTTACAACTTAACACAACAGGTGGGCTGAAAAGATTAAACGAACCTTTCAAGAAAATAATTGTGGCTCGTTGCCAGGAGACCGTTCGAAAGTTCACTCCATCTTGAGTTTTCTTGAAGACCTCGTTTGCCTCTACTGGATCCTCAACATCGCCGTACCCTGTATCCAGTACCCCATTCTCAACTGCTATCTTCTTCTCATCATCGGAGCTGTTGTTTTTCAAAGACATGATTCCAGATAGTCTCGAAGTGAAAAGGACCAAAGGTAGAATGGAATGGAGATTCAATGCAAAGAAGTCAACAAAACCAAAACGGGGAAGAGAGGCCCTTATATCAAAAGATTGTGATCATCCCAAACTAGATGTTCATTTAGAGATAAGGCTATCACCACCACATGGCAAATCCATCCAGATTTCTCTCCCCACTGGAACTCCAGAGTCCAAACATATAATCAAAAGCTATGACAACGGTGCAACACCCGATATGCAAGAGATAAGCCAGGCCCCCATCGTAAAGATGTGTATCCATCGTCATGTAACCAGGAGGCGACAGGGTTTGCAATCGTGTAGTACTCGAGCACAAGTGATTCATATCGAACCACGAGCCATACCGCTCCCCAGGAACCGCTTTTTCTCATCGTTCCATTGTTTCTGGGTCAAGGAGAGCTTCCCTTATCGCTCGGGCAAGAAACAAGGGGAGGGATTGTAGTAAGGTTTTGCTACTCTCCTTATCTGTATAAGATAGAGGGTATGAAATGGGTGTTGGGGACGGAGATCCGATGAAGTAGTGATGATTTAGAGGGTGGTTGGTCAAGGCAATCAGTAGATGTCAGGGGAGTCAGGTCCCGAAAGTGGGGATCCTGGGGTGATGCCAAGAGTGATTTTATCGTCACTCGTGCCCCTGTCCTGGATCTGAATTGAGTTTCACGATAGCGATACATATATAAATGATGTTGTCGATTAATTTGGTATTGGGGAAAAGGGAGAGGGAGATTGCTTTATGAATGATGGATTTGATTGTGGTGAAAACTCATTTGAATCTCTTGGAGTACCTCCTCAAGACTTTCGCCTGATCGATCGAATACTTACATGCGTGACTGCGGCAAATGGATGTTGACATCTCCAGGGTAGGTATCTTGTGGCGTTGAGGCTGATATCAAAATGTTCTTAGGCAATCGATCGGAGTTAGAATGAATTCCCGAGAGTTCGGATCAACTTCGAAAGGAAAACACACTAATTCAATTCAATAGCAAGTGTTTTTAGATAGAGTAATTGCTAGTGCTGTGTTGTATCTATCGGTTCGTAAAATGTTTAAGGGAAGCTTGGGGTTTAGCAAGGTCTAACTCTATTTTTCTTGCTAATGGAACGAGCGACTTGTATCTGAATTTTTCGAGTTTATTCGCATACCGACAAGTTCCTCCAACTCATATCAACTCATATAGGAGCATTTTTATGTGCGTTGCACGTGACCATACCCCCTTCAGTCGAGTATATATATATATATATATATATATTTTACGACAGAACTAACAGGGTCCAAAGATGACGAATTAGTCATGCTAGGGATAATCCAGTGTTTAGTTTCCCCACGTGTGATGACTACCATAAATTAAAATGTCTTGGTTTCATATGCCTGCATTGTGCCTTAACCGGGTAATTTACCAGTCTCGCGTTGAATCTTGAATATTTCTCCGCAGTGAGATTTCCAAAGTCGAAAAGTTCACGCTTTGTTGCCTGTTAATACAAGGAAAAAGAATTTTCCCTCCATTTTGGCATGGCCATATTCGGGAATAACCTTGTATTTCTCTTTCGCTAACGGCAACAATGATCATGAGGCCTTCCTCAATTCAACCACAATATAAGACATTCCAAATGCTAGAAGTAGGACCGTCCTCGCTATTTTCGTTGACTTGGATTCATGAAAATGAAGCGTTTTATTTTTCTGGGGTTCGCTCTTCTCACAAACAAAGCATGGTCAATATCACAGGAAACTGAAGCACAATGCGATGTTGCTGTTAACCTCGCCGGGAACCCGTTCTCGACAAGAACTCTGCAAGCAAATACTAGGTACGAAGCCGAGGTACTGGAAGCTGCAGCACGAATTAACGACACTTGTTTGAAACAAAAGGCTCTCAAGGTGGCAGAAGTCGGTTCTTTTCTTTGGTTAGATTACAACCGTACCCCAATCAGGCTTAATCCCCTTGAAGATGAGCTCAAAAGCGTGGGTTGTTCGAAAGTACTTGGAATAGTCATCAAGGATATACGCCAGCCCCTCTGTTCGACGGTACCTGAGCGAGATAGACTTGATATTGAGGCGTACAAAAAGAATTACCTCGATAGTAAGTTCTGAATTACATGTTGTGCATCAACCTTCATGCTTATGTGTGGCTTAGTTGTTGCTGAAGCTATCTCCAAATATCCAAATGTCGCAATAGCTGCTATCATCGAACCTGGAGTGGTTACAGATCTAATTCTGAATGGCAATATGAATTGCCAAGGAAGTAAACCCGGCGATCTCAAAGAAGCACTTTCCTACGCAATGAAGAGACTCAATCTCCCAAATGTAGCACTTTATCTGGAAGCTGGGCATGGCGGAGTCCTTGGTTGGGATATCAATCTTAGTAAGCCACTATTTCAACACCTCTTTCACACTTGTAGTAGAACTAAAATATCAATAGAGGCTACCGTAAGCATAATAAGCGAAGTCTACAAACAAGCCGGGAATCCCTCTCAACTTCGTGGCTTTGCCACAAATATCGCAAGCTACAATGCATGGGACAGTCATCCAGGAGAATTCGAATGTTCAGATGATTCAAAATGCAACAATGCCCAAAATGAAAAACGAGCCGTTCAACTACTTTCAACCGCACTCTCCAAAGTAAATCTTCCAAACTACGCTATCGTCGATACGAGCCGTAACGCAGTTCAAGGACTTCGCTTAGATTGGTTCGATTCGTGCAATATCTTCGGTGCTGGGTTTGGAGTTCGGCCTACGAATGTAACTGAGGATTCACAGACTGATGCTTTTGTTTGGGTGAAGAATGGGGGTGAGAGTGATGGGACTAGTGATACTAATGCTTTTCATTACGAGTCTGTTTGTGGGAAAGTTGATGGTGAGACGTCTTCTCATTTCATGTGGAGGTCCGCTAATTTGAGGTAGCTTTCAAACCTTCCCCGCCTTATGGTGTGTGGAATCAAGGGTATTTCGAAACACTAGTAGCTGAAGCTGTTCCAACGTTCTAATTTCAAGCAATTCTCATTTCTTTTCTGCTGTAAGAAAGAATGAGTGAACTCAGTCCCCGGAGAAATCTTTATTTCTCAAAATTTCCTCTCATAGTCGCCTCAGACTTATCAACTTTGCTTCTAGCTTCTCCTGGTCATAATAGGAAGAATCTTGTCTATATGATGTCAGCCTCTTAAGTAGAACTCCATCAATAACCATTTCAGAAGTTTTTGCCATTCGGGTATCGCGGACTGACTATCTCCGTTTGTTATATGTCCTCGGCGAGGGCTGAGGATTTCTGGGTAATTAGTGGGGTTAAACAATGTACTACATTACTAATAAGAGGGGTATGTTATGACATAATTTCAAGGACCAATGATACGGATGGAACTTAGGATCGTGGAAGTTCAGCATAAATCCTTCAACTGCGCCTTTCACGCCTCCACCAAATAGAGATTCGCTTCTTCATATACCACTTGTAATGTTTTTCCCCTCATTTGTGGGGTTATCTAATCGGTGCCAGGGCTCCACCCAACCCCCTCGCTTAGAGAAAACGATGACATACCTCACTTTGTCACCAACACCAACAAAATGATAGCAATTGGAAACAAACTGAACCATTTAGTGGAGTATGCAATTCTCGGCAAAGAATTTTGACTTATTTAAAACTATTACCATCTTTTCTAAGTCAAATTTCAACTTGTAATGACAGTGTTTCGCAGTTAGAAACCCAACAGAAAGAAAGGAAACTCATCGCATAACCCTCATTTGGCTCCAATCCTGCACAAATCCGGATTCTAGTAAGAGGATTTTACTCTACTCGGTGTTACTACCATACCAAACCAATAACCCCGACCGAAGTCTCAGCGCGGATATATACCAAGTTCGAAGCAAGTTTTGTGAAGTCTTAGAGTCACAAAGTCATCATAAGATTTGCAGCCAAATAAAGGAACAAGCTCCTACTTGCCAAAAGTCCGCCCAACAAGCGCAGGCCTTATAGAAGAGAACAGTCACAAAGCTCCGTTAGGTCGACAATGATGCAACGTCCGGAAGCTATTGGAAGATCTTTGAGTCAGTATTACCATTTCAAGATATATGTCTGAGGCGCGGAGACAGGGCTTTGAATGGTGGAGCATAGTTGCTCGTGGAAGCTTGAGAAGGAAACATATCAAGGTTTTTGACCATCCTTGACCAACCCGAAAGGCTGGAAAAAATTGGAAAACACCTACGGCAGTTTGGATCGTCCGGTCCAGTAGTTTTTGTTCGATCAATGGGGACACCTGTTTGTTTGTCAGCTACCTATCTAGCGGAAGAAGATCTTTACAAGGGAGCATGGTGGAGGAGCTTGATTAACACTTACCGGGAATGAGAGATGGTGGCCCTGACGAATCATCATCCTTCACTGGAAATTTGCTTATACACTTTAGAATGTTTGCACATCTATCGTCGACAAGTTCTGGTGCTCTGGCTGGTTGGACCACGAATGAATGTGTAGGAATCCCAATTTGCTGAGCCGGCCCATAGAAGGCGTCGTCGGAAACCTCTGGCTCGAGTTCTGGTATTCCGACTGTTTGGATTGGAATTGGGTCTGGTTGGATCCAGATTTCCCGAGCCGGTCCATAGTGAGCGTCGTCGGAAACCTCTGGCTCGAGTTCTGGTATTCCGACTGTTTGGATTGGAATTGGGTCTGGTTGAATCCAGATTTCCCGAGCCGGTCCATAGTGAGCGTCGTCGGAAACCTCTGGCTCGAGTTCTGGTATTCCGACTGTTTGGATTGGAATTGGGTCTGGTTGGATCCAGATTTCCCGAGCCGGTCCATAGTGAGCGTCGTCGGAAACCTCTGGCTCAAGTTCTGGTATTCCGACCGTTTGGATTGGAATTGGATCTGGGGGGCGGATCCCGACTAAAGGTGCTCTGTGGGATTCTCCTGCAACCCGAGCAGCAAGTGCCAATAGGACGAGTCGGGCCTTCGCCATCATGGGAAGTATAGGAGGATTGTCAAAGCGATGTTTGAATTTGTTGACTGAATAGCTGAAGGCAATCACCAATATATAGGCAACTAGTGTTACATTTTGACGGAAGGATTCTGGAGCTAGACTAGAGTGAACTCTAACTTGAAAACTAGTAACGAATCATGAATAAGAGAACCGATTGGTTGGATCATATAGTACACAAAGGAGTGGGGCTTTGCATCCGAATATTGTTGCCGACCACCATACGATAACTCTTCGTCCCATCTCTCTGGTCACAACATGACTACGAGAATATTGTAAACACAATCAAGAGATCGAATTACTAACAAGCTGGTTATGAGTTTACTTCCCCTCCTTTTTGTTTCATTTTTGCGCGCGTTAATCAACTATGCTTTCCACCGCATGTGTCAAAATTCTTCATTGCAACCAGTGGAATTTGAAGAGTATGGCCTAGCCAAAAAGATTTTTCCTCCTCCACTTTCCTCTGGAACATCATTATCGTAAACGAGAATAATGAGTGATTTGAGGAACTTGCGAGAATGCAAGTACTCTAAGTTTACACAAAACTCGACTTGACTTGCTCGTGGAAGGCTGTAACAGGTGCTACAGTTGTGGAAGAACTCTTACGAGTCGAACATGCAAAGTAATTACGATAGATGAGCTGGAATCTACATTGTGTGCGATTCTGCGTTAGTAAATGCCCGGAAATTAGGGCCAGCGAGCATTTCTGAACTATTGTATAGGAGAAAATTCAGCTTTGATGGTAAGACGTTGAGTTGGCATAAAGGGAATCGACCAAAGACAAAGGGGGAAACGATCGCCAATTGAACGTGGTTCGATTCGCTAACCATAGCTGTGTTCCTTAGGTGAACTCGAAACATAAATCATCATCCTAGCTTTGTACATTGAGGGAGAACTGCTTGCATAAGTCTGTGAAATTAAAGTAAACAAAAGGCCTCAAACCTGTTGTAGAACTGAGGATTATATGCATAGTTGAACAAATTTAACACAGATTTGTTCTAATCACCTGTTGATTCATTTTTTCTGAAGTGCTGAATAATATAATAATTATATTCGCAATGAGGTCATCACATCAGATTTCGATGCGGGGAATTTTGGGGCATGGGCTCTTGGCTGCATCATCCTGTGTTACAGTATCCGAGAATCTTTGTCCTGGCTATGGAGTACAAGGCACGTTCTGGCTCCTGTTCCCACCGGTCCGAGTTACCTTTCAGAGGTGCAACACCACCAAGAAACACAGTCGGGGTGGCTAATTGAGTGTGACTTTCAAATACTTGTGTTAGCATCGCAAGAGTTTCAATCTATTTGCTTTTATAATACTGCACTTTCCTTGGCAATCGAGTGTTCCAATAGCTAGAATATAACGCTTATCGTATTTAAGCAATCCGGACTCAGTTCTAAGATTTCGAAGAACGACGGGCCTATTCACGTTGGTTACCGTGTCAGCAAATGCAAGTGGAGGAATTCTACCCCACAATGAAGTATCTTTCATGTTTTCAAATAAGAAAAGTGCAGTCATCAAAGCACAATGCATAAGTGCTAAAACTTTCTGCAATTTGGTGAGAGAGGGCTTCAGCAAAATTGGCTAATAAGGGCGCGAACACCCCCTCCCCCTCCCACCCCCCAATAAAATTCCAGACCGCAATGAAAGTTAGAAGCAGAAACACACAATTCCCGTAGCTGTACTCCTTGTGAAAACTCAAAACATAACCCATCCTGGCATTTGTTTAAAAAGAACCCCAGCCGCGTTTTTCGTATCGGGAAAGAGCTTGTAGAATCAACGTGGAAGAAGCATTTCAAACCTCGAAAATCGGATTTACAAGATCAATTGCAAGTCTATCCATTTGCAGATTCTTCTTAAATTACTGTCAGTTTAAGTCAAGGCCCACATTCCACATGAGAGCATTACACTAGTTCTGTGCTAAGTACAGTTGGACAAACCAACTAACCCTTAATTGCATGCTTTTTGTCAAGCGTACAATATACTAAGTGTCTTCGCTACAGCGTTTGAATTCCAATTTTTGAGCGATATCATGTTTAAAACAAGCTGAAGTTTTGCAACTAAACATTGCGGTTATTGGCGGATGCAAGTGATTGCCAAGGCCCTTCTTAGCAAACAGTATTCTTTATATATCTAAATAAACGTAAAAGTATTCATCAATTCAAAACTAATACGGCCGGCTGGCCCAATGGCAAGGCGCTTGACTACGAATCAAGAGATTGCAGGTAAACATAGATGATTTCAAACTACTCAAACTCGTAACTAACTTTCAAAAAGGTTCGATCCCTGCGTTGGTCACTCAAATGCCATCTTTGAAATTTTCTTTTTGGGCACTATTTGCTTTTTTGCGTGCGGAAAACCTTGGAAGAGTAAGCGAGATGTGGCTTGGCGGGTGCTGGGTCGCTCGGGATGGGCAGTAAAAGCGGCAGTAAATATCAAGTTGACCGTTCTAAAATAGTGAAGCTACTATTCCAAGTCATTCGAAATGATCCTTTGAATTAATTACGAGAATGGGGTAGTATTAGTTACTGCCGTCAACCGCGGGGGTCAGTGGGGCTTGTTGATATAGCTCCGATTAGTGCAGAGCGACCAAAATCCAGAATCCAGTAATGCTTACGAAGAGATTGAACTTGAAGAATAACTTATTTGACATGTTTCGAAGTCAGATTTTGGTTAATTCAATGTCTCCAATAATTTTCTGTTCTGCTCGCCAGGCCAGAGATGTGAGTCAAGTATGCAGCTGTGCCGCAGAGCCAACCCCCCCCTCAATTCGCCACCTCATAATTTATGTCGTCAATAGGTATTATCTCCTAAGACTTACAAGTAAGTAAACAACTCACGATTTTGGAGAAGAAGAAAGCTACATCAGAACGGACATCATGCAATCCCAAACCCCTCCGGAAAACCAGGGAATTACTTCTCTGCAGTCCCGCCCTAGACGCACCTGCACAAAATCCACCTCCTACTTCCCAGTCCAGCCTAAAGTTACCATCGATAAAACACGACCCATCAAAATTTGAACCTTCAAACTATTCCCCAAGCTCCCTTTGGAATTCAGAAATCAAATATAGTCCTACAGTCGGTGGTCAGAAGTCTTCGAACGCCTGCCTATTTTACACCAAAAACTACTAAAATTCACCTTCTTTAATAATATAATATAAATTTATCTACTATTGTTCTTCTATGATACCTGAGACTAAATATCTTCAAATTAATAAAATCTATACTTTCTACGATTAGGTTTAGTTTCTAAAGTATGTAATCACTAATAAAAGTAGACTAAAGTAGATAGGCCTGGAATTTTAGTATTTTCGGGCCTTTTTCGGTGTAAAATCAGATAAATCCGAATCTTACTAACTTTAACTTGATTTACTTAAATAACTAAAAATACACTACTAGATATTATAGAGGACTCTATATAAATACTTGAATTAGTCTAAAGTCAAAATATTAAGTATTATCTAAATATAAAGATTAATACTTATATAGTTAGTAAGTCCTTGAGTTTTGGTGTAAAAACGCTGGGGTTCGAAGACTTCTGTCCACCGACTGTACACTCTCCCAGGCCCCTGACTTCTCAACCTCCGAATCCACCTTAAAAACAAACCCCGCCTCCAAGGCTGTCGCTACCTTGGTGACGGAGAATTGGTATCTATTTCACAAAGAAATCACAGGGCCAGAGGAATTAATTAATCTCGATATCGATTATTAGTGTGCTGGCATGAGCCTCGGAACAATGCCCAATGAGGAAGCTGGTTTACAACTTGGTCCTCCCACACTACATGTGAACCGGGAAAGTCGGAATGTCGCGCTGAGAGAAGGATATGAACTTCCTTTTGCTGGGAAGCATGGGGACCTGAACTCAAAACTGCTCAGAAATGAGCGAGTTTTGGTTTTGCGGAAAAGAGAATCTGGATTGGTTTTTCAAAGGATGTGCTATTTTTGGAGGATGTGCTTCTTGTGAAGAGACGGTGGAGATATGCCCCTGAGGAAATGGAAAAGATTAAGAGGGTGGGTTTTCGTTTGAAATTAAAAGCTTGAAAGGCTAGTGAAACCTAGCTTCTAAGAATTAAGAACTTTCTGAAGACTTTGTTGGTGTTGAAGAGTTTGGAAGAGTTGTTTATTTGGGATTCTACTACTGAAGATAACATGGAGGCTGCTGGTATGGATAACAATTCTCCAGCGAGGCAGTTGAATGTTATTCAGATTGAAATGGAAGAGCTGTGGTCGGAGCTGTTGGATAATCCCAAGAGATCTGGACAGAAGATGCCAGTGCTACGAGTGATGCAAGGGTCCGGAATGGATCTTAAAGATAAACTAAACTGCAACTTCTAATACAAATCTTCAATCTCTTTCTCAAAATTCTCCAATATCTCCCTGCGTTTTGGAAGCCCTTTGAACCCTCGAATCATTCGTTTTCCGTATTGTATGAGAAGGACCATCTTCTTCTGTATTTGAACTTCAGGTGGCAACTCACTATTTGCTGACTCGATTGTTGCCCATAGGCTATCCACCGTCTCCCCCGTTGAGTCCTCGGCGAGTTCAAGTAGTAAAAATGGCTTTGCTTTCGCATCGCCGCCCATGATAGCACCAGTAATTTTCGAATTCTTCAGTAGCAATCCTTCAACGTGTGTCGCATTAAATTTTGTCAACTGCAGGATCTCGGGGTCAGTATACTTCTTTGGAAATATTTGAGGAGTAGAAAGAACAAGAGTCTCAAGGGAAAGTTCAAGAATGAGGAATGTCTTATCTCTGGTTTTTACCCAAAGAAGAAATTTACTCAGGGAATATGGGTACTCACGGAGCTCAATTTGACGAAATCATCGGCCCTTCCTGCATAAAGCCACAATCCTTTCTTCGTTTCGTGCTCTCTCCAGATATCCTTCGTATGAAACACTGAAACTACAGGATCTCGAAGTCAGTATACTTCTTTAGGAATGCTTGACGAGTAGATTGAGCAAGGAACATTGTAGAAATTTCAGGAACGGGAAATGTCTCGGCTCTAGGATTTACCCAAACAAGGAATTTTACTCAGAGAAATGGGCACTCACTATCTGGGAAGACATAGAAAACCATCTGTTCTTTGGCCCGCTCTGGATCTTTGTGCTTCACAATCACACTCTCAAACAGGTCATCCTGAAAGGGGTGAAACTGAAAGCCAGTAGAAGGATCGAACTTGTAGTACATCCAATCTATCGGATCGCCCAATCTCAGTCCATAGGAACCGACTTCCGTGGATCCCATTAAAGGTTGAATATGAGTGGACTTGGCAAATATATCGCCAACCTCACGAGGAAGGGGAGCACCACCAAATCCAATATATTTCATATGTTTCATGCGATCGACGTACTCGGCTTTTTTCGACAGTTGCTCCAAAATATATGGTATATAAACACCAGCTTCAGCTTCAACCAAGGTGTGTACTTTATGCATGTAATCTCCAGTCATTGGTTGAGGCGCATCGAGGGGGAGAGGAATTGGAATAGTTCCATATTGCAAGGGAAGGATGAGATGGAATCCTATTCCCAACCCCCACCTAGTCGCAGAATATTAAAGTTAGTTTAATTCTTGAGAGAGATTGAAGAGTTTCCAAACATGTCTCGGAAGTGAAGAAAAATAATTTTTGACTCCCGAGATGACTAGATTGGGAAATTTATGCCCCGAGAGTTTCCACTTACGAAGGAGGCAGAGGCACCAATGTTCTGAGGCCTCCCCAGACATTTTCTACGTCCCCAGTGGCATAAATCACGAGCATGTGATTTGTGTATTTGATCGGTTTGGGCAGCCCTAACCGTGTTAGATTTACCTTCAGCTTCTCAGTAGCTGAGCAGAAATTACCTGTAGAACCCGACGTATGAAGTATAAGTATTACATCATCCTTTATGTCGTCCCAACTCAAATTGAAAGGGTAATTTTTGGTCTCTTCGACTTTCAAGAAGTATTCTAGCTCGGGGATGACAAGTACTTTGAATGAATCAATCTCGGGACGAAGGGCATTCCAAGCTTCCAGTTGGTTTTCGGAAGCAAGTAGGATTTTGCAATCAGTTGCACCAAGGACATTCAAATGTCCAGCCCTTGAGTTTTGATTCAAGGGAAGCAAAAGCTAAAATCTGTCAGAAACTTTCATGGTTGACAGTATCATGATGCGCTCACATTTCGTCGCGTCTTCAGTGCAGCAAGATAAAGAAAGGAGTATCTTAAATCAGGCAGCCCCATGTAGGCAATGGTCTCCAAGTTGACTGGCTTCCCCAATTCTTGATCTAACCACCAGGACATTTTGTTGACCGCCTGCGAAAGTTCGCTATATTTATACTCTCGGTAACCATCGTTGATATTCGCCGTTTTGGGAATAATTGCAAAAGTTCTGTCCGGTGTATCGGATGCCCTCTGGTCAACCAAAGTTGGGAATGGAGTGGTCACATCGCCTGACAAAATGCTGGAATCGCCCATAATTGCGTTCGTCTTGAAATTTGACTTGTAAGATCAACATGAGGGGTAATCTACCCTCTTAAATCCACCATCGCGTGCGACCATGGCACTAGGGCTTACTTGTACGTACTTGTAGAGGGTTCATATATGCCGAATTTTCCGTCGGCATTTTGGTATCCCCGCAAGAAATAACGACAAGCTTGCCCAATCTTATTCCCATGGTGGATAGAGGTATACCGGCCCCTGTCTCGCTTGTCGCGAAGCTCACTGCTTGCATATCGTGTTGGTTGCATCCGTCTCTTGGTGTCTTGATTGGTACAAGTGTGATGGGAATCCAACCGAGATAAGCAAATACTTTGAATCTAGTTGGAGAGAGCTTGGAGTTCATTTAGAGAGAATTAGTCGGTGTTGTTGAGGGGTTGGCTGGTTGGTTGTATGGCTAACATGAAACCTATCGCATTCTCGATGCCTCGACACTAAGGTGTCAACCAAAGTGGGGAAAGCTAATTTCTCAACTTCCAGGGTCGACACCGGTCAACAACTTTGTTGCAAGTTGGACTCCTCTAATAACTCCAAGTCCTAAAAAGTTTATCTCGACACTTTTTCAAGCGTTCGTTGAGCATCGAGTTCTTCCCATGCCAACCACCACCATGGCCGCCTCAGATTCAATCTTCTCCAGAAAGCGTGATCTGGCGTACATGATACATTTCAGTATCGGTATTCCGATAGCTTTCGGTGAGTACTTCCTTCCCTCCGAAGTTTCAGTATTGTCCATCGAAGATCCTACCGCGACATTGTCCATGTTGACGCGCTTTAAATCATCTACTAACCTCTCACGTGACTAGTCATGGATCTCCAAGCAATCTACCCTCCTCAACTTGTCCCAGATATTTTAACTTCTGTCAAAGATTTCTACGTCAATACCTATCAGGACCAATTCTACGTCCAAACACCGCCATTCTTCAAACTCTTCTTGTGGATCGAGCTCCTCTATCAGGTTCCAGTCATGATTTGGGGCTTGGGTGGTCTGTATCGCAGTTAGTACCTCTCCTTTCGACTAGAATCAACCACTAACTTCTGCAAGATTCGCCAAAGGCGCCGCTAGTTCTACTTCCATACGCCATTAAGGTCTTTCTTACTACTTTGACTTGCATGGTCGAGTATTCATATTGGCCCCTTACTTTCGAGCAGAAGATCAGCTTGACTACACTCTATGGCCCGTACTTGGCTTTATGTTCGTTCTTCTTTCCGAATTCTCTTATTTGTTGGAGCCATACTAATTTTCACTCAGCTGCTTTCATGATGTTGGACATGTATTCGCGGTTAAATGAAATGATCAACCACCAAATTGCTGCCACCCCAGAGAAAAAGGCACAATAGAGAAGTTTTTGGTTTCCAAACGCGCGGGACTGAATTCACCACGGCTACACTGTTTTCTTCTCAAGGGCTGTTCCTTCCCATTCTCCTTTAAATTTGTTTGTATAATCATGTACAGATAAGACTTTCTCTTGGTGATTGTTATTCCAATGCCTCAAATAATACCTTCCCCGTAACATAATTCCAGTCTGCATTTTGACTCTTTTGCTATTAATTTTGTTCTAACGTGTTTGACTACCGAGTGTCCGTGAAATCTCTTGGCAACCATAATACACCTTCAACGCGTTATGTTTCAACCAAAAAACATGCAATCTACCTAGAAAGAAGGCAGGCTTACTCTCGTATTACAGGCCTTTTAAGATAGCTAGTTTGAAACCCCTGAGTAGAGTGCTGTAGCTTTCAATGTTGTTGCTAAAACCCTACGAAGACGCGCGAACGGAATACAACCACGACACAATTGCCAGCCTAACTGCCCGAAGCTTACCCCGACCGAAGAGAGTACTATTATCTAATATATCCTCGACCTTGATTCGCGAGAGTTTTCTCCTAGACTGGTTGAGGTAGAAAATATAGCAAATAAACTACTAGAGGCGCAGGGTAGAGAGAAGGTTAACAAGAACTAAACTAGGAGATTTGTAAAGCACTCAGATAAGCTAAAAATTAGCTTCAATCAGGCCAAGGACTGTCAGAGGGCAAAGCAGGAAGATTCTGTGATAATTAGTAAGTAGTTTCAACTAGTTGAAAATACTAAAGCAAAGTATAGTATCTATCTTAGACAGCTATAAGAGTTATAACTTATAGGAATTTAAGGGCTTCTATAAAGAGAACAAGATTATTATACTCTATGTGCCTTCTTATTCATTCTATATTCTCTAGCCTTTAGATATATATTATTTTATAGTACTAAAAGTCTAGTACTCTTAGTGTATTAGAGCTTTAGCACAGAGACATGTCTTTTATATTAATAAGATAGGCTTCTTACTAGCTTTTAGTAATATTTTTTTGAGACATTTACAGAGGCTAATATTAGATTAAGCTTTAGAGGCGTAGGCTTAGTTCTATTAGATATATATATTATACTAGATAAACTAGATATTCGACTCTAGACTCTGCTAGAATCTCTATTATAAGAGACACTATAGCAGTCTAGAACACTAAGTAATATACTTGAATTTAGATCGTAGACTAATATAACGAAACTACTATAGTAGTGTAACAAAGGTAACTAAGTCTCGAAGGTTAGTATATAGAAAGAGGTTTAGATATACTAGATATTTACTCGAAGGTAAACTTATTACTTATATATAATAAATACTACCTTACAGGTCTAACAAAAGTAACTTAGTCTTCGTAGATTAGTATATAAGAAGAAAGTAAAGGTTACTAAGTGTTTACTTAGAAGTGAACTTGTTACTTATATTAAAGAAGTTAAACAAGATAATTAGATTAATAACTAAGAGTTAAGTATAAAGCTTCTATCTAATAGCAGACGTGCTAGTTATATATAGAACCTTTATTCTCCTAGAGTCGACGAAGTCAACAGTTGCTCTGTTATATAATTATAACTAAAGGAAATCCTTAGATTAGCTAGTTACTCTAGCTAATCTCTATTTGCCTATAATAACTTAATAGTATCTTGTTCTATTAGAGAGCTGTCTAGAATTACTTATTATATACTAATATATAATTTATGACACTATCTCCTTCTTAGCTTAGCGTGTCTCTATACTTAAGTATAACCTAAGAAATGTTATTAGAAGGCTAGTAGCCTTCTTTCTCTTTTAATATACTATTTCAACTATAACTTCTTACTTAAAAGAAGAAGAAAGAGTAGTTTTAACTTGCTAATAGTATTAAGATAACATAAATTAAAATTATACTCTATTCTTACTATAGCTCTCAAGGCTAATAATATATTATAGATTCTATATAGTCTAGCAGATGTACTAAATATATCTGTTCTAAATTAAAATGTAATAGTACTAATAATACCTAGAAACGAAACATTTCTAATTAGAAGGACTAGGAGTTACTAGACGCTTAGAAAGAGAAGCTCTATAACAAGAAAGAGAAAGTAATAGCAAAGATCCTTTGTCTTTATAAATAATAAAAGTTCTTATAGTATTACTATAAGAAGATAGCAAGACATAGTCTTAAATTCATTAATAAACTAGATACTACTAAAGAATAGGAAAAGAGAGAAAAGAAAGAACAGAAAGCAAGAGACAAAAGAGAGAAGGTAGCTACTAGGCTAGTAGCTCTCTCTACTTCTGCCTTCTCTAACTTCTCTCTTAACTTAGGTCTTGACCTAGCCTTCTTTTCGTTCTTTCCAGCTAACTACAAGATATAAGTGACTCTGAGTTTTAGTAGTAGAACTCCTAAAGTTCTACTAGGTACTAGTTAAGGTTTTTCTTTAGTTTCTAAGTGTTTTTTAAATATAGGTAATCTAACTATTTAACTAGGTATTTAATCTGTTCTCTAATAACCTTATAGTTAAGAATTCTCTTAACTTTATATTCTATGTTAGAGTTAACAGATTGAATTTCTGTAAGTAGAGCTAGTAGTGCTTCTAGTAGTACTAGTTTAAGTGAGGATATATAGAATACTAGATGAATATTTATTATCTTTAGTAGTATAAGTTTATAATTCAAAGGTCTCTTAATATATTTGATTTTGAATAGTCTAAGTTTCTTATAGTCTAGTTTACTGCTTAGCCTTTTTGTATTAATGTTTTTTCAAACTAAATAGACTTTATCTCTCTCTTTTAACATTAGCTTCTAAATATATTGTTTATTATAGTACTATATATTTCTTTCTGCTATAAATTATAATTCTAATATAAGTTCCTTATATAGTTCTTTGATTTTCAAGACCTAAACTCAAGTAAGCTAGTTGTCTATAGTTGTGTCTAATAGTTCTTAATATACTACTAATTTATACTTAAAGTTAGTATAGAATAGTATAACAAGTATAGTTTCTATTATTAAACTATTATATAAGAACTATACTAAAGGTAGTAGCTTAACCTAATTATTTTGTTAGTAGTTTATATAGTATTATAAATATGCTTTAACTACTTGATTTATGTTTATTACTCTTATTTGTTTGTAGGTAGAAAGCTATAGACAGCTTTCTCTTTGTACCTAGGCGCTCTATAAGAGCTATCTAGAATTTCAAGATAAAGAGCTTGTCTCTGTCTAAGATTATTTCCTTGAGTAGTCTATATCTTAAGACTACTTCTTTTAGAAATATAAATGCTAATTCCTCTGCTATACTTGACTCTATATATAGTACTAGAATTGAATTATATTCTATTTCTGTTATTAGTTCTTTAGATTTTAGTAGTTTAATAATAAAATCCCAAGATATTAATTTCTAAGGTATTTGTAGTATTAGAGTAGTACTTATCTGTCTATAAGATATATAGCAGAAAGCCTTGTTGCTACTATAGGTATTATATTCAAATATTACTTCCTTAACTACTACTAATAGTTGATTAATATAGTAGTATTGTTTTATTCTCTAAAGGGTTTAGTAAACTCTCTAGTAACTATAAGCTAGTATAGTATAGTATTCTCTAACGAATTCCTTTATATACAAGGCTAGAATATATAGTTTCTTATTTATATATTGTTCTTAGTTGTTTTAATTATTTGTTACTTAATAAATATTAATAAAATCTCCTCTGCTATTAGGCAAGTTCTCTAGCATTAGTTCTTATTTAGCTAGAGCTAGTTACTTTATTTCCTAGGCTCTCTAGATCTTTTTTGTCTATAACTTACTAGCTTCTGTAGCTGTGATTTCATGTATAGCTAGAGCTAAATCTCTGTTCTCAAGAGTCTTTAAGATTGTAATCCTTTTGTACTCTTTATTCTCTTTATAGCCTAGCTTTTAGCTAAGAGCGTTAGCTTAAGGGTTTACTGTTCTACTAATATATTAGATCACAATATTATATCCTCTAAGAATTCCTACTTATCTTGTAAGTCTTCTTTTTATAAGCTCTTGTATAGTAGTAAATATTCTAAGATTCTTGTAGTCTAATAGTATAGTTACTTAGTAATATATATTCTAGAGATATATTCTCTAGTATTTAAGTACTAGAACTATAGTAAGAAGTTTCTTGTTATATATTCTATAGTTCTACTATACTAGGTCTATTTTCTTAGAAAAGTATACTACTAGTATAAGTTTACCTTCTTTTCCTAGCTAGAGATATATAGTACCTACTACTGTGTCTAAGGTATTAGTTTCTATAGTACTTAGCTTGCTAGTGTTATAGCTTTATAAAATAGATTTCTCTGTGAATTACTTCTTGATTTCCTAGAAGGCTTCCTTAGCCTTCTTTATCTATAGGAAATTAGTACTCTTTTAGATTAGAGTAGTTAGAAGACTAGCTAGTTTAGTATAGTCTCTAATAAATTGTTAGTAGAAGTTAGTAAATCCTAGAAATAATTATATATCCTTTATGTTTTATAGTATTAGCTACTTCTTAATGTCTTTTGTCTTTTCTAGATTAACTTATATATGTTCTAAAGTAATTAAATACACTAGAAATGTTATTTAAGTTACTCTAAACTTATACTTTAATAGTTTAAGGCAAGAGCCTACTGTTATAAGTCTCTTTAAAAGTTCTTTAATATATCTCTTATGTTCTTTATTCTTTTCTAAGAATACTAGAATATTATCTAAGTAATATATAATAGTTTTTCCTAGGAGATCCCTAAGTATACTATTGTTTTGTCTTTAATAAGTAGTAGGTATATTTATTAAACTAAATAACATTACTATATACTTGTAGAGTTCTAATAGCAAGACAAATATAGTCTTCTATTATTACTCTACTTAATCTAAATTAAGCTAAAGGCACTTTGCTAATCTAGTTTTATATATTATACTACCTAGCCTACTCTGTTCTATAAGTATTAGCTGTTTAGTAATAAGTAAGTCTCTTAAACTATTATGTTATTAACTTTATAATAGTTAATATAAACTCTTCTCTTTAGATTATCTTTCTTGTATATAATAAGTATATTTAAACAAATAGGAGATTCTAACTTCTAGATATATTCTTTCTTAATTCCTTCCTAGATATACTTCTCTATCTATTAAAGGTTGCTCTAGGTATATAGTTAAAGCTTCTGCTTTCTAAGGTTATAACTCTCTTTTAGTTTTATTTTATTATTCTATAGTTAATGTTTTAGTAGAGTATATATGTTCTCTAGGTTATTAAACAGTTTTTTAAATTCCTTATACTATATAGGTATTATGTTATTAGCTGTTCTACTAACCTATAGAGAACGCTAGGCCAGGTGTCTAGATAACTTAGAAGAGGTAGCGTTAACCTCCTTCTAGCCTTGTAGTTAGAGCTACTTGTAGTTATAATAGTTAAAAGAAATCGCTTTTTCCTTCTAGTTAATATCTAAGTTATACTCCTGAATCTAAGGTATCCTAAGTATTATATTCTTCTTACTAATATCTATAATATTAAATTATATATCTAAATAGTATTCTTTGATCTAGGTTTTTATAGGTATAGTTCATTAGTTTATAATACCTTCTTAGTATTCTATTTCTGTTCTATTAACTATAGTAAGTTTATATAGTATTATTCTTTTGACTAGAATATTTAGTATTTATATAGCTAAGAGAGAAATAAAGTTACTTATAGCTCTAGAATTAATTATAATTCAGAGTTTCTTTTCTCTTATAGTTATAGTTATAAATAACTAACTTCTACCTAAAGTAGTATAAGCTTTCTACTATTTAATAGAGAAGATTTTAAATAGAAGTCTGTCTAGGTCTCTAGGTGTTCTGAAAACTACTATTTCTTTGTCTAAGTAGACTACTATATATACTTCGCTTACCTAATAGTACTTGCTAGAGTTAGGTTTAGGTAGAGTTACTAAGAACCTTAGCTTAAATTCTATAATTCTAAGAGATTGCTCTAGCTTCTATATACTAGTTCTATTAACTAGTTAAATTACTATCTAGTGTTCTCCTTTCTTTAGTTACTAAGACATAGAACTTTTAGGATCTTAATAATAAATGTTACTCTTAGGTTGTTATCTATATATAAGTTCTAATGTTTCTTTTCTAGAGAGAAGATTTCAAAAAGTAATTTAAAGATTTTCTGTGAATACTACTCTATATTTATCTAGAGGTACTAGTTTTTCTCCTTGTAATATATATAGATACTAGAAGTTAGGTTTCATTTTATTAAGTTATATCTAATAGTTTCTGTCTATGTAGGTGCTAATAAATGTCTATGTTTCTCTTACTTCTAGGTTCTTGCTTACTACTTCCTAGTTACTTACCTCTAATAAGCTAGACAAATCTAACAAGAACTTAGTTAGAATAACTGTCTTAGCTAGATTAAAACAGGTTCTTTCTACAAAAGTTGTTTATAGAATATTACTAATACTCATTAAGCTAATCAGGCTCTCGCCTAACTAGCAAGTAATATATTTTATATTAAACTATAGATATACTTCTAGGTATAACTGTCTAATCTAGAAGGTTTGTTCTAGGTCTTATAGGTTCTTCTATTTATACTCTTGTTCTTCGCTATATATTAATATCTAAGTGTCTCTAATGTCTACGCTAGTAGACTCTTAGAGCAGTACTATAAGTTACTATAGAGAAAGGATTTCTATAGAGTCTAAATATATACTATAGTATTCTTTAAGGATTAGGTTATCTAACTCGTCTAATAATTCTAATTCCTTAATTTATATACTAATATATTTAGCTAACTCTTTAGCTGTAAGTTGC
Organism: Hymenoscyphus fructigenus; assembly: GCA_001414455.1. Taxonomy (NCBI): domain Eukaryota; kingdom Fungi; phylum Ascomycota; class Leotiomycetes; order Helotiales; family Helotiaceae; genus Hymenoscyphus; species Hymenoscyphus fructigenus. Next base: position 617,854 of record LKUV01000004.1, on the reverse strand, counting down.
TAGCCTTTAAGCACAGCTACTTTCTTGTAGCTAGTAGTGTTAACTTACTTTCCTTTATTAAACTATTTCTTTAAGCTATACTTACTTACTCTATAGCTGGATTTGCTATATAAGTAATATAAGTTCTACTTATATTAGTAGTCTTGTTTCTTCTAGGAAAGTCTACTCTACTTACCTATTCTTTTCTTTAGCTAGGATTTATTTATAGCGTTAATTCTATAAGATCTCTATAGTTCTTTCCTCTATAATTCACTTAATGTCTATAACTTCCTTTTCTCTTAAGCCTTTGTTTATAGTTTTAATTATTAATCTTGATTAAGTTATTAATTAATTTATTAAGTAATGTTAGTAGGTTATCTCTTGCTAATTCATTCTTAACGTTGTTCTTTGATTCTCTATAGAATTGTTCTTAAAGTACTTTATTGTGTTAGTTTAATCTTACTATATACTACTAGAAGTGTAAAGTATATTTAGCTATAGAGTTCTTCTGTTAGAGATTATATAATACTTAGATAGATTTCTTTTTTAAATCAACGTCTATAAATACTTAGTTAATCTCCTTCTTGAATCCCTTAACGTCCTAGAATAACTTCTTAGTAACTTCTAATATAATAGTTAATACTTTTCCTTTAGGTATCTTGTTTTTCTAGAAGTCTTTAAGGTATAGCTCTAGCTAGTTATAGGCTACTCCTTTGAGACAGGTAGCAAGCTATATAACTTAGTTAGTTTTGCTAGTAAATTACACTATATAAAAGTTTAGGTAAAGAGATACTTTTATAAGAAACTCAACGAGTTTCTCTAGCAAACTATTAAATGATTTTAAGATTAGTAACTTTACTTTCTTCTAGAGAGTAGTAATAGTTAGTACTATTACAATAGCTAGATTAATAGCTGCTTTTAGTGTAAGTTTTAGAGTAGAAGATATAGCTAACATTATAGTGATTTTCTACTAAAGTAGATACTTAAAGTATAATAAATACTACCTCACAGGTCTAACTAAAGTAACTAAGTCTTTGTTAGTTAGGTTATAGATAAGAAGTAGAGATTACTAGATGTTTACTTAGAAGTAAACTTATTACTTATATTAAAGAAGTTAAACAAGATAAATAGATTAATAAACTAAGTTAAGTATAAAGCTCCTATATAATAGTAGATGTACTAGTTATATATAAAACCTTTATTCTCGTGGAGTCGACGAAGTCAATAGTCGCTCTGTCACGTGATCGTGACTAAAGGAAATCCTTGGATCGGCTAGCTACTCTAGCTAATCCCTATAACCTATATCTACTCAATAGTATCTTGTCCTGTCAGAGCGCCGTCTGGACTTACTCATCTCGTGCTGACACGTGATTCGTGACACCTAAGATCTCAAGCTCTAACTGAAGCTCCTGCAAGCTCCAACAGTTATGTGACAATCTGACTCAAAGAAATCCTTGGACCGGCTAGCTACCCTAGCCAATCCTCATAACCTATAACTACTCAATAGTATCTTGTCCTGTTAGAGCGCCCTCTGGACTTACTCATCACGTGCTGACCCGTGATTCGTGACAACTAAGCTAGTTCAAAATAAGCTTGGCTCTTCACCCAGTTTAGTAAAAGAAGAATTTCTGCAGTTTGTTAAAGGCGCTGAACTTATGCTACACTAGAATACGCTTATGGTAGCTTGTATCCAAGAGCTTGAAGAGCTTAATGATGAGTTAACTAAGCGCAAGGGGCGAAAAAGGAAGTGAATTTAGACTAGAGGAGTGTTAAAGTTTAGTGAGATGTCACAAGCAGTAACTTTAGAGTTGCCTTCGGTGTAGCAGAGCAGGAAGAAGGCTCGTGGTGGGGGTAAACAAGATATGGTTCAGCGAGCCAAAAGACACTGTAGAAGGCGTGGAGAGACTGGGAATAATGCCTGTACATGTTCTTTTATTGAAGAAGAGACATCTAATTCAGATGAGAGTACTTAGTAGAATTTTTATATAGTAGTGGGGAAGAAAGTGATAACTTCTAATATAATATGGTAGTGCCAAGAAATTTCGCGGACACTCGGTGGTCAAACACGTTATCGTTCTTTTCCTATTGTTTTGAAAATTCTGAAGATTCAGTATTTGCTTGTATTTCCACCAAGATTTTGGGGTAGCTACTAGGAGGCAGTAGATACATCAAGTTCACACCTGCCCTGCCTACCTAGCTCCTTGTTCAAGCTCGTTGGGGTAATTCAAGGTAATTATTCTAGATACTTAGAACACTTTAACATATTGACCAAGGTGTGTTAGAACAATCAAGCTCTACTTGCCCCAAAGTCTTTAGTAAATGAAGTTAGAACAAAGAGCTTTTTAAATGTCTACTGCAAGCTACTTATGATTTGTGTTTTGTTACACCTCTTTGCGATTTGTTCCTGGAATAACTCTCATGATCTTTGAAGTTAGCAGTAAGAGTCAAAAAACTTTAGAAGTCTTAGTAAATAGTTATCTTCCCACTTTGCTTCTCACTTTTACGACTTCTTATAACGTGTAATTTACAAGAATCAAGTCATTGCTTCACTTTTCCAAATCTTCTGACAGCGAATGAAAGTTAAGTTAAGATGAGAAATCCGCTTCCAGTTGAATTTCTCCTTTAGATGGAATTGACATTTTGACTAGCTCAGATTGTTATCATAGTTGCCTTGGAGAACATTGACAATTTTGTTATCGCTCCTCAGTATATGTATCTCTTGTCTTAGATTGTTTACAAATATCTTTGTCCTATCAAATTGAATTTGAAACCTATTGGTCTTTGATATTGCAAAAAGTTAAAACTATAGATGATATATTCACTTGAGATAAAGAGAAGATTTGCATTGCTTGCAAAAGGAAACATTAGCCTTGATTGCATTCTATTCGCTTGAATTTTTTAACGTGTAAATTTGATTAGCTTTGAGAGACTTATCTTCACTCAGTGTTGAGAGGGAGTGACGTACTAAGGGAAATTCATAGCCAATATCGCTTGTTGTTTACTTATTTAGCGAGCTGTGGGAGCCGTGATTCCCAGGTTTTCGGCCACAGATCAAGCATTCCGAACCGCTATTGCAGTTAATGTATTACGGACGTGACCGTACTAGTACACGCTAGCAGATGTGGAGATTGTCTTTCTCAAGTACTTGAAGCCAGCTTGAAGCAAATGAGACTTGAGAAAAACAACTCCATCTCACACACAAGTGCAAAAGTAATTTGAGTTCCCCCTAAAGAAAACTCGAATCAAGCCCTCTCTCACAATATATTCTTTGCCCCCTCATCTTCTCTAACACTTTGGCCCGGTCATTATGGGTTTTCAATTCCTCAGCCATGAGTCGGTTTCTCGCTACCTACTGCTTGATTTTGCTCAGCGCCCAGTTGAAGCAGAATTCTGTGTCGGTTTTGATGCTGCTACTCGCGCTATTTACGATGCTGAAACCTAAATCAGCCCCAATGCTGTCTTAGCTTCGACAATCAAGGAATAGGTTGGTGCCGAGGTCAATGTCAGTTGGCTTTCTATTGTTGGAAAGAATGCTGCTTTGGTAAGTTTTTTTCCTTCTCGTACAAAATTCACGTTTTGTTCTCATGATCCGTTCTCTTTGATCACGAACTAACTAGACCTAGGCTTCACTTGCTCGTGAAGTCGTCAGTAGAAAAAACTTGGCTTGATGGTTGGAAGGTATTGGCTAAGGCTTGCCCTGGACAAGGAATGCACAGCACCCTCATTGATGATGGTACTGATTTTCGTTTCTACCCCTCATCCTCAATGCTTCAATTCTACTGCATACTCACCCTTACCATTCAATGTTCAGTTTGATCAGTGATCAAGTATTGCTAATTCGCTTCACCTTTTCCACATGTTCCACATCCGATATCATGCCTCTAGTTTCTATCGGTGTCGAGGTCTTCCAGCAAGTCAAGGTCTATGGAGAGCCATGCCCATTAATTGACGATATCAATTTCACTATGGGCGCCAACCCAACTCCTGGTGATATTTATCAAATTGGTCCCAAGAATATTGGAGGTCGAAACGTAAGTGTTATTAATTGTCAGGAGATTGCTTCATTCTCGCAAGCTAATTCTCGTGCAGTGGGAGAATGACAAGGCTTTTCAAGCTGCTGTCGCTGTCTGGAATGCCCCTGGCGATCTAAAGATGGGCCCTTGTCCTTTCTTCGCCGTAAGCAAACTTTCTCTTTCTACCTTATACTAAGGTTGGTGTTGGTATGATTTGGTAGTCATAAAGTGTGATGCAACAAGTGGTTGTATTCCTGTATCTTATTGCATGAAGAATAAAGCAGAAGAAGAGGTGGCATCCCGCAGGCTTAAGTATGTGAGTGGCAAGCCACTCACATGAACCTAAGCATGTAGATCCATCATTTCATAAGCTTAGGTATGTGAGAAGCGAGCCCCTCACATGAACCGAGCATGTGGATCTTCTAGTGGATCGGTGTTACCACGAAGGTACCCCAATTCGACGACGCTAAATCCACTCGAGAGTTTTTCAATGCGCGACTTCTAGGCATTGTGGATTATGCCTTCGATAAGGACGACAAGAAGTTGAATGGTGGCATTGGTGCGGCCATTGAGCGATGCGCTCTTATGGCAACACAGATGGAGGGTCCTATGAGAGGCACTGCTTGGATCGGACTTCTGACCATGGATCAACAGATGTTCAATCGACATATCCAGATGAAGTGAGTCGATGAACAGCAAAGAAGTTATATTACAGGTCCCTCACATATCAAACCATACGACTTCGCTTGTGCGGGTTACATCGATGTAAGTGAAATGGGAACATTTTCGAATTCTCGCTTACGTGGAAGAATTCCCCCCTTCAGTTCCACATTGCCAAAAAATTCAACTCATACTGACTTATCAATACTGTGCTGCATTGGTTCCTTTCGCTTATCAGAGCGCTGATCAGCTTGAGACTAGTCGGAAGTCAATGTTCGTTGCAGTTATCTTTGCAAACATGCATGACTTGCTCTTTGACATGGGCTGTTCAAGCCGTATTTCAGAAGCTTCTTATGCGGATAGTACCGGTGTATTCGATCACGATCTCCCCCAAGCATTTGTGGTTGGTTGCATCGACGCAATTGCCAAGTTTTGCCGAGATGGCGAGGAAAACTACAAGCCAACTTACGGTGACAATGCACTCTTGGCCGTTTGTGTATGGGACATTTTTAATGTTCGCTACAAGGCTTGGGAACGATTCTTCAAATACACTTGTATGTTGCAACGTTCCGCCTCAGATGTTGCGGCTGGAATTCTGAAGCGTGCGGAGGAAGGAAAGGTCTTGGTTACTGAACCTATGGACCCTGATATTGGAAAGGCGTTTGAATCGGCTCTGGATCCAAACAACGCTGGAAAGCTTATTACTCGAAATACCTACACCCAGAATTACACCCTGAGCGACCCAATCGAAATCTCGAAGAAGCATGGTGTCGTCGCCCCAGAGCTCCCAGAACTCTTTCCCGCATCCTTCCAAGAAGTTTTGCACCTTAATAACGATACTATCGAGGCAATCACTGGTCTCCCAAACGGTGTAAGTGTTGTTTACCCCCGAGACTTCTGCATTTTTTCCAAGAAGTAAACTGGCACTGATATACTGGGATAAGGTTGTTTTCTCGGATTGTGTTGCTATTTCTGCCGCCATTCGTCGAGCATCGCTCTGGGCAACAACTTCCGAATGTGATCACAGCTGCGCTTGCAGGATTGCATTGTGGGGAAATGACATGTCCGACGTGAGTAATTCCAGGTTATTTTCTTCTCTTTCAGGTGTTTCAGTGGTGAAAACACTTTTATGTTCCTCAGACTTTATCCCACCTCCTTACATATCAGACATCCTTCTAGAAATGGCAATACTAACTCCAAGATTACCTACAGCGTGCAGTCGTTGCCTTAATGGAGAGTGGCTTTTGCAAAACTACCACATGGGATGTGTTGCGTTCTCGCCTCTTCGTTTGATGTCCATCACTGCTGGTTTGACCTTAACGTCGACGTCAAGTTCTCGCCGGGAGTGATGGGAGAGAGAGATATTGTACATCAGGAGTAAGTTATCTAAAAGTTTCCGAGATGGTGGATTGGCTTTTACCTCTTGGTTGATCCATTGGTTAGGTCCATTCTAGCTTATACTTCTAAAAACCTTCGTGGCTCGAATGTTCTTGAGGATCTTATCCTAGGTGTGATTGGTAATTTGGTGATGCTAGACACTTATAAGAAACAGTTCCTATTAGAGCCTTCGTGGCCTTCATGGTCTTTAGAACTTAGAATTAATAAACCCATTCTATAATACTTATGAGTGTGACGAAAACAGGAGAGACCTTTCAGTTCTGGCATCAATCTCTTTTGATATATCTTCTGTTGCTTCATCAACTATTTTAAATGCCCTAGAATAATGTAAACGACGGAAACAGGAAAGCCCTTCCCCCTTGGGCTGCAAGGATTCGTAACTCACCCCGATTGTTCAACGAGAACTAGGAAAATCAAGCCAATTTTCCTGAACGACTATAACAATTGGATTCATATTAAATCGATTCTCCTAGAGATATTGGGAGAATTGTAGAAGACAAAGTATCAGGGCATCACAGTCACGAAATAGAGGCTATGCTGCCCAAGAGGTAATCCTTGATGATTTAAATTGGAAAACTGTGATAAGTAATTTAAAAACAGTATGTGGAAAACAAGACCTTCATCTTCCGTAACTAAAGCAGACTGCTCTCCGACCAAGACACAAAAAACCCTCTCTGTTCCTCTCCATCAAACGACCAAGAATTACTATAGCAAAAGAAACTCAAATCAACAAGCATAAATGGCGACAGTACAAATGATGTTCCCATAATGAACGTAATGAACATATAATGAAAATTGAAGGTTATAGAGCGATTCAGTCGTGGTTCGTTACCTGTAATTTAGGAAGCAGGAGTTGCTGTTCCTCCTGATGTCCCTTTTTGTCGTAAGGCACCTGGCCATCCGGCGACGGTACATCCTTCTCATGTGCTCCTACTCCCAAAATTCTGCCTGGTTGCCCCCACGATTCTTTTGAAATGGTCGATCCATGGTAGTATTTCATATCGCACCTCATCACCAAAACCCTCTTTGCCTCTGTGAGAAACTTGACGCTCAATATCCTCGATGAATCTTTCCAGCAACAACAGTGCTTTGTCGGGTCGACCATATGCTCTACAGCAGTCGGCTAGGCTATCGCATACCCAAATTGTTCTCATATGATACGAACCCAAATATGCTAGTTTCCCATGGAATGATTTTTCAAACCACGCAGAAGCTTCTTCGTAGCATCCCTCATCTCGGAGTATATGACCAAGAGCTTTCATAGACTCCAATGTATGGAGATTTTTTTCGCCCAGAGTTTTGACACGCCTTGTGAGTGTTCTCCGAACCAATTCTTCACTTTTTTCTAGCCGGGTCTCGGTTTTCAGTGATGCTGCAAAGTTCAACATATACATCAAGGTGTCTGGGTGCTCCTCACCGAGCAGCGTTTCCGAAGTCGTGATCAACTTTCGATCTAGTGTCACACTTTCTTTTAAATGTCCTTGAGCAAATCTGATGTTGGATAATTCACTTGTTGCATTGAGTAAATGCTTTTCAGATGTGCTTGAACCCTCCTTGAAAAGTTGCACCGTGATCGTAGTCAGCTTCTCGCTCTCTTTGTATCTCTTCTGTAACCGAAAACTACATCCAATTTACCGCATCGCTTGTATTGTCTTTGTATGGCGCGGGCCTAGGTAGTTCAGCTGGACTTGCAACAGGTCAAGGAAGTATTTTCCCGAATCTTTGATATGACCTTGATCCCCAAGTAGCCATGCGATAGTTTCGAGCAAATCTTCGAATAGGGAAGTATCTGGTCTCGTATCCTTGGTGTCCAAAATTGCCTGATGAACTACTGAATGTAACGCTCCTGATTTCTCATATCGTCCTTGTGCCATTACCACATTTATGAGATTAAGCTGGGCAGACAAGTATTCAGAAGAGAAGACAGATTCACCGGAAAGCTGTCTTGCAGACAATTCACGTCGGAGCCATAATTCGGCCTCGCTCCATTTCTCCAGTTCCATATAATTACGCCTGAGTTCCGGCATTATTCGAATCATAGCTAGATGTTTGTTAGACACAGTGAGCCTTAGCCTCTCATATTTCTCGAAATGATCCGACAACACCATTCGAATGACGTTTACTGTGGGTGTGGTTCTCGAACAAAGTTTGGGGATGGGCGAGGATGTAAATGGGTAAAGCTCCATGGAAAGGCTCGAAATTAATCTCGAAGAAGGAAAATCGACGTACATGTCAGGAAACTTGAGGCAACTTTCATTTCCTGGCTGGTGGGGTAAGTCGTTGAGTGGTAGATTGGAACTCATGTGATGATGGGAGAGCGTTCGCTGTGATGATTGTATTTTCGTATCGGTCAGTTTTCTTATGTCATCTGATGCTAAGTAAATTTGTGGTGGATTTGTGACTGGAACTTCTTGGGTCTTCTGGGTGTGCAATACCTCGGTTGAGAAGATGACATTCATATCTGCAAGCTGGCGGGCAAGGTTCGCAAGAATGGAATCCCAAGAGTTGCAGTTGAGTCGCCCATCTTCCCAGCTTGCTTGTGATTGTTTCGTGATTGTTCTCTCGTCAAAGCCAGTTTTCGTAAGCTCCGAATTGTTTGTACGAGGTTGGTCCAATACCGAATTATTAAAGTTTGTAGTATCTGGAACCGTTCCGGTTCCTATTGATCCATTAGTTCCAACTCTTTAGGCTCCAGCTCAGGAATGTATACCTTGCGTCCAATCGTTCCCTTTCGCAACTCCTTCAACGAGTTGAGTAAGCTTAGTTTGTTGGAAGAGTCTATTCTCTCCACTGCTTATAATGCTTTGGGTGTTGAAATGTTCTCGCTGCTGTGCAAAGATAGTGTGCTTCTCACTTAATCCACTCCGCCTTCGGGCCTTTATTTTCTTGAATCCCCAGCCGTCAAGTCTTTTCGTCAATTGTTTTCCACTAATTCGTATTGTTACAATTTGTCCTGATTTAAGTTGATAGGGTAACTTACATGGGACGAAAACCGTGCTTGTCGTATATAATTTTTGACAGTTCCCTTTGGGTTTTCTTCTCGACAAGATACCAATTGCGGATATCTGTTTTCTATTCTTTCCATTCTTGTTTCAACGGTTGTCGCGAAGAGCTTGAGCATCTGTAGGTCGGGTCATATTTGAGCAATTCCTTGCCACAGCTTTGCGGTGGAGTGCAAGGTGGAGACCGCGGGTTGAGTGACCAGGCTGCCGGAAGAGGGTAATGATACATAATGGTACAGCTTTTCGATTGGAGCACAAGGAATTGCCTTGCATGGGGCTTATAAAACCAGTGCATATGCATGCAACTTAGACCTAGCCACTTAGGTCCAGTCTTGGTTGGACACCATTTCCTTTCCACCAGTCGAGTTCGTGTCCGATGGGTGCAAATTTCCTTGCATGGCTGTGCCTTGATCACCCCCACCAGATACCGATGACCCCAAAAAACAGCCTGAATTTAATTCCAGCCTCGAGACCACAATCAATAAACAAAATGGATGCAGCATAGTTCAACTATTAGTTAGTACTTAACCATTCTAAATATTCTGGGTATTTGGATAGCTTTTAAGAGTACTATTATTGGTGGTTGAGGCAGAGGAACAAACACAGTGAGAAGTGTCTGCGCTACAATCAAGGTTTGTATATCTACTAGAAACAAAATCACAGTGATTGAGTGAGATGGCATCTCACCAGGTGACTGCAATACAAACCATGAGTGAACTGCAAATGACCAGATTATGAGAAACCCCATTTTTGTGGGGAACTCCTTCGCTCAGAGCATAATCGTGGCGCTACACAATAATTATCTTCTCTCTCAATACACCAAACCAGCACTTGCTTAAAAAACTCGCACCTACAAATAACCAACATCAATCAAAACCTTCCAGTATATCCACCAAAAAATGGGTTCTCATCACCGAGCAAGAGCCAAGAACAAGCCATCCACTCAAACACCAAAGAGTCAGTTCGAGCAACACCAAGCTCTGGTTCCACACGCAAATGCTAGATAACTTAAGATAATCTTGGACTTTCGCCACAGGACGCAGACAAATCTCTACAACTACTCCGAGGATGGCACAGCGTGCTGGTTTGACGATAAATTCCTCGAAATCCTTCCTAAATATGCACCAACCATAGCAAAATTCGACGTCCTGATCACCTATCAACATACCCAAGCCGAGTCGAATCGGGGGATGGAAACCGGTGAGGTTCTTAAACAACACCAAGGAGATATTGTTAAGCGAGTCGCGAATATCTTGAACACTTTCAGAGAAATGAAGAAGTTAGATATTCAGGTCAAGATGCCGAGCTTCGCCTGGGATCAGGTGAAGAACGTCGCCTATTTTTACCAGCTAGGCCTTACGACCTGGAAGCTTTCGCAGCAGTTTGGAGAGGGAGAATTGACTGAGGTGAAAATCGGTTCGCCTCTGGAGGAGAAAATTGCTAGTTTTGCTGGCTACCTGAAGAGACGCAGCGAATTGTAAATACGGAATGGTTTTACTGGCTACCTGAGAAATGCCCGACGGGTTGATTCCCGGTGTGATGGAAGCCCACTGGACACTACTCGAGGTGATTTTCATGGGGGCGGGGACATAGTACTGAGGAATTGTCTTCTTCAAGCTTATAAATAATAATAAGACCATTTTCTAATACTTCTACTCTAAAATTGATAACTAAAGAGTAACACGTTGTAGTTTTCAAATTCAATTCGTAAGGAAATCTTCATGGAATGAAGCTATCTGATTTAACAATCTTGATAACAAAAGAAATGGAAGGCGATCCACTAGAAATGGCAGCTCTCTTCGCAATTGACCTGAACCAGCGGGTTTCTTGTTATAATAAATTCTCCATGTTTGGTCTGTTTTTGGTTGATATCTCTAAAATATATCACGTGTTGGAAAGTGTCTATGGTATTCACTACGTGAACGCAAACTGTCTTCGGCCCGTCTTTGACCAAGAACCTTCGACGTGAACCACTTTACGTTGCTTCCCAAGATGGTCTCGAAACTACGACTCCCCAATCCATTCCCCAAATCACGATCCGCGATGATGTTCATTCCGTAGGAAACCTACTTCTTTGTTCCTTCATCAGAATCCTTACCTTCACCGGTTAAGAAGAAATTTGCACCTACCTCTCCCTTGCACTTCCCGTATTTAGTTTAAGTGTGGTGCTAACATGCAGCAGGAGATCTGTGCTGCTCAATACGAAATCGTCGAGCCCGGCGGGCAAGATGAAGACTATTGATGTCTCGCACCCTTACCTCGATGACAGAATGGTTCTAGACGCGTAAACTCCTGACCTTCCAATGCCTAATCTTACCATACGCACAGCAGCAAAACAAATGACCCAGGAAAAATGAAGGGAAGCCACCAAACGAAAGAACGATGCATCAAAAGCAGCAAAGGGCGACAACGTGACACCGATGAACAGTGTCAAGACTCAGAACCAGTCCAACGCCCGGAAGAATACCGTACAAGCTCAAGTTTCATCTCGCAAGGAGAAGTATAAGACACTCCATGCGCAAGAAAAGAGTTCTACAAGTACACCAGCTCTCTCTTATCGAAGGAATAAACTCCCTCAAGGTCCCGCAAGTTGGAAACCCACCAAAGAAAAGTAGGCAGATCTAGCATAGAACGACGAGATGGAACTAGACACTGAGCAGCTAAATATCCCAACCAGAAGTCGAATTTCGCACAAAGCCGTCATTCTGGAGCCTGGCTCGACAGTGTTGAAGGTTAACGTTGATTTTGATTCCGCTTCTAAGACATCTCTCTACCTCGATGCGTTCGGAAATAAACAAGAAAGAATAGACGAGTCGTTCCTACTAGTCATTCTGTTAGTATTAGGTAATAATTACCTTACTTACTAATAGGCTTTAGGTTTAAACCTTAGTCTATACTAGAATGTTCTAGAGGGTTCGGTTAGCCGAACACGTGATTATAACATTCCTTTCGAATCTTCTAGCTATTACTCTATTTGTAAGCTATAGTAACTCCTAGAATCTCTCCAAGGAGTATATATAGCCCCTAACTGTCCTTATAGTTAGAAAATAAGTCAATTTTAAGTCTTTATCTTATACTTATCTGATTCCATAGAAACGTGACCTAACAGCCACGTGACCTACCCTGCTCCGATCTAATTACTTCACCTATTACCTACCCTGTACCTACCCTGTAGCCTACCCTGTACGTACCGTTTACCTCCAACACATTCAACAATATATTGTTGTGCGAAAGGAGATGGTCATCACAGTCTGTTATCAATGTCCAACCAAAGAAACTAGTCCCCAGCGTAAGTCGCAGACCCAGGTTCTTTGTTCCCTTGTGAAGAAAATCAATAAAGTCAAGGATACCAAACGTCTCAAGGTTCGCTTTAAGATGGCGAAAGGTGATGGATATGGCCCTCAATTGTTCGATGTTGTACCTTTCTACGAACTCGACTATAAGTCTTGGACATTCAGGTTCTTTCGCGAGGTTTGGGTGCAGTCGCAAACTTTGAAAGAGGGAAGCGATCTGAAAAGTCGAATTTTGAAAGCAGCAGAGCAGTGAAACAAACCTAAGAATTATCGTTCGATAATTTCTGGTCAGGTGTTTTATCCTGAGAGTTAATTGTTGTGCTGTTCTTTTGGTGATTCCGAGACTCATTCCTATTGGAACTGGATTTTCGGCTTTGGTTCCTGGTATAGCTAGAGAGAATGTTGAATGCGTGTATTTGAACGAGAGGTCTATAATGGAGGTTATCAAACCAGCGTTGCAGTAATGAGTTTGTTGGCATCTTTTCTACGGAGTAATGGTTCGTGGTGTAGTGGTGTGCATACAAAAAATAAAAACCATTTAGTATTGATAGGCCACTGTCTCTCACGAGTCATCCTAAGTTGTTTCAAGTTTTTATAATGAGTTCCGTCTTGATCGGCTCTCTCGGGATCTTACCCAGGCTCTAGAAGCCCACTGCACGGATTAGAAGTTCGCATTGATGTTTGACTTTGTCACCTTGGCACAGTCCATGTTTGAACTTGGCGAAGCTTGAGTTGCTTTATTTCGACGGCAGTCTTGGTACCGGTGTGTGTACAAGGAGAAAATCATTACTAAGGATGGAATGCTGAGAGTCTAGTGGTCATTGAAAAAGCTTAAACAATCTTGAGATGCCCCTGCTCGCCAATCAGAGTGATCTTCTATGATCTGTTCTCTGGAAAATTTGTCTGGAGTGATCAGATCATCGATGCATTGTTTGAGTGAGAATCTCCGCGGTTGCCGTGATGGTACTGCATGGTATGAACTGGACAACTCCCACTTTTTACTTGCCTCCGTTTGTTTCCTTCCTCTCACTTCTAATTTAATACTTGTAATTCTTCGACTTTGCAAACTCGCCCTTGTTGTTCGGATGGACCTTGTTAATTCAACGTCTTTCTCGTCCTGTGCGGTCAGTCAATCCATCTTAAATCACTGAAAAATAATGAAATTCGCCTCAACACTCATCTTCCTTGTCTTCATATCAACAACGGTTGCCGTGCCTCTCAACATAAATCTCGGCAAATATTCCCCAGCGCTCATCGTCGGTGATGGAAGTAAGTCACCTCACAAAAGCCTCTCACCTAATAATAGAGGTTAACCTTTACTAGGAATGAGATTCTCCGAGGAGAATGGGGGGTCAGCGTCAAAGGAAATCGAGTCTGTTGGTATTTTCGGGAAAAGCAAGGATTTGGCGAACCGTTTGGGAACAAAGCCATTCGACGCGCTCTCGACCGAGCTGAACAGATTGCTATCTGCGACGACCGTTGAATAATTGTTCGAGGAAAGTTGCTTCGTTGACTTATCAAAGTCCAGACAGAGGATGGAATTCAAGACGGAGCATGCTATCGCAGTGGCGGAAATAAGGATTGATTTGAAATGGGGTTGGTTAGTTCTTCAAGTTCGCTCACGCTCCCGGGGAGAGAACGATAGCATAGTTGATTGATCTTAGTCCAGATAAAATATTTGTCGAAGTATGGAAACGTTCTTGACCACCTGTATATATGTAGCGCTGTTTGCCGCCCACCAAATTACATGAAGCCAGTTTCTTCTCTGAATATTGGCTAACCAAAGTCATCTCCCTTCCAGAGTCCTGCGGTTTTGCCCCAACGGGAAAGGCTCAAGGGAATAGAGCCAAGTTTCATGAATTGATACTCTGTTGCCCTATTGCACCGCTAACAAGGACAAGGAAGACTTCGTACAGTGAGTTGCGATATAAGCTTCTCTTTCGTCGATATTTTGTAAACTATACGTTTTACAATACCGTAGTTACTAAAAGTAACCCCTATCTAAATATTAGAAAAGTAAGACCTTATTAACTACTACCACCCTCTATTATATTATATGTACCTTTTAAAGCTTTTAATACTATCTCTACCTCCTCTATTATATAATAGTGCCTTAAATTAATTCTAATCGCTGTACTACTATTAAAATTACTATTTAGAGTAGTATAAGTGTAAGGTAGATAGTAGGCAATAAGTTAAATTAAATCTTATATAAGAGTAAACAAGTATTAGATTCAGTACAGAACTAATCTCTGCTTCTCCTTAAAGGTATAGAAGATGCCTTGCTTTATAGAAGCTCCTAAACTCTAATATTACATAGACTCTGTTAACTCTGTTAACTCTATCTACTAGAATTAATTAATTCCTGATTAATTTATAATAGCAGATAAAGGCTTCCTTAGATTAGACAAAAGGTTACATAACCTACAAGGCCTCTATATATTACAATAATAGCTAGAAGAGAATAATTTAAAGAGCTTATAAGAGAGTTTAGGTATAGTACTAAATTAATTTAAAATATATTATTAGAGCTTCTTAAAAAGATTAATCTTACTCTTTACCTATACTATTAAGTAAACCCTAGAAGAAGAGTAGTATATAATAATTATAATATATAATTCTTTACTAGAGTTATAATTAATTAAGATAACAAGCTTATAATAGATAAGATAGAGATAATGAATAGAAGGTTATACTATAGCGTAAGTTAGTAAAATATTAGATTAATACTTTAAAATTCTAAGTATCTAGTATTCCTTAATAAATCTGCTTCTAATAAGGCTATAAGTATATATTAATATAGATAGACGTTAATTAGTATAAGAGTAAAAGCAAAGTATTAGCTTAAGAGGTTAAAAGTATAGAGCCTTTTACTAATATATATACTTAATAAATAGCTTAAGCTTATAATTATAAAAGAAGCAGTTATAATAGAGATATATAATGTGTGATATGTGGAGGTCACGAGGTCATGAGGTTATGTGACTTTTCATCTGATCTAAGGAAGTCTTCATCTGCTATTATAAATCAATCAGGAATTGAGCAGTTCTAGTGAATGGAGTTTACGGAGTTAACAGAGTTGACGTAATATTAGAGCTTAGGAGCTTCTATAAAGCGAGACTTCTCCTGCACCTCTAAGGAGGAGCAGAGATTAGTTCTGTACTGAATTGAAAAGATTCAAATTAACTTATTGCCTACTATCTACCTCACATAATGTAAGGTAGATAATAGGTAATAAGTTAATTTAAATCTTTTTAATTTAGTATAGAACTAATCTCTGCTCCTTCTTAGAGGTGCAGGAGAAGTCTCGCTTTATAGAAGCTCCTAAGCTTTAATATTACGTTAACTCTATTAACTCTGTAAACTCTATCTACTAGAACTACTTAATTCCTGATTGATTTATAATAGTAGATAAAGACTTCCTTAGATCAGACGAAAGGTTACATAACTAATACAGCCTCTATATATCACATATAAGAATTAGCTTAAGTATAAGATTCTACTACTTTGTAATACTATTAAAGTATATAAATAGATTGTCTACAAAGAGAGAAGAGTTTTTAAAGCAGGCTAATTTATAGTATAAACCTTAGGCTATATTAGCTGACGCTAGCTCTTTGCTAAGCTTTAATTCACCAAATCTAAACTGTTATATAAGGTCTCTCTTTTCTAACTCTCTTTTTGTTTTTTAAAAGCTTTTAACTATTTGTTTTTTATAGGTTTAGGCTTATTAGAGAATTAATTCTCGAATTTATATATTTAGGTAGTACTATAAATAACATTAACTAATAGTTTCTATAAATTCTCTTCTTAGCTATATTGTGATATATAGAGGTCACGAGGTCATGAGGTCATGTGACTTTTTATCTGATCTAAGGAAGTCTTTATCTACTATTATAAATTAATTAGGAATTAAGTAGTTCTAGTAGATAGAGTTTATAGAGTTAACAGAGTTAATGTAATATTAGAGCTTAGGAGCTTCTATAAAGCGAGACTTCTCCTGCACCTCTAAGAAGGAGCAGAGATTAGTTCTGTACTAAATTAAAAAGATTTAAATTAACTTATTGCCTACTATCTACCTTATATATATTCTTGCTATTTTATTAAATATTCAAACTCGCTGTTCTCTCTTCTTGAATCTACTATCTCTTCTACTATCTATAGAGTATAACTTTTATTATTAATTACTTTAGGCACTAGTACTAGGTTACAAGCCTAGAGACATAGGTCTGTGTATATAGAGTATTTTATTTACAAAAATGAAATTCGAAGTTGAAAAAGAGATAAAGGTAGTTACAGAAAATCTATTTTAGCTTCTTCTTATTTAGATAATCAAAGGCTTAGTCTTCTAAATTCTTAGTTATTTTAATATATTAAAGTAATAATTATAGGTTTTGATTTTAACTGCCTGTAGTTATTTTAGTAAAGTATAACAAAACCTACTATTGTACTAGAGTAACAAAGGTAACTAAGTCTCGAAGGTTAGTATATAGTAAGAGGTTTAGATATACTAGGTATTTACTCAAAGGTAAACTTGTTACTTAAACTCAAGAAGATAAAACAAGATACATTGAAAACTAGAGTAAGTTAAGCATAAAGCTTCTATCTAATAGTAGACGTGCTAGTTATATATAGAACCTTTATTCATCGAAGTCAACGATGTCAACAGTTGCTCTAAAGTAACTTGTCTACTAGTCGCTCTATTACGTAATCATTGACAAAGGAAATCCTTGGATTAGCTAGCTACTCTAGCTAATCCTTATAACCTATATCTACTTAATAGTATCTTGTTCTGTTAGAGCGCCGTCTGGACTTACTTATCACGTGCTAACACGTGATTCGTGACAGCCTGCCAACTACACCCCCTGGAGCAGTCAGAATACACTGGGTACCAGGCTATCTAAATATCCCAGGCAACAAGGCTACTAATAAAGCAGCAAAACAAGAAGCTGCAATACTCACGCTCGAACACGTAATCTATACCCTGGCCTTGCTTAAGAGAATAGCTAAGTTGTCTACAAAGACAGCTATAACTAAACTATAGTCTACAACAATGCCTTTAAACTACATAGACCTTATAATCTATTATTCTACAAATACAGAAGAGCTACAGCTCAACAGAGTAGCACTAGGATTGATTCTAGCAGCGTGCTCTTAGTACAGCGACTTTACAGCCTACTACAACTAGTTCTAACACATAGCTTTTACACCTAACTGCTCTTGTAGACAACTAAAGTCTCTGCTACACCTCTTCTTTTGCAGACTTAGCTCTATAAGGAAAATATTTAAAAAGAAAACAGTATTAGAAGCTATTCTCTGGCTTCTAGGAACGCCTCAAGGGTCTCGCAAGCTGGCTAGCTAGCTAACAGACTCAAGATACTTTACTAAAATCTACCCCCGACATAGACAGGATCAGGGACTATAATGCCTGTCTCGACTCACACACTACTCTCCTTTTTACTTTCTACTTTCCTATTCTCTTTTATTACTAATATTTCCTTAAAAACAA